>JAODJX010000049.1:19754212-19768617 GCA_026776945.1 Isichthys henryi
GCTAGTGTAGTGCAAGCTAAAACCCTGGGTTCCTTTAAATCAGAGCTAGATAAGATTTTAACAACTCTGAGCTATTATTTCTCCCCAAATGAGCTTGATGGGCCGAATAGCCTCTTGTTTGTAAATTTCTTATGTTCTTACAACTTGAAGTGTGAAAGTCGAAGTAACTGCCTTCATTCAGTCATTCCCCATGATTCCATGCGTTGCTTTAGTTTGAAGGGCGGTGTTGTTTCAATGTGCTACTCGCCCTCTAAGATGTCAGGTGACTGCAGTTAAAAACATTTTGTTCTGGAGTTGAAGCAGTGCTTCACCAAAAAGGTAGGATGTTTGTCTTTGAACCGCTGGGAACCTCAGTTCCAGTCTCGCCACCCACTCAATGCTTCACTGCTTTATGAGAGCAAAACCAGATGTGGACAAATTTGTTTCCCGGCTGCTAAGTTGGCCTCACCTTAAATCCAACTGTCCGTCAGTACTCTGTGATGGATGCTCTGTGTTACCCTGCAGATATCTACTTGAAATCGAAAGCCTGTTACTTTTTGAATTGCAGCTCCTAGCCATTGAAACTTTCTAGGGATTGGCTCCCCTAAAAGTGATGGCACTAATCAGGGTCATCATTGCGGAAAAGAGATCTTCTACAAAACGATGTTATGAAACTTGCTCCAAATCAGAGAACAAGTCAAATTTTCGCAATGGCTTTTATTTTTAGCCACGAAACCTTCAGTTTTAGTAAGTCTCCCACTTCAACAAAGTTTTGAATGCAGAATGAAGAAAATATGAATATAAATTAGCATGTGATCGTTCTAAATTGCACGATCAGACCAGAGCAATTTGCTGATGAACTGATCTTTTTTATATTCATTTCATGCATGTTTAATTTATGCATGTACACATATTGTCACTTCCTGAAGTATGAGAGGTGAAGCGACTGTCCTTTTTCAGTCATTCCTTCATTCAGAAAATATGAATTCAGCAAAGATAGTAGAGATATCATTAAAAAAAGGAGATGGCTTCTGATTGCCCCCAAATCAGCCAGCACTGCAGTGGCTTGTGCTTGTTGTGCCAGTTGCCAGGAAGCTGGGGTTGGACTCCTCCGGAGGTCAGGGCCCACGAGCCACATGAAGCATTTCATCTGCTCAGCCAGTGCAGTGCTAATTAAGTGGGAAGACGTTTATCATACACCACAATATCGGAAGGGGAGGCTTGCTATGGAAACGACCGACGAGGAGAAAAAACAGGCTGCATGAAAGAATCTTGTTTTATTAAACATTTTTATTACCATTACACCCATCCATCCACCCATCCATCCATTTTGAAAAACCAGTAACTGCTGTGGTGAACCTGTGCCCATTCTTGGAAGGACAAAATATAAAGAAGGATGCACCCTGGACAGGATGTCACACACACACACACACACACACACACACACATAGACACACCTGCCATCCAATTCTATGACCATATCCCTAAGTCTAACTTTGACAACCTTAACCACTACCCAGCCCTAACCTTAACCATTTATAACCAAACAAAATAAGAGACTTTTGCCTTTTTTACTTTTTTAATTGCATTCACAGATCTTTGTGGGGACCTGAAAAATGGTCCCCATGACGTCAATATAACAGATTTTATTACAATGTTGGGAACATTTGGTCCCCACAATGCAATATAAACATAACACACACACACACACACACACACAGGGCGATCAACTTTGGTGGGGGGGAGGGGGGGGGTGGGCTTGAGTGACAGGTAGGAAGTCCACTCAAACTCTTCCCTTGTCCTGCTGGAGCAGATTCAAAGGCACAGCAGGTGTGATGTAGCTAGACCACCCTGCACTCGATATATAACAGTTTTAGAGTTATTGCATATTGTTCTTCATGCTGTAGCAGCTTTGAACATTTGTATGGCTTTGGTAGTGTTCTGAAATAAAAAGAATACCCCTAAAGTAGTTAGTGGTAACCCACTTACCAACCAAATGTACTGTATAAACAGCCAGGGACAGTGGAGTCACATGTCACCTTACATCCCTCTACTTGAATGTCTGCTGAAACCTGCTGATTTTCAATGTCTATAATGTGCAGGATTCCACATGCACAATCTTATATGAACTATATGACAACATCCTGATATAAAAATGTATAACATGTACAAAATAAATAATTAATTAACAAAATAAGAATGACAGAAGATTGGAAGTAATGCATTCAGCCTTGTCTTTCTAGAGAGACTTATAATATTATTACTTATGATTAATTTATTAGAGACCCTTCTAAGCTGGGAGGATGTGTGACGCATGAAGTATAAATTAGTTTTAAGCAATTTCTTCACAATGCATTCCAGAGGAACTGGGGCAGTGTGATAGACATCATGCATTTAATCTGACATCTTTGAATAACAATAACACACAATTCACATCCTTGTTCCCGTCTGACTGTAAGCCCAACACAGACAGGCTCTCTGTCGACTGCAACCTGTTTGGTAAGTTTTGGGGTCGTCTGCAGAATTGGCAATGCACCAAGGCCCTTTCCTTGTTAATTAAAGCCACCAGTGCAGACAGTGTGCACAGATGTTACCAACTGCCCAGATTAAAAGAATCCACTGGCAATCTAGTTTAATTTCCCAGTTCGTTCATCTGGTTTTTTCATGAACAGTGGAGCTTGGGGTTTTAGCTGCCCTTTCAAAATAGCTTTTAGGAAAGATTACATGCTTTCTCTTGCCAATCCAAATTACAGGTTTGCACTGAGATCATCTCAAACCACTGAACAGAACTGAGTATATTTGCATAACGCACAGACCAATAACCATTCACAGCTGGATGCGTGTTCCACATTCTGCCTGCTGCTTTTGCAAAAAGTCACGGTTAATGCAATGGTGCAACACCTGTGCCTCCCGGTCCAAGTGGCCCTGAGTCATTTACATGTTTCATCCTTTAAGGAGGCCTTTTGGGGAACGAGCTTCTCAGATTCAGACGCTATAGAAAGGATGGATGAATATCGGTCGCCTTAAATCATTTGTAGTACCTTGTCGGTTTCGGAAGTGCTTGAAGTAGCACTTCCAGGACTATAGTGTTATTAAAAAAAAGTATTACAGTACTTGCCAACAGAGTTCTTAAAGTGACAGGATTCTTAGCTGGGTTCTTTCGAACCCGTATCAGAATATATTCACTGATGAGACCTCCAAGCACTTATGTAAGTCGTTCTGGCTAAGGGCGCCTGCCAAATGCCGTAAATGTAAATGTAATTGTTCTTTTGGACTCTATTCTACTGAATTTTTCCGTGCCTACAGCAAAATAATTATCCACGTTTTGGTTCTCAGATATATGTAGTTGTTATAAGTGCTGGTGCTGTCCTGTCTACCTCGGTGATATACTGTTCTCTATTCTGAACGAATCAGCTGGGCGCTACACTGAATTATTCCGGAAAGCTTCTCTCATTTTGACGAGTGACAGGCAAGGTCTGCTCTTTGAAGGAATGCGATGACAGATAAACGGCACGCGGAGCTGTGAGGCATTCAGAATAAACGTGTGAACAATGACACGAGTAGGGCCATCTTAACCTCAGCCTACCGAAATATGCTTCCGTATCAAATTCGGTGTGAGCTTACGAAGGCCAACAGGAAACCTATGAAATATGACATCCACCCTGCACGCGTGTGTGTGGGCGTGTGCACACCCAAGATTATTATTCTTAGCTTTTCTGAAAATAACATGAAAGACAAGCGCTGAAGGCTTTTGGTGTATCTGTCCTTTCCGTATTAAGTTATGTTTTTCTATTAACGGCGGAAGTATACCCTGGTATTGCAGTTGCTATTGGCAGTCGCATGTTTGTTGTGAAAGGGTGTGTCCTCAATCAACTACCTTTGGGTGAGGCTTACCCTAAAAACCCCAGCGGATTTCAGATTTCAGTACCTTCTCTGTCATGCTACACAAACCACAGTTCCACTGGCCCCCATAATTGTATGGGTGAGCTATTTTAAACGTCTTAAACCTTACAACGTAAAATTTAGGGCTTTTGGCAGCAGATCTAAAAATTAAAAACACGAGGGCAATTAGTGGGACTGATACAAAGCGACGTCAAAGCAAAGCTGCGTTCCACATGTTAAGTGATAATGTCATCTGAAGCAGTACGGGGAACCACATAAACAAATTTCACACTTAAATCAGTGCTGGGTGTGGCCACATTGTCCCATATCAGTCAAAACCCATTACTACATGATTTAGAGACGTGTACGTGTAAGTTTTGCGTGGCATGCCATAACTGAGATGTATTCGTGGACATAAATGGTCATTTAAATGTTGGCTTTTTCACATCTGGATGCCAAATGTGCAATGTGACAGCATCATATGCGAAAGTGAATTCAAATGGAGCTCTGAGAAAGGATTAGGAAGAAGGTCCGCCTTTAGAGTCCTGGTGCTCCCTGTTTTACTGTATGGCTGCGAGACATGCATGCTATCTAGTGACTTGAGACGAAGGCTGGACTCCTTTGATATTGTGCCTCTTTGAAGAATCCTTGGGTACCGCTGGTTTGACTTTGTGTTGAATGAGCGGTTGCTCAGGGAGTTCAGAATGAGGCACAATATCTGCATTGTGAGGGAGCATCAGTTACAGCAGTACGGCCATGTGGCCGATTCCTCGAGGGTGATCCGGCTCGCAGGATCCTCATTGCTGAGGACCCGAGTGGCTGGACCAGGCCAAGGGGACGCCCGCGTAACACCTGCCTATGGCAAATAGGCGGCCATTTCCGGAGGGGAGGACTGGACACTATGTCAGCCTGGGGGGGTCACCAACCGGGATCCTGTGGTGTTTCGATGTGTGGTGGCCGCGACAACACACTGCACCAATGCCTGCTCCCCAACCTGACCTGATTCAGATCAGGAATGGGATATGCTTCATGGACAATGAAAAGTTATTTTTGTATTATTTCACCCATTACAAACAATACAGAAACAGCTGGGGTCACATTGTGATCACGGACTAGTGGTATATTACACAGAGAGCCTAATGAGGCTAACAGATAGACAGTGTATTACCTTTCATTTCAGATGAGGCATTGCTACAGGAGAGATGGCAGAATTAGTGTGGTTTAATGTTTAGAGTATAATCTCAGGCTTGCTGTTAGAACAAAAGGAGTTGAAATGGCTGATTGATGGTTTCCTTTTTAAAAGGTTTAAGCATCAGATTCTTCATCTGCTGGAAGCATTAAACTGCAAATAAAATTGGTTTGTGTTGCAGAATTTACACTTGGAAAAAATGTGACGGCTCTATTATTTGAAAGCAATAGGCTCACAGATATATGAATAACATTTCTTCCAGGGTAGTGTTTCTACCACTGGTCAAATCCATTCTCTGTTCTTTCTGTGACACTTCCCGCTGGCACGTCATCAATGACCAGGATCATTGCACATTTTCAAACAGCGGAGCTATATATATATATATATATATATATATATATATATTTTTTATTTTTTTTTCTTATCATTTCTGTTTTCAGGATTTGACCTCATGGAGTATTTCAACGTTCGGGATCTTTTGGGGACGAGGTTTGAACCAGGTCAAAGCTCCTATGTACGGCTTGGGACCTTGCCTGTTGTACAGAAAACTGAGTAAGTCAGTGTTATGTTAATTAACCTGAGCAGGTAAAATGAGTATTTTTTGTCTATAAAAACAATCCTTCCAATCAGGACAGAAGCATAAAATGACATCATAAGTCTCCATTTTATCTAAAAACCTTATTTTACGTATATAATAGGGTGTTTTTTTAAGAAAATTCAATTGCAGTATATATTCCTATATACAGTACTTTCAATTCTTATTACAATTAAAATCCAAAAAACATACATTGATAATTTAGATGTTACTAAAATGCAGTGTTTAGAAAAATATTTCGTACTATAAAACTCTGTCCTTGCACGTTTTTTTTCTTAATGTTAAAGCATTTAAAATGAAGGAGGCTTTTAACTGGTTCTCAGTGTGTTCTTTGCATATTGTGTAAGTCAGCCACCGCCCAAGAATGTGCAAGGTGGCTAAATCGTCACAGTTTCCCTGTGCTGCTTATCCGTGTGAAAGCGGCCTTCCCACAGCAGCCAGACCATGAGCTCATCACTGGCAGCCGGGCCTAAGAGTGCTTGTTGTCTCTCATACCGCGATTCACACACACTATTGCATTTGTACTCTGCCTTTAGCACACTTAGCCACCGCTGCTATTTTCTCACCTAACAACCTCAAGAGGTACACTTGGGTAATGCCGTTTATTACTGCCTTTCTTTTTCTGCCTTTCAGAGATGTTTTCCCTCAAGGTCTTCCCGATGAATATGCCTTTGTGACCACATTCAAATTCAGGAAAACCTCCAGACGAGAAGACTGGTACCTCTGGCAAATCTTTGACAAATACGGGATCCCACAGGTACAACAGCAGTCCCATCGGTGTCTGATTTTCCAAGACATCTAAGATGCTCTTTGGGGGGGAGGTATTGAGTTCATCGTACTGAGATACTGTCATGAGGGCGGACAAAGTCTGTAGAGTTGACTTCCTTGAAACGTAAAGGGTTCGACATGATTTTAGGTTCGATATGTGTTGCTTTTACGGATGGAGCGTCCCGTCCTGCATCTCTCGATTGGAGCTGCATGTCTCGTGCTTGCATCCAGGTATCCATCCGCCTGGATGGGCCGAACAAAGCCCTGGAGTACAATGCCGTGGGGCTGACCAAGGACGCCGTGAGAGCTGTGTTCAAGGACCCTGAGGTTGAGAACCTGTTCGACCGAAACTGGCACAAGATCGCGCTCAGTGTCCAGGCCAAATCGGTGTCGCTCTACCTGGACTGTAAGCATCTACAAACACTGTCCATTGAAGACAGAGAAGATATTGACATGAATGGGAAGACGGTGATCGGCAAGCGGGTTTATGACAGTGTGCCTATTGACGTGAGTGGCAGCTCCTCTCCATTTCGTGGCCCGGCAGAGTTTTTATGCGTCTGCTGAATTTTCAGTAGTATTCCTACGTTGTTTAGGCCCGTATGCATGTATGTAGGAATCTGAGGATTTGTTACAGGTTCTGAAATTTACGCCTCTTTCTCCAGTTTGACCTGCAGAGGATGGTCATATATTGTGACTCCAAGCATGCAGAGCTGGAGACCTGCTGTGACCTCCCCAAAGGCCCAGTAAGTTCTCCTCCTATACTGGGTGGAGGAACTGGGGTGAGGGGGGGGGATCTTTATTTTCATTGTATCCCAGAATATTTACAGTTTATTTCTGGGACTGAGGCATTAGTAATAAGTCTGTGCTATTTCATTTCATTCTCGCCAAGCTTTCAATCTGACCTTTTCAGTGTTCGAAGGAGGTCGTGATCGAGCACCCCACTGCTGAGATCCCCACCACCACCCCCTCCAAAAAAGACGAGCAGCAGAGAGGCCCCACAGCCATTAACTGCACTTGTGCAGAAGGGGCGAAGGTAAGAAACACAGCCGGGGGGGAATCCGCAAGCAGAACTAGGCCGTCATTCTGCAGGCATTGAAGTTTCTCAGTGTGTTCATTGTGCGACACAATAATCGGAAGCTCACCTATTTTTAGTTTCGAATTTGCAGACATTCCGCTCAGACCTCCACGGGAACAACAAAAATAAAACGAAATGTTCATCAAAATTCCTTGTTGAATATTGAGCAGGCAGTCACTTGTAGTTGTGCCACTAAACCTAGTTCTCATGTTCATTCCAAAGTGAAAGTGTGAAACACCCAGGCCCAAAACAACTGTCTATACCAGTGTTTCTCAGCCAGGTCCTTGGAGATCCCCAGACGGTGCACATTTGTGCTCTCTCCCAGCTCCCTGCAAAAACCTGGTCTCTCTGAGGGACTCCGGAGGCCAGTTTGAGAAACACTGGTCTACATCACAGTGTGCAGCCTCACAGAGAGTTGCAGTATAAAATGTATTTTGTCCATTGATTCCTTTAAATTGCTCCTCACAGGGAGAGACTGGTCCACCTGGACGTGATGGTGCCAAGGGTGAAAAGGTCATCCATCTCAAAATAGTCATTTCTATTAATTCAATGAAGAAATGTTTATGAAACAGGATTTATGGGACTTTATGGGGGGTTTATTCGCAATGCTTCTGTCGTGATGCCGCGTGAATTTCTTTACAGGGTGACACTGGGAGTCAGGGTGAAATTGGACCCCCTGGCCTGAAAGGACAGAAAGGAGAAACTGTATGAGTTTATTACGCATTTGAACAATTTTGATTATACTGGATAGCAATGCTAGGCAACCAAATATAATTTTAATGGCCAAATAAATTGGAATAATCACACTGATTAAATATAACCGATGCCATAGAAAATGTCCAGCCCTTCATTTTCTAACCAATAACACTGGTCAGGGTAGAAGATGTAAAGGAATTCAAAGAAGTCTAAAACCTTTTTTATCATCAGCTCTGCAAATGCATGTACTAGAATGTTCGATACTGAATCTACAAGGGCTTTTACTATTTCATCATGTGGACCTTCAGTTGTGAGCCACGTTTGATTAGACATGCTGTTCTTTCCTCTGTTTCCTTCTCTGGCTCCAAATAATTGATCCTTGTCGATTGATTATTTGCAGGGCAGAGCCGTTTCTATCAAAGGTGACAGGGGTGAAAAGGTAAGCTCATGGTTTTAACAGGTAAACTCCTCGGCGATTAAAAGGAATGAGAATGTTTTAGGGCACCTGCAGAAGCTGGTACTTTAGGTTTTCAGTAATTTATGGGAATTCAGGCCACTTATTATTTGCCAGCAGTGTGGTACCACGAATGACTCTTGCAAAGGTGACAACTGGTACTATATAGGCGACTTCTTGGAATAATTTCACCATGTCTCCAGAGAGAATGGAAGCACCGCGATGACGATATCAGGCAGACAGTGACGCGTCATGTGACCTGATGTATGTAATGACACGTGGCAGCAGATCCACAGAGAGGCAACACTGATGTGATATTTCAATAATGGCCAAAAAAAAACCCATCAGTCACTCTTCCATTTTTACCTTGCTTGAGCTGAGCCTGTCACAGCTTTACCTGAAGCCGTCCAGCACCATGACACATGGGCAGGAGATGAGCGTCGTAACGGGGCTGTGAAGGTTCAATTTCCTGCCTACAGTATACAAAAGCACTCACCTCGAACTGTTTTTAAAAGCAATTCTATAACTAAATACATTAACATATTCTTTTGCAATATTTCATCCCATTATGGACGATCAGAGGGAAGGCCATAATTATATTGGGGAGGACACAATAATGCTCCCCACCCATATATATAATAATTACGGCCTTGGTCCCTCCCCAGTGTTGACCCCATGGCTATGATCTTGATCAGAGGTATTCAGTCTAATTATATTATATTTGTTGTTTAATTATACATTTATAATTCTTAGAACATGTGCACCTTTAAAGATTTTTGTTGGAGCGAAATATAAAGAGGAGTTTACTGTTGAAACATGAATCTACAAACATCTCGTTTGTGGTCTGCTCTACATGCCTCTACTTCCTGTATTTTTCCGTATTTCCTTTCCTATGATAAAACGGTAAGTGCCTTTTTTCCTCTGCGCGGGGCGGCACCTTTATGTCGTGTCCGAGATGGGGCTCCAAGGAAAATGTGGTTTCACTGATCAGTTGTTTGAACAGTTATGGTCATGACCTCCAGGTTGTCGTGAGAAGACAGGCTTCTTCTTCAACTCTTCGCTGCCTGTCCTTCACAGGACTGTTACGCACGTTTACACTTTGGGTTTCCCATTAAATTGTGAATCCTAATCTGGCACTTTGGTAGTTTCCTGATACCATCTTATGTGTGTATGGATGGTAATCCCATTGTGTTGGGGGGGGGGGGGGGGCAGTATCATGGGTGTCCTTAGGTCCGATCACTTTGGCCATAGCCCCTAGTATTTTAGCCCCCCCAATGCCAATCTTCCTTCAAAAAAAGAAAAAGACAAGCCCCGGGCAAAGCTGACTTCCTGTTCTTTCTGATGGGTGGAAACGACCCTGGGCAGTAACTGGTACGCAAGAATGCATTCACCTTTAAAGGAATACCTGCGGCAATCGACTGTTGTAACAGTGCAAATGCGTACTTGTTCTTTGTACATTTGCGCTGATAATGCAAGAAATTATCCCCCATTTTAACTTCATATGTTATTTGTACTTCATATGCCGTATAAAGGCTAAAATGCTCAGTAATTTCTTGTCATAGCAGCGCAAATACACATAAAATACCTGTGCTTTTGTGCTGTTACAAGTGCATTGCCGCTCGTATCACTTTTAAAGGTACCACTTACCAGTTATGTGCATCCATGTGTATAAATGTTTATGCAGCACTGTACTGTATAGTGTAATAAACAGAATGGAGGAAATCACCTCTAATATACATCACTTAGGTTTGCATACTGTAAATACACATAATCGTTTTTATTTATTCTGAACAATGAAAAGGTGTAAAGGAAACTCCAACTTCTTTTTAATTTGTATAAATGCTTGACGCTGAGATGCCGCACCAATGTTCTCTTACAGCATACAATAGCGACTGGTCGTAATTCCGGGTGGTCGTTAAACAGGGAGATCTTTAAGTGAGGAGTATCTGTAATTGCAAATGTTAGCGAAGATAAAAGGGACAAATTTAGGGTAGCTATTCCACCCACAGGAACATGCAAGTTTAGCAATCTCAGTGTCAGCACAATTCAAACGATTAAGTCCAGAGAGAGTCATCAGTGTTACGTTTAGATACATTGAGTGACCCTCACGTGTGAATTGTAATTAAAACCCTGCATATCACTTTATTGCAATTGCTGTACAGCTCAGTAAAACTTAAACGTTGCTGTCGTACCTACTGGCTTATCGTACAATGTTTACTGATTGTTAACATGATATAGTTTATAAATCTTATATTATATAGCAAAGCTTGAAGAAGTATTCCAAGATTTGCACCTTTCTCTTGGGAACAGCAACATCCAAACGGCCACCAATTCGCTGCCGAAAATACGATTTACTTGAAAGCATTTTCACAGTATGGCATTGACTGATTTTGCGTTCTTCAATGATGTCATTGTGTGTATGATGAAGAAATGTTCCGGGAATAATTAGAGGTCGATATGTTGTATACTGGTTTATGAAAGCCAAAAAAATGTTTTGTAGGCCAGAGTTTGGTAGCGCTGTGTAATTAAGCAGTCATAAAATGTTTATGCATTACGTCTGAAGGGCTGCTTTGGAAGAAATGTGACATCATGAAACCAAGTAACAATTCCGAATGCACGCAGCAAATAAACAGCACTAGTTAGTGTTTATGAGAAAATGGCTTTCAGAACATTATTACATAATGATTATACTATTGTTAGCAACATCACGTCTTATGGAAAGCAGTGAGTATTTATTAATGGTTTTTACAAATCCCCAGGGTGATTTGGGATCACCAGGAAAATCCGGGTCCAGGGGAGACAAAGGGGAAAAGGTAAGGTCAATTCTGCAAGAAACGGCATGCTGTTGTCTTCTTGTAACTGGAAATGCACCATATGCTATATTAAATGTCTTGACCATGTCATGTTGATGCATATGTACTCATGAGTTAAAGTGGGCCGGAATGATCCGGAATAGCCATCCGACAGCTTCACTTTAATAAGTAAATAAATCTGATCAGTAGTTTTGCCAATAATAATGCCAAGCAAATTCATTTTTTTTGTGTACTGCAGACTTGCGTTCCTTCCAGCTGATGCAACTGAGATACTCAACAAATCAGAAACTAAATGTCACCCCACAGCCCCGCCCCCACACCAAACACACGACCTTTTTCTATTCTCATCCCTTCCCTCCAGTGGGTTTATGCCTGCAGATAAACTTGTGATGGCAGTACTAACTAGCTTAAATCGGGAAGTGAGCGTAAAGCTGTATAGTGGTAGGTAATTTCAGTTGCAACGTTGCAGCAGAGCTCATGAAATATCACCAAACACACGAGCTGTAGCATGGAGGTGAACGGTGTGACCGCTAGCGATGACCGTCAGGAATCTCCTACAGGGTCCCCCTCCCCTACTCTGTCGGCGCTCGCTGTCAGCACAGCCGGGGGGTGACTTTAGTGCCACCACTGGTCCCGTGCTATTATGACTCCACAACCGTATACTTCTGAAAACTGTTTTCAAGTTGCATGGTGGATGAGTGAAAACAGAGACGTTTACAGACTCTAAAACCTTTTTAATTGGGCCCTACTCATCACGTGGCCAGTCCCTGATTCGATCCCAGTAGTTACACTCTCATTCTCTGATTGGTCATCTAGTAAGTAGTCTGTATGGTTTGCAAACTGCCCAGCACTTTTGGTGTAGCTAATTTTAGATTCGTATTGGAATAACATAGATTTGCCGTAAGATTTCTTGCGTGAACGTGAGGGTCTGAAACAATGAGTGTCACGCCAGACTCGTGAGAGTTGCCAGCCCTGATCTTAGGGTTCCCCACCTGCCAAATCCCATTTTAACCTTTGTACGTACTATAATTAATATATACACTTCATGAGCCTAAAACGTTTACATAAGGCAGAATGCAAGAATTTGTAGGTATTGCAGGAATTTAAGCAGATTGTTCGCTGAGCAATTAACTTACAGAAACATCTCGTAAGATCTTGGGTCTTTGTTTTGCTTTCTTAAAATCTAAAAATGAGACGTCCTTCATTTCATTTGCTCGCAGGGATTACAGGGGCTTCCAGGCCTTTCTGGGAAAAAAGGAGAGAGAGGAGAAAGAGTAAGTGCAGCCCTTACCAGCATGGAAACCGCACCCAAACACAAGCTCCAGATGGTACTCAGTAGCTTTCTAGATGTCCTTAAAAGAACAACCTAATATTTACAATAATCTGTCTTGCATTATAGGGTTTTATTGGAGAAAGAGGAGAGAATGGATTACCGGGTCCTTTTGGGCCTAAGGTACGTGCATGAAACTGCGCAGCTTATGTCTCATTCCAGTTATTTAAAATATTATGTTAAATACTTAGAAATATTAATTATTATTATTATTATTATTATTATACATTTTGCTATGTTACTAAATTGGTTGAACAGTGAGTCCTCTGCTGAAAAGGCTTGATGAAAGAGACTGAAAAACGGCATTTGTTTTCATCGATGGTATAAGACTGGACCTCTTAAAAGGCATTTAAGTGATTTTAGTCTATGTAGTTATACTGCAACGGGACATACGGTTGATGTGCTGACATCTGGGAAATTAAGTAATCTTTATAGTGGTGGTGAAGATCCACGAAAGCCTTCCAGGAAACTGGGAAATTGTGTTCTCACGTTGGCTATGCAAAATTGTAAGGATATTCCGGTGTGTGGGTGTCCCAGACTGCCACTATCATTTCTCTCGTGAGAACATGAATTTACAGTTTCTTTCCAGTTCTGTTCACTAGTGGTGGAAATGCAGAATCTGGTTTGGTGGGGATGTTTTTTTAATCTAGTCATCCTGCCCCCTTACTGGGGGGCTGCAGCATCCAGGCATTGCTGAGATCCCTAAGTGCAAGACGGGATGAGCCAGTCAGATGGACAGAGTGAGGAGAGAGTCTGCCCCCTGCTGGTGCACAGTTGTAAACCACCATAATGACACTGCTAATAGTCTGTACGGTTTCGCCTGAACGATTCACTTCTTCGCCAACTAGCAGCTCAAGTCAAAGGCTTTTGTGGAGCAACCGAAGTGGAAAGTGATGGTTTGAAATGGTCCCGCTATATCAGGAGCTGCTGCAGCAGTAGGCTTTGTGGGGGCACTGTAGATTATTTAGGCTATATGGGGATATCTCTAATAGCGCCTATATAGTTTAGCCATGCCTTTACAGCATCTCTGAGCACCATTTTTCTTTGTTAAGGTTTCTTGTTTTAGCATAAAAACCTTAGCATAAAATTCATGGATATGCAACACAAACAAAGAATATAAAAAAAAGAGTTATAAATAGGTTGCAAATTAACAATATTATTAGTAGAGATGTGATATAATTATGTGGCATTTAAATGCTGTATATTAGTAATAATGAATAAATTATGTCTCATGGTTCAGAAAAAGACAATCGTACGCATTCATCATATAAAATGCTACGCGCGGCATTGTCTTCTCGTAACAGCACGGATGCATACCTGCTTTATGTGCATTTGCTCTGTCGTGACAAGAAACTACAGTGTATTTTAACCTTTGTGATAGAAAATTCTTGATTATGCTAATCAGAAATCAATATGGAATCTATATGGAATATAGATGATTATGCACAATGCATTACCTAATCAGTAATTAACAATTGAGTTTATAATGGTGTTGTTGATTTACACATAGTGGTTGAAACAATGTAATTTACTTGTCATTAATTGACTGTATCAAACAATAATGCAAATCTGCTTAAGTAAGAAATTTCTATTTTCTATAGAGGAATTAACATGTTTGCCATAT
>JAODJX010000049.1:19770301-19785200 GCA_026776945.1 Isichthys henryi
ACTCCACACACATGTAACCCAGGCAGAGACTCTAACCCGGGTCCCAGAGGTGTGAGGCAACAGTGCTAACCACTGCACCACTATGCCGCCCCCCCAGTGACACATAATTCCCTTATTGTAATATTTGTAGAAAATGTAGCAGCATATAGTATCACATAACTATTAATATGTTTGCATATTTTATATTTTATTTCAGGACATTTCAATGAATAAATATTTACTGTATTTGACAAAAAAAAAATAACCCAGACAGAATTAAGATGCTTAAAAGCAGCACATGACAGGGTTAACATGAAAAGATTCCAGTACATTCCAAAAACAAATGTGCTGCCCCAAAGGAAGAGGGTGGATCCTGAGATGGTACTAACAGACCTCATGGTCTTTGCACCCTTCCTGTGTGGCTCTGTGGTTGTGCCGCTTTAGTGCTGCCCTGTCATAGCTAGACCACTCATCCTGGATTTCACTTTCCAATGTCTGCATACAACTCCTACCACCTAGTTTTTGCAACTGTTATCCATGACGAGGATTGATATTACAGTACAGGACATGAAGTACAAAACCAAACTACTGCCAGATTTTTGACGCTGGGTGAAAAATAGCATACAGATGCTGTATATCTACGAGTATATATCCACCAAATAACAGCCCATGCTGTTGTGTCAGGGATTTATTAAATATTCTATTATGTCTAAATGTAATATAATATTAAAATGACATTTTTAAAGATAAAATACTTGGGAAATGTCAAATAATATTCACAGTTAAAGCTGTTTGAATTCAGATTACTGCAGGATTAGCAATGGAGCTAAACAGTGATTTTTGATTGTTTGTATAATAATGGATCAATGAATGAATGCTAATTTATATGATTAAATAAAAGAGTGTGCAGTGCGAAGAAGGGCACATTTCAGACATAACAGACATTTTCTGTATGGATTTTATGTTTTTCTGTATGTTTTTCTGTATTTGATTTTCATAGTGTGTTGGGATGTCTATGTTTCCTGCTGTGGTACAGTCATACGGGTCATTCAGTACTCCACTGAGAGTGTAATCCTTGCAAACACATCTATTATCTAGTTTTTCTTTGGGGGGGGGGGGTGCTATCCTGAAAAGGTTAATATGAGAGAAATGACTGCATGTATCAATACAAACCAGTCCACATCCATCTTATTAAACTCTGGGGAACTCCGTGAAGGTAACTCCATCCTTAAATATGTCTTCAGTTTCTAGCTGGATCGTTTCTGACCTCAGTTCCTGGTTATTGGTCTCTGACACCAAACACTGACACCAAGCAATTATTCAAATTAAAGAATCACCAGAACATTCAGGACTGGCCTTCATCCTTTTTAATTAGGACCCCAAGAATGACTTAATCAGGTGGCTTATCCTCTAGTCACTTGGCTTATCCTTAAACTGAGAGTTTGTCTACTTTGTGTTCTTACCATGTCACACCACAGATTTAGGGCGCTCAATTTTCTTTTCCTCTGAGGTGCAAATTTCATCAGCCACACAAAGCCAAGGGTTCCTCTAGGTCAGGGGTGCCCAACTCCAGTCCTGGGGGGGGCGGAGCCCTGTGTAGCTTAATTCTTTCCCTGTTCCATTACAAATGATTCAGCTCAAGACCTGTGTGATAATTCGCACAAGGAGTTGAATGAGGTGTGTTAAATGAGGGGAAACCCAAAAATGTGCAGGGCTCTGGCCCTCCAGGACTGCAGTTTGACACCCCAACTCTAGGTAGATGGACTGTTGATCGTGCAGTCTGGATTAAATTGTTTCTGTGGAGTCCACCATTTGACAACCTTTGTCATACACCGAAAATGGAGTAGGTTGCACTCCCGTGGTTAACAAAATACAACTTTCCTCCATCCAGAGGTGGAGATTTCTGGTCCAGAGAGTACAAATCCACACCAAGATATTGTTTCAACCAACCAGTTGAGTATAAAGAGTCACAGTCACAGAGTACTCAACTGGCTGGTCAAAACAAAATCTTCGTCTGGATTTGTACTCTTTGGACCAGAAATCTCTACCTCTGTCTCCATCCATTCATCTGTCTTCTGACTGTTCAAGCTGTCAAAGTCTTGGGAAATATATGATTTTCTCTCCATGTCTTTTTTCTAGGGAACTGCTGGTTTGGATGGAGTGCCAGGAAAGCCAGGTCTTCCGGGAAAAGACGTATGTTCTTTAATTTTTTAATACACCTCATAAAACAGCCAACCTTCCTAGAACATACAGATTAATTTGTCCTAGTAGGCCTTCAGTTTTCTTCTGGGAGCAAACAGTTAATTGTCTTGTAATGAATTATTGAACTGAATTACGAAATCAAGCAATTATCAGTGTTTGTCTTAAAATAAGGATCATGTTTAAAGAAACTGAAGTGTAATCCTGCCATACTTTTGCTTATAATACCATTTATGGCTATTTATATATTATTGTGCTGGTTTTTAGTATGAGGCATAGCAAATACACAAGGATAGGATGCAGCCCGTGTTTTCTCTTTTCAAAAACTCACATCAGGGACCCAGGGGACTGATTGGGCCACCCGGCACTATCGGACCCAAAGGTGAAAAGGTACGAGTCTGATTCAGTGCATTGAATTAGGGAAAAATGGCCTGGAAAATGAATGCAATGGATTAACTGGTTAATGATACATTTTGAGTTTGCAATAATACTCTTTGACTTCAAAGCCGCTACAGTTCTTCTGAATTTGCTTGATATCCACTCTGATTGGTAGATTTCTGGCGGTTATATATACACCCACAAGTGCATGCTGGGTGAAGCTGGAGGCTGGGTGATTTGTTAAGGGAGGGAGCTTCTACCTGACGGAATCGCTTATCATAGTAATAGATTAATGGATTAAATAAGGTGGTGACATAGGAGAGGTCTGGCACATGACGTCACATTGATCGACAGTGGCGTGAGAGTTGTCTGCTCCTTATGATGTCCCAGACATTCCTCCCTCTCGGCAGATGCCCTGTCATTTGTCTGTTTAGAAAGACATTTGAAGGATGTGATTTGGTCGCCTGTAATTATGGTATCACTGCTTTTTAAGGTGCTGTGGAGCAATTCTTGTTCATTCTACAGGCTTGACACAGTCTTACTTGAGGGCACTGCCATGCTCCCACATGTTTGAACACCCCCTGATGCTCTGGGGCAAATATAAAGTGTTTCACAGCTTCTGACCAAGGAACAGCCGCAGAAGATTCATCACCATGTCTGTAGATGATTGCCAGGGGTCTTTCTCCCCAAAATTACGTTCCCCTCACAAAATTGCACTTTTATAAAACTGTTTTTTGAACTTTATTTGTCGTTCGTTTTTGTTTTGATTTTTGTTTCCATAGGGAGAAAGAGGTTTACCAGGGGAAGTGGTAAGTAGTGAGCGAATCGCACACCTTCCAGCATCACAGTCATGTTTAGTGCCACTTAGATCTGCAGGTTCATGAGCTCATGAATTCAGGGGCTGCATCCTTCGAGGGACGCAGTGTCCGTAGCCTTTGTAGGCTGTGTCCTTCGAAGGTCTGCGAAATACATCTTGGGATATGTTGGGCCGCAAAGGATCCACCAGGTAGATCCTTTGCAACTCGGCAAAAGAAGGACG
This sequence comes from Isichthys henryi, assembly GCA_026776945.1. Taxonomy (NCBI): domain Eukaryota; kingdom Metazoa; phylum Chordata; class Actinopteri; order Osteoglossiformes; family Mormyridae; genus Isichthys; species Isichthys henryi. The sequence continues at coordinate 19,773,897 of JAODJX010000049.1, forward strand.
TATTTTTAGATCTCCTTTGAAGGAGCCTTGAACAGGCTTGTCTTGCCACTGTAACAAATTCGGTCATTGAATGCAGACTTAGAAGAATGCAGCCCCTGAATTCAGACACAGCCAAATTGCTTTGCTGGCCAACAGGGAAAAAAGCAAGCAAAATACATCAACATTATATTTGTGAAGAGAACAAATCTGCCCCCTGCTGTTTCCTGATTGTTTGCGTTTCACTGCCTAGGTTCAAAGAGAGAGCTTGAAAGGAGAGCCTGTAAGTTTGTCATACTGTATGATCACTTTTTTTCTAGCGGACATCTATAATGCATGCTAACTTACAATACTAGGTATGGAAACCAAAAATACAAAGTAACTCTGAGTTAATGTAATTAGTAAATTTGGTTAATTTTGAATGACTCCTGTTGTCCTCACAATGAGAGTATCTGCCTTACCTTCAATGTTTGTTGTTTTTGCAGGGAGCCCCTGGACCTAGAGGCCCCCAGGGCCCAATGGGCCCCCCTGGAGCACCGGTGAGCGTATGGAGTTAGCGTAGCGTGTGAACAGCTACAGGACCTGCTCAGTGAGCCACCAGAGGGCAGCACAGGGCAGCAACCAGAATGGTTGTTAGCCAAGCGTGTATCATAAAAATCAGGCAATATTTATCCGTCTATGTGCTCTATAAATAAGGACGAGATTGAGAGATATTTCCTTCTTCCTCTTAGGGTCCACAAGGTCCTCCAGGACTTCCTGGAGAGCCTGGGGAATTTGGCCATAGGGTAAGATTGTCTGGATTTTACTGTCTTATTCATGATTATTCAGTTAGGCAAATATTGTGTGGCGAGTAATTAATCAAAGATCACCAAAGATGGCCTTTCCTGTCTTTAGTTAGAAGCTTTCATAGGCATATTTTGTCATAATTTCCATTGATCTTCATTGATTTTTTCCCCCCATGTTTTCCACTTAATAAAGAAAATGAATCCATTATAAATTTGAGCTTATCAGCAGAATATAGGAACAGATTGTACAACACGATTTTTCAGGCAATTCTCAATTGCTCAGCATTCTTTCAGGACATCTTAAGAAACAGGACACAGCGTGTTTGGACAGTGCACCATCTCCTAGCACACCCAGTGATTGCTATGCAGTGCTGTACAGTGATTGTCTTACGTATGGAAAACCTGCTTCGTATCCAGAGCTCTGTCTTCTGCCTGGGCATTTGTCATGTCTTCATAAGCCCCTTAACGGAAATCATCCATCCTGAGCATAGACGGACCAGACATTCTAAGCGGATTTCCACTCAAGAGCAAAACAAGATGTGTGTTGTGATTCTGTCTGGTTTCCATGTGCTCTGGCTTGCCTCCGGAGATGTCCAGCAGTGTCTGTTGTCAGCTCAAGAACAGTACAGGCCAGCAGGCCACAATGCCTCCGCCAGCCCGCGGGACACAGTCATTCCCTGGTTGACAGTCATCACCAATTACCAGTCTCCCGCCGTGGGAAAGAGTCTGCTCCCAGGCTGGAAATGGAAGCAGTTCAATTTCAGTCCACCTGGGGGCAGTAGGGGGTCAACACCATGGCAGACTCTGACAGACATTTTGATCAAAATGCAATTTTTACCACAAACATGGTATTTAAAAAACATTGACCCCGTCATTTTTTTTTCCTTCTCAGTCTAATAATTTTGCTACAGACACAGATGAGTCTTGCCCCAGACATATTTCTTTTTGTACTGACAGGTTGATTATGTCTGCCCGGTAGCATTAAACTATTAAATGAATAACTTAATATAGCACTTAAATTAAGCGTTAAATGAAAATTGTTGCCTGCTATTACTAGCTAAACACTTGTGCATCTGTTTTTCAGGGAAAAAAAGGAGAAAGTGGCCTCCCTGGGGTTGATGGATTACCGGGACCACCGGTAAGAATATAATATATATATATACTACGGTGACGTTATTTAAAACCTGCATAACTTTTCATGTATCACATAGATATGTATCTGAAACAGCTTCCTCAGACAATAATTTTTTACAAAAAACTTACATTGTCTTGTTGGAAGTTGCTGACTTACATTTCCATGTTTCATACGCCATATAGTTTGGCTGTGCAGCTTACTATCGCCCTCTGGTGGTTTTCAAGCCTTATGACGGATCCAGTCTTAAATCATGCCCTAATATTTACACCACTTCACTATCTATAGGACCATGTAAAAATACCTCTTACTTTTGTCTTTTATCACCAATATTTTCAGGGTCCTCAGGGTCCTCCTGGAAATAGTGGCCCATCAGGGTCTCCTGGACCACCGGTTAGTAACAAGTCATCTGAATGTTGGAGTTTCCTCACTAGCGACACTTCACATAAACAACATGACTTATCTCTGAAATATGAATCATGTTTGCTTTATTAATGTGAGTGTCTATTGTAAATGCATCTCTAGGGATTACCTGGAGAAATTGGGTTTACTGGGAAGCCAGGAGAACCAGGCAAACCTGTAAGTAATGTGCTGTGACAGATGACATTTCCATGTGTACAGCAGAGGCGCTACATGGTGCCTGAGGCCCTAGGTGGCGCCAATTAGCTGTCAAACATACATATGTTTCTGTGAGGCCTTAATGTTTCTGCTACAATCACAGCTTGCTTGGCGATTCATTAAACTTGATCCTAAACCTAGGGCTTGCCTGGTAAAGATGGCTTGGATGGATTCCCAGGATCTGATGGGACGAAGGTTAGTATTGTCCATAATTCTGTTAATAGGATGATGTATCAAGCATAAAGGGTCATATTTCACAATGTGAAAGTCGGACGTTTGGATAGGGCATTCAGTGATAGACTACTGACAATGGTGAGAATTATATATTTATGCAACTATACACTTAATTGGCTGTAGTTGCTATAATACAATACTTTTATAGATTTTTTTTCCTTGGCAAGTAACGTGAACACTGTGCATCTTTTTTTAATCCTCAGGGGCCACCAGGGGAACCAGGTCTAGATGGTTTTCCAGGAAAACCTGGCCCCAAGGTACAGCCGTACACAAGTGATGGGGGTAATGTCTCCAAGGAAACAAACCAATGAGTCACAAGCAAATAAACATTAATGTGTTGGTGTTATGTCAGGGAGAGGAAGGTCCTCCAGGTCCGAGAGGCAAGGCTGGGGAGAGGGTGAGTGCTCCACACGTTTGTCTCCTTCCATCCCTGCTGTGAGATGCTACTAAAACACGCTCTGTGTCACAGGGAGAAGCTGGTCTGCCAGGAGAATCAGGTACCATTGGGCCTAAAGGGGGAAAAGGCGAACAGGTGGGTATACTGTAGTAGTGTTACCATCCTAAAAGTGTCAGGAATGCAGGTATGATGGAGGCCAGGAAAGAACTGCATAAATAATCAAAAAAGGTGATAGTTGTGCAAGGCTGTGTAATTAGGGCTTCTTAACTATTGTCAATGTGTTAATGCAGTGGCTTATTGCGGAGAATTACTGGCACTAAGGTGGGAGGCTTAGATCCCATCTCCTCTGTGTGTGTGGCTCATTTATACATTACATTGTGGGGACCAAATGCCACAATGTGATAAAAACCTGCTGTTTTGACATTGTGGGGACCATTTTTCCCCACAAGGGGAAATTGAATATTATAAAAATCTGTGGCTGCAACAAAAAAAAAAAAAAAGAGAAAAGCCAAAAGGCTCGCATTTTGTTTGGTTACTTATGGTTAAAGATTAGTGTTTTGCCCATAGAAAGGAATGGAGAGTCCCCACAAACATATGACAACAGGTCTCTCTCTCTCTCGCTCTGTTTGTTTGTGTGTGTGTGTGTGTGTGTGTGTGTGTGTGTGCGTCTGTGTGGAGTTGCATGCAAAGGCATCTCTCACTTGTATGTTGTTCATGTTTATGCCCACTGATGGACTGGCATCCGATCCAGGGCGTACCCCATCCCGTTCAGGGTGTACCCCATCTCTATGCCCCACACTGCGACAACACTGTCTAGGATATGTGGTTAAAAATAAAAGTTATTCATCGTTTGTTTTAGTTGTCCTCATGTATTAAACATTTATAGAAAAAGAGAAAGTTCAATATAGTACATATTAAATTTAGATAGACTGAATACTGTTTCCAATTTAGTATCAACATCTAAATTTCAAAACCAATAAATTTTCATGCAGTTCTCAGATCTAAGACTAGAATTTGCTGCTGACATCAGTGGTGAACAATTGTCCACTGACATTCATCTAATGTCAGATTTATGAATTTAACGCTTCTACACTTATTTCAATACATGTTTCTCCTTGCAATGTGCCAATGTATAGATACGATGCAAATACAGACATAATCACGGCATAATTTAATGATATGACTCCTTATCCTTAACAGGGTGAACGAGGCAGGGATGGGCCTGCTGGAGTAATTGGGCAGAAAGGGGACAAGGTGAGTTGGGGTGGACAAATAAAGCCAACACATACTGTAGCCTAGAGATGCTTTATTCGTTCCCCCTCCTATTTCACCTTGTTTTCCATGAGACACACAGACATGCATAAAGGTGAGAGTAAGTTGGGGGGGTCGCAGCACAGGGTCAGCCAATGTCCAACACCCCCAGAGCAACTGGGCTAAAGGGCCTTACCAAAGGGCCCAATGGTGGCGTCACTCTGCTGGTGATGGGATTTGAACCAGCAACCTTCTGTTCATGGGCACGGGGTCCTAACATGCTGCAACTTGGAATATCACCCGTCTATGTAACCCCTTTAGAGGCACCGCACATGTAATGGAAGCACGTAATGCCATATATGTGTGATGAAGTACTGAAGTCAGTTATGTGGTTTAGACAGACCACAGGCTAAGACTTTCATGTCCATGCTTAAGCGAAATCAGAATCGCGCCGTACAGCCAGGAGCCCTTTGGTACGCTTCAGAAAATCTGTTTCAGGGTTACTTTCCAGCAACATTCAAATTAGGAAATCAAAATCCTCAGGGAAAGTGCACAGCTTTTTATTTGCTGTCCTAGGGTGACATCGGACCCCGAGGACCACCTGGAGAGCCGGGCAATGTGAGTAAAATTACACCAGTGCCTTTTAGATGTAGCCGCAAATATATTCTGAGGTTTCTAATAATAATATACACAGGTTAAACTAACCATTAACATTGTCATAGCATCATTATAAATAATGTTTCTCTTAATAACCAGCTGTGTGTGTCTGTTTAGGTAATTCCTGAGGCTGGACAACAAGTAAGTTATTCTTATTGTAAATTAAAATTTATTATATTCATCAAAGATTTGCTTGCAAGCTGCCTGATCCTGATATGACACGTTTGCTGCTGCCTTGCTCTCTATGTAAATATCTCAGTCTCCATAGCCCGGTGGAGACCTTGTACCACATGCCTACAGCATCTGTGGGATACTTACGACTGCATGTTCATTACGAAATTCATTATTAGCTGTGTATCACCTGACCTTTAACCATTGAACATTCACCGCAGGGGAAGCCAGGCGAGAAGGGCGAGAGGGGAGAGAAGGGCAGCCCTGGGGAACCTGTACGTCAACTAATCATCCCTGATTATTATTCCTGTTGTTGTTCGCTGTAGTTTTGATCCAAGGTGACCTCCGTGTGACATGGAAATACCGTGCTGATTATAGAGAAGATGGTGATTCTGTGTCATGCACAGGTCTAACTGAAGTTAAGGCCACATGTTACCTTTCAAGGATTTTGACATTTTGAAACCAATGGGTGCTTTATTTGCTGTATGTACAAGTATGAGTGCAGGTACATTGAAATTCTTTTCTTTTTTTTCCATCTATCGTATCTTTATTCTTCTTTGGGACATGCACATGCGCATACAGCTTAGAGTGCAGCTTGGTAGAAAGTGCTATAAGAGCAAATTACTGCTTTATCCCTACTGGGAACGATGAAGGCCCGTTCAAGATGCTGAGACGTGGTACCGCAGTGGCCCACTCGATGGCAGCAGAATGTCAAGATCTACTTGACACCAGCGCGCAGATCTTCTCGTGGGTTTGGCGTAAATGTGTAGTTTTTCTCTCTCTCGGTATTTAGCCTTTCGGTCTTTACTACAAACATAAAGAATGAGAATGGGAATAAATAAACTTGGAAACTTGAAAGTTAAAAAAAACAGTTTGGATGGAGAGAATATAAAACATGCTAAGAAGATTTTTTATCAAAACAAAATAAAGAACTTGCCTGGATGCGTCGAGTTTCTGTGCTTCACTGTGAATTCTTCAGTTTTGCCGTGGTAAAACATCTCCATCCAGCTCCAGTATACAGATCTAAGGCCTTTGAATTTGTTTCCAGTGATTGATGGAGCTTAAGTAGCTGAATCCGTCTTAGATTTTATATTTTATTTTCAACCACTCCGCTCTAGTGAGTAAGATCCATAACAATACCTTTGCCAACATAGTATAAAGTTGTGAGCAAGATCCCAGTATTTGTGTGAAAAGCTTCAACACTGAGTGACTTATAAAACACAAATTTGGAGATTCGAAAATAACTTTTTTTTTTACATTGTTCATTTTTTGCTGATATTGGAGAGAATCTGCTATTATAAAAATAATATAAAATATGATTAAATTCTTTCACTATTTTGATACGTCGAGTGGCTTTCTCACATAAACAATCTGTGGCTTCTCTTTCAGGGTCAAAGGGGTCTTCCTGGTGAACAAGGAGGAAGGGGTTCCCCAGGACCTCTGGTAAGCAAAGCCCTTAGTGACCTCTGGGTGACTGGAGGTCCCATGGCAACAGATGTTCTGCATTTTCATCGGGTCCACTTACAAGTGCCATCAGTGATCTGCGTATTTGATTAAGCACACGGTAAATGCCTTATACTGCATACTGTGTTCTGCTAGTGTCATGCATGTGCTGTCTTATTTACGACAGGGTCCAAAGGGAGATACGGGTCTCAAAGGGCAAGCTGGGCAGAACGGGGAACCAGTAAGTGCCGACCAGCAGGGTATAATCATATGGGAACTGTGGCCATTATTCTGTGCTCCTGCTGTTTGAGTCCAGCACTTCAGTGAAGGTCCATTATTTTATTACAGGGTCCACCAGGGCTGACTGGTCCTCAGGGTCCACGTGGGTTACCAGGCAATGTGGTATGTCTAAAAAAAAAAAGAAGAAAACATTGTCTGAAAGTTATTGCAAGGAAGCAGTGCATTGTGGGATTGCTGGAGCACTATTCAAAATGTCTTTGTCCGTTTCTTGAACAGGGTGTTCCGGGAAACGTGGGCCCTCCCGGTACAGATGGTCTGAAGGGTGAGAAGGTACGAGACAATGGGGTATTGACCAAATTTACGGATACGCATGCGGTAGAAGGAAATGAGGAAATTGTAAATCTGGGGCACACTGAGTCGTGCAAAGCTGTATAGGAACAACATAAAAATAAGCCCAGCAGTATTTCGCCAACTCTGATTTGATATTTTATGGTCATAAGATGCAGTGTAATTAGGCCCTAAATACACCCTGATGGGGAAGATAATGAGGGGTAGGAGTAATGAGTAGCAGCTCCTTGTGTTCTGCTGTGCACAGGAACACAGCTCACTGCAGCTCACTGCAGCTCAGTGCAGTCACTGTAGTGGTGTTTGTTTGAGCAATCATTTCCGTTTTTTTTTTTTCTTGACTATCTCTAACAACACTTCATATTTTCAGCTCTCAGCTGTCCCTTCACATTTATGAAGGCTTTAAAGTCTAAGCCTTTTTCATTTTTCTCCAGGAAAGCATGTTTGGAAAGCGATATTAATAGTTTTGCTGTCAAAGGCTCTCCCATGACACCCTTGTTGAGTAACAGTTTAGAAATCATGAAAGAAGCCGAGAACATTCTCATCCTCATCTCCCCTTCTTGCCATTTCCAGGGTGAACCAGGAAAGGATGGCCAGCCTGGTCCTCCAGGGAGACCAGGGGAAGCGGGAGTACCTGGATCGCCTGGCAAAGGGAAGGATGGTCACGCTGTAAGTTAACAAAACGGCCACCTTATGACAGATGAGGAAATTTCAGGTCCAGAATTTAATAATCCAGACTAAGATTTTGTTTCAACCAACCAGTTGAGTATAAAGAGTCACAATCACAGAGTACTTAAATGGTTTGTTGCATCAAAATCTTGGTCTGGATTTTTACTTTCTGGACCTTTCTGACACTTCCCACGTCTGTGTTTTGACTGGGGCTTTCCATCATCATCTTTTAATCCATAGTCACTGGAACAAATCATCTATGTCATTTTACACCAAATCTTTTATTTTCGCACAAGTGGGGGGAAAATGCTGTAACACTATATCAATGCTATGTCTATAACAATCTATGAACACATTCATAGCACATTATAATGCATTCATAATGCATTATAAACATGGCAAAATATTATAAAAAAGGTCTGACACATTGTAGCCATATTTATTATACATTATGAATGCTTTATCAAGCTCTCATCTATGATGTCCTACACTTTAGATACCGTCATAATGTGCATTATAGATGAGAGCTTCGTTGGAGCTTCTGAAGTGTTATAATCAACAATATAATTCCTTATGACTGTCAACAGGTGTCAATAATGTAATGCTACATTAATTCTTCTACCGACCATTATAATGCATTATGAAGATATCTAGAATGCATTATAGATGACAGTTTTAAGTGTTACAAAAAATGCAAACACAAATCAATTCATCAAACTATCACTTTCATATATATTGAATCCAAGAAATACTTTTTAGAAGTTTTGACAAGTTATTTATTTGCAGGTTATTAATCCCCCCCAGTTAATGTTTGATCTCGTTCTGGGTGTATACCCCTACTCAGTCTCAAAAATGTTATTTCATTTGGGGTTGGGCTTTGTGAGGCTGCTGATTGTAGTTAAAATTAACGTCAAAACTGTTATACATTGTAATTCAGTAAATTTATAAAGACAGTGGTTATGGTTATAATGGCAGATCCTCTAATTAATATACAATGTGTAATTTTGCAAATATGTTGTCTACTGCGAACACATATTTCGATGAAATTAGGAAACGTCTGCAGATTTTTGTAAATGTCAGTCTCCACTTTGAAGGGGAACCTGGCAAAGTAAATGCCGTCTGCTTCTTCTCTGAACTTCTGCTTTGCTGTTTGCATGGGGCGGGCGCTGACACTTTCATCATTTGCTGAATTTCAGGGAGATCCTGGACCACCTGGCCTGCCAGGACCTCAGGGAATGAAGGTAGCGATTTTGAACATGTGATTGAGGATGTGACATGCCCAGTAAATGGCAACGTAACTATTTCCGCATTCTCTGGACCTACTTTTAGCACACTTAGGAGTCTTGAGCATGCCTGTCCAAAAACCATATGAAAATGAACATCTTTAGTAGGTTATTCATTTAAACAATATTATGAATTTGTTCAGCAGTCCTTCATATCATGGCTGGCTCATTTGCCCTTTTGACCTGTAGGATATTTCTTTAGAAGTCACACCAGCCATAGTGAGTTTTTGTGACCTTAAACTGAAGAGGTACTTTATCTGTAACCGTAATGCAAAAAGCGCAAAACAGCATTAAGTAGAGGAGGCACATATCACACCCAACCAAACTCTTGCAAGGCAGGAATATGTTTAAAACCTGCTTCCTTTCAATGAATGCTTCTCACAGAAGGATAAGTTCAAAGGATTAATCAAAAGAACCAAACCTCTCTGTTTCAGGCCTTTGCAAGTCCTTTTGCTCCTGATTCTACGATTTTGCCTTTAACCCTTTAATCTTTAGCTATTTAATCCTTCACTACATGTGTGACTTTTGTCCAAACCAGTTCCTTTCATCGAGTTAACTGTGTAGGTCTATGAACTTATATATATATATATATATATCACAATCAACACTGCATAACAATCACCTTCAACTTCAGTGTTACAAGATGTGATATAAAGGCTACCAAAGATTAATAGAAACATTTCCACACAACATGCAGGAGATCAATGATGATGATTTGTAAACACATATATGTCCATGGAGGCTAACAGAAATAGCAAAGCTAAGATTGATCCCACGGCTCGTACTGCTGGGCTCTTCAGGGCATGACTGTTGTCTTGTTACAGTCAGTGATGCGATTTTATGACATCGGGAATGAACCATGCAACAAGTGGATTTAGTCATAAACCTTACAAGATGAAATTTGATCAAACTGCCGCATTTAGTAGCTTAGTAGCTTATTGACTTAATGCTACTATAGACCCATTAATCAATACATATCCCAAGGGTACAAATGAGAAGTAAAACGCCTGATATGTTCGTATTAAGAAAGGGCTGTCTTTTCAGTCTCTTTTAAACCACCACATGTCACATGCTGCGTGATTAAGGGTATGTCTTGTCCTATTTTATAGTGTGAGGGAAATGGTTGTGTTCTGGGTTGTATTGTTAGCCAACAGGCCACTTTGTTATTAATCAGAGACAATGGTTTTATACTCATTCATCTAATAGAGTAGTTGTTGAGTGTCATGAAGGCGAGGCATGGTGAGGGCAGAGAAATGAGGTGATGGTCCACTTGCAGCTCTGTGACAGAAGGGATTTATTAAGAAGGCAGAACAACAAAAGAGACACCAAAAAATAAGAGGACCACAAAAGGTCATGAAGAAAAGGGGGAAAATAAATAAATATTGACACAACCAGGAAACAGAATTAACATGGACTAACTACTAGAAATTAAAAGGAAACAAGGTTAAGGAACAAGGCAACATCAGCGGCAAGATCAGGCTAGAGAACATAATGACAGCTGACATGCAGGACCATAATGACAGCTGACATGCAGGACCATAATCACAGCTGAGATGCAGGAACATAATGACAGCTGACATGCAGGAACACAATCACAGCTGACATGCAGGACCATAATGACAGCTGAAATGCAGGACCATAATGACAGCTGACATGCAGGACCATAATCACAGCTGACATGCAGGAACATAATCACAGCTGACATGCAGGACCATAATCATCACAGCTGACATGCAGGAACATAACACACAATGATTGAATAACAAAGGGAGTGAGGGCAAGCACTTAAACACAAGGAAAACAAGGGACAGGTGTAACTCATAATTGATTAACCAATCAAGGGAGATGCAGGAACAACAGGAAACAGGTGGAAGCAGAAACACTAAATAAACACAGAACTAAGGGAACTAGCAAACACTAAAAACTAAGAATACACAGCAAACACTAGGGTAACAGCAAGAAAGACTAGTGCCATAAGAATACACAGCAAACACTAGGGTAACAGCAAGAGAGACTAGTACCATAGGAATACACAGCAAACACTAGGGTAACAGCAAGAGAGACTAGTGCCATAAGAATACACAGCAAACACTAGGGTAACAG
>JAODJX010000049.1:19785300-19796934 GCA_026776945.1 Isichthys henryi
CAAGAGAGACTAGTGCCATAAGAATACACAGCAAACACTAGGGTAACAGCAAGAGAGACTAGTGCCATAAGAATACACAGCAAACACTAGGGTAACAGCAAGAGAGACTAGTGCCATAAGAATACACAGCAAACACTAGGGTAACAGCAAGAGAGACTAGTACCATAAGAATACACAGCAAAAATAATACAGGGGGGAAAACTTAAAAATAGAAAAACACACCAAGTAATAAACACCAGGGCGCTAAGAACGTAGAACTGGACGATACACCCTCCAAGCTATGAGCTATGCAGTGGCCCAGAAAACAGGGCAACAGACAAGAGCCGAGGTCTAAAAGAGGGAGGAGGGGAACAAAATGACTAGCGCCACTTGCTGGCCAAAAACAGGACATGGAGGATGGGGTCGGACAGGCGCCGACCCTGACAGTTCAGGGAATAGCTAAAAATTAGATGAATGTATGCGGATTAAGATTCAATTAACGTAAGAGTGTATGGGTTTGTAGCATTCAATATGCCTTTTCTTTGAAAATTGGGAGAGTATGTACTCAATGTACACATTGGAATGTGCAGAATATGGATTCTAATGCTTGGTTCTAATGGTCTTGCCTAGGGCCCATCTGGACCACAGGGCATGCAGGGACTTCCAGGAAGCAGAGGCCCCCCTGGAGAGGCCATAACAGGCCCCACGGTATGGCGCTCCCGTTTGATGCTAAGAACCCCACAGTTGCACGTCTGCATGCACGCTCATGCAGGCGAGTAGCCGTACGTCTGGCATGGTTGAGGCCCCTCGGTCTGCCCCACTGGACAGCTACATAAGTCTGCCATAGCAAAGAAATATTTTTCGATAATCTACAAATTGTAACAAAACGCATGTCAGTTGCAATGTTTTTCTTCATATGCTTATTTTTTATTATTGGTTCAGGGACCTCCAGGACCTCTGGGTGAAACAGGGCCAGCGGTAAGAAATTTGTGTGAAGCTGTTCATTAATATCAAATCCTGATTTCTCGGTTTCTCTGGTGATTAGTACTAATTAATTCTAATATATACTATGGTGATGTGATACATTAACCAATGATTACATCACTGTGCTAATTATGGAAGATTTTTGATATTTCTACAATAGTTCGAAGGTCTTATGTACGTGTAGGTCCATGTAGGGAACTTTACAGTGATCTTTCATAATGAAATTTGTATGCGTTAATAGTGATTAAATAACTTTATTTAGTTATTTAGCACCACATTCTTCATCAGGAACCTAGTGGAGTTTTATTATTTCCACAGAAAATAAACTATTCGGTGTGTAATCTTAGATAGACAGTGATGAGTGATGAGCTGGTGATGAATAACCCTTTGTGTGCCCTTTTATTCAATCATTCAGGGTGTTAGAGGTCTGCCAGGAAGTCTGGGACCTCAGGGTCCTCCTGGGCACGATGTAAGCATGCTCAACCTTCAATACTCAATACAGTACAGGTGCACTGTCAGTGTGGATCTCATTCTCGCCACCAAGCTGGTGACGTTTTATCAAAGCATTTAAAAATTCATTTATCCATCTTCCAACGACATAGCGGTCAAATAGTGCATGATAGAAAATACAGGTACACCCTGGATATAGCGCGTGCAGACACTGACTGTGTAATTTAGGCCGTACTCAGGCTCAGGTGCCTTGTACCATGTCCGGGCATGATTGCCCCCACCAAATACTGTCGCCCCACCAACTCCCCTGCTGGTCGGTGCTCACATTGCACAGCGATCCTGGCCTGAGCACAATTTCATTATCAGCGTGTGACTATTTTGTGTTTAGGATAACACAGGAAGAAAAGTGCCATGACCCAGCACAATGGAGTTCATGGTTAATGACCTTAGTTTGTGGCTTACTTGGAGTCTTTTTGGGTGCGATGGCATACGGCCCTCTTACAGGTTTATTGAACATGCAACACAACGGTTTTCATTTAATCATGCTGCACTTATATCTCAGTTTTTTTTGTGTGTGTTGCATCCATTTCTTCATGGATACTCTCTTCAGTCCACATTTCCAGCAAACACTGCACCTCAGACCAAAGTGATCCCTTTGCTGCAATGTTTGTGATATATTTGTCACTACCTGATCCGTACAGCCTATCTGATCCGATCCTTCCAGATTCAGGTCATTGTACTGTACAGTACATGTGTGTATGCATGTGCCGGTTGCATCATTAATGTCTGTGCTCTATACTTGGGCACAGTCAGCGGTCACACTAGATGCTTACTGTGCCCGGGCCCACCTCCTCAGGCGTGCCAAGGCACGGTACAGAGCAATCGTGCTAGTCAAGAAATTAGACTCTGGGGGGTCAAGCGTGCTCCGGCATGGTACAGATGGCCTAGTGTGGGTACACCACAGAGACAGCAGTTTGCCTGAACCAGAGTTCCAGGGGGAAGCCGACACCACATGCAAACTCTACACGCAGAGCGACTGTGAACCCCAAGCTGTGAGCCAACACTGCCACTCACTGAGCCACTGGGAACTCAAAGGCGTGATTTTCAAATATAATCAATTAGTCAGATTCAGCCCGTCTGGTACATTTTTAAGAGCATGTTGCAAGAATGAAGCTGAAACCAGTAATTATTCTTCGCTTGTTAGGGTTTACCGGGACGGCCTGGTGAAAAGGGGTCCCAAGGGGAACCTGTAAGTATTATTTGTAAATAAATATGTAAAGTATTCTTTACAGGTCCACTCAGCATAATAGGAAATGACTTATAACTGATGCAGAAAGTAACAGTTTCTGTCTGTCTGTTTCATAGGGAAAAGCAGCTGACTTGTCAGACCTGGATTTGAAGGTACTAACCAAGCCATGCTTTGCTACTTGATTTAAATTATGAAGACTGAAATGTATGTGATGTACACTTGCAATTTAGGTGTGTGTTGCTGGTAATGCATTTTTGCATTTGCTATAACTTATTCACATATAGTACCAATTTACCCAATATATATATTCATTTTGTCCTCCTATATCATACAGGAAGCAAGTTATGTGCCTGCTCACTAAATTTAAGGCCTTCCATATCCCCTAACATTAATAAGAGAAAAACAATATAGAGAAAATGGGTACAACACATGAGAAATTCACAGTAAATAGGGAATTACTTACGTTTACGATCCAGCTTCTTTTTTTCATTGTGACTCTTGGCCCTCCAGGGCGTATGTTCAGATTGTCCTGCAGGAGCCCCAGGGCTGCCTGGCATGCCTGGATTGCCAGGGGACAAAGGCATTGCGGGACCCCCAGGAAAAGAGGGCCAAGATGGACACCCGGTATGTAAAATATGTCACTGCATGCAGTCAGCCATGTTTATGGTCGATAAGATCCCATTTGAATATCTTTGGTGATGTAAAAGCTGGTTAATGAATATTTGATGACTAGAATGAATAACATTTATGGGAGAGATGCTCAGCATAGTGATGAAATAATAAGCAAAAGTCTGCCATGTATGCGACGTTCTGCATGAATTCCTCATGCGTGTCTGTGTAATTGGCCAATAAAGTGATTGTGGTTCGGAATATGATTTGTGAATTTATCCTGGTTGAAGGCTGTCTTTCTTTAATATTTTGGTTACTCAGGGTTGGAGTTAAATTCCAATTCCTGTCATTAATTAATGATGTTTTGTATTAAACCGCAGGGTTCTGCTGGGCTTACAGGTCCTCCTGGACCTCCAGGAGCCGAGGGGACGAAGGCAAGATCGCACGAGCTGCCCATGTGACAGGGCTGTCCACAGTTAGAAACATCTGCTCTTCTCGCTGTTAGGTTTTTAAGCAACAAGTCTGTTTTTATAGAGCTGTTAAACTTTCAGAGTTATACTTTAGTTTGTTTTATGCACAAATACCGATGATTTCCCCCAATGCGGAGTAAAACTGAGCAGTCAGGAAAATCGCAATTTCATTTATGATTTCAATATCAGCATTTATTCTTTGGCTGACCAATTTGACCTTGAAAGATACAGAAACTGCATTCTAGTTTTCCTTAGAAGCCATATTAGTACCACTGTATATTTCTGTATTTATATTTTACCTGTCATGTGACCAAAGATAATTTACTGAAGACTTGTAATGGGTACCTTAACAGTTTGGAGTCATACAGTCATACAGGTATCTAAATCTACACGTCAGATCAGACTCGGTCAGAGTTTACTCATGACTTATGCATTGTTAATGGGATAATGTGATTTCAGTGTGCATTTTGTGCAATTATATGCTGGTGTTGGCACTAATAATATGCAAACTGTGTTACTAGGGTATAAAGGGTGACCGAGGGCCTGCAGGTGCTCCTGGAGACAAAGGTGAAAAGGTGAGACTGAAAGTAATATCGACAGTTTCTTAAGCACAATATAAACTTGCATCAGTGCAGAATGGGGCAAGCCACTCCCCTTCTACAAAATTATGATTTGTTTAAGCCGTTTGTCAGCCAGGAAAAGACAAGGAGTTCCCCTGGACTGGTATAAGAACAGTTTAGCTGGTTAAAGAACAGTATAGCTGGTTAAAGAACAGTTTAGCTGGTTAAAGAACAGTTCAGCTGGTGCTGAATCTAAATGTAAACATTTATGTAAATATAAACAGCATTAATTACCCATCCCCCCCCCCCCGCCACACACACACCCACAATCGACAGCTTTTACACCAGACTGCCACCCAGGGCACCCCGTCAGACCTCTGGCAGAGTCAATAAGCCAGCTATGTATTTGCCCCCCCACTTTGTTTACGTAGTTAAAGCCGCTGTTTGGCTCCCGGGGGGCGTCTGCGCCATAACAGCACAGGCTTTGCATTGCTGTGTTGCAGGGACTTCCAGGAGCGCCGGGATACCCAGGGGCTGCAGGCTTAGTTGGGCCTCCGGTGAGTATCTGCCTTTGCTATTACTGTAGGTCCTGGGGCTGCAAATATATAAAACTCACCTGGCACATTCCAGTCTCCGCATAAATCATTCAGTAAAGATCATTAATGTGGTTATTGTTAGTAACACATTAACCATTTTCCCATTGCTGGAAAAACCATTTTGTTGTATGACCCTGACTTATGTTACCCTGGTAAATTAATATTACCCTGTGCATGTTTAACTTAGCATGTTTACATTTATATCTGGCCTTTGGCAGGTAGCATCTCTGCTTCTGTCTTCAAGGGTTCTACATTTAGATCCTTAGCTCTGTCTTCAGAGTTTCCATGTTCCTCGCATTCTTCCTTTGATCTTGTGGATTTCCCTCCAGATCCAATTGCGTCGTCTCCCCCGAAATCCTCTCAGTGTGTATGTCTTCATTGGTATGCACATGAGCCCCATTTCTGGGTGGTCCGACATTAATTCTGGACCTTGGTATGATCAAGCACTAATTGCAACAGGGGTTTATAAGAATCAATGAAAGAACGAACCGGTAATTTTTAGCTGAAAGTGTTCATGGCTAATTTCTGTAGGTCTGCATTGGAAGAATGTGCTGGACTGTTTGTGAGCCTTTTAATAGACAGTTCTGTGATCCATCAGTTATTTTCTTGATGAGCGTGAGGTTTTTTCATAGGGTACCGATGGTCAGCCAGGACCAATGGGTCCTCCAGGTCCACCTGGAGAGAAGGTAATTAAATCTTCATCAGCTGTTTACTACTAGTAAGACAACATAATTTCCCTTCCAGTAGCATGCGGTTACATTGTAAATGTGTAGCTTGTCTCATAGCCGCTGGCGTTGTGGATGATCCATGTTATGTTCTGTTCAGGGTAAAGATGGTCTTAAAGGAATCCAGGGCCCGCCTGGTTTACCTGGATTAATGGTAAGATATTGTCATGGTTTTCCCTCCTATTTGTGTAAGAAAATAGATAATCCTTCCACAGTGTTGAATACTTTGTTTACCAATGACACCAATTCAATAGGTAAAGTTCAAATGTTTAAATGTGACAAACTTAAACAGCATACATATGTATTCACAATACATTAATAAAACTGTGTCCACCTTAAACCACTTTGTATGACTACAGTTCCATAAAAATAAATTCGCTTTCACATATCCCATCCTATGATGTTACCTCTCAGACTGGAAGATTAGATTTTTTTTTGTTATATTAAAGGGAATTGCTGGAAAAATGGGGAAGGATGGAAGGCCTGGTGAGCAAGGGGAGCCGGTAAGTTGCTTGCTGGTTTGGTTAAATACTCTCTTCCTGTCTGGTTGAATCACGTGATGCTGTTAACACAACTGACAATATATTTGAGGCAGTTGTATGGCAGTTTGAAGATAGAAATCTGTACTACATATATAAATATGGCTTGGAAAACAAACTGCATTTTTAAAATAGGTATGTATTGATAAATATATTTATATTTATTTTCAGGGCAAACAAGGAGAGCCAGGACCCCAAGGCAGAGACGGACTCAGAGGGCTACCTGTAAGGTTTTTTTTTAGGGGGGGGAGGTTTCTGGGAAATTTTGGCATTTCTACGATACTCTGTGCACCATTTGCCCGTTGATATGTAGCAACTAATGGCTACATTGAAATGTCGTGTTATGAAAAATGCCTGGTTAATAAAAGTTTCATTTCAATTACAGGGATTTAAAGGGCCCAGGGGGGAACCTGGCCCCCCAGGATCTCAGGTAAACAAAAACATTATCATGAAAGGTTACCTGACACCTTAATCATAAACTTTAATTAAGAGGCTACATCTGAAGACGGCGTGATATGCTCATACAGCCGCATGATGACGGGCGTCTTTTCTTCAGATGAACAAATGCTTGTGAGATTTACGGGGGCTATATTTATGTCATAGTCTATGGTAGTATGCTTCTTTTTGTGTGTAATCCCCTGTGTTGTGGAACGAGCTTTGTGAATGCAATTAAAAACCAGCTGAAATATGGTGATGGCTGGCTCCTCTGTCATGTTCAGGGTGAAGAAGGCAGAGCCGGGCCCCCGGGACGGGATGGTAATCCCGGGAAAGATGTGAGAGGCGACACCGTTTTACACAGTAACTATACACAGTACACTAGTGGCCAAAATTGGGGGAGCACTTCCGTTTTTGAGAACTTTATTCAGCTGTTGCTCCAGTTACTTATTTAATCGTCCAATGTATATTTGTAACATTCTTTGCTTGTTCATAAACATTATTGCCAATACTTGTGTAATAATTTTTAAAGCATTAGGAGTTCGGAGTTTCCACAATTTTGGCCACTAGTGTGTAAACCTGTTGTAAGTATGCCACAGGTGTGCACATCTCTAAAATCTTACGTGTCTTGTACCTAGGGCGTCCCTGGTTCTTCAGGGCCGGAGGGTCACATGGGCCCACGAGGGGAACCGGTGAGACAGCTCTTAAGCATTGTTAAACGATGGAAAACCATTATGACTCACAGCTACCTCTAAATGCACAGTATTTCAGGGGGAGTGGGAGGTGACGGCTATTGTTTACAGTATATTGAGGTGACAGGTAAAGGCACGGGAGCATTCTGATGAAAATTATTATTTTTTTAAATTAACGTTTAACCTATCATGCAACAATAATGGTGTGAACATGGGTAAGGTTTCGTTGTTTTTCTGTAGGGGAAATCTGGTGAACCCGGCCCATCTGGAAAGCAAGGATCTCCTGGAATGCCAGTTAGTGATACAATTATTCATCATTGCCTGTGTCACTGTAGTCTGATAAGCAGAAACCTTACATTGTCCAATGGAATGAATGGATTTAATGATTTATTGTAGCCAATGCATAGTAACTGATGAACTACTGATGAAAAATGACGTCCTTGAATGATCAAGTTAATGGGATGAGATGATATTTGCATACTAAAGGGTTATACTTTGTCTCTGGGGTTACCTCTGTCGGTGTAGGATCTATTTGGAAAAATAAATGAACATGATGTAAATTGCATCATACTGTACTACCAATGAGTCTATACAGAGTTCTTAATAGGACATAAGAAGTTCTGGTATTTAATTTTGTGCTTTTCAGGGTGTTAAGGGGCAGAAAGGAGATTCCGGAAGCCCAGGATTGCCTGGATTTATCGGCCCCAAAGGACCCTCTGTAATTACTGCTTATTTTTTATACTGATGTTGTCTATCATGTGAGTGTGTCAGCTTCCAATATTCCAGATTTAATATTTGGGTTTTCGTGACCTAATATAAAGTAGTAATGAAAATATTTTAGATGGATCCGAAATTGTGTCTCACCACAATGCACTCTGTGATTTGCTGCATGGCGTTTCCATCCGATTTGGCGGAATATTATAACCCTCTAAAACAAACCAAGTACTGCATATAATTTCACATTTATTTTACTCCATTTAGGGATCACCTGGTCCAGCAGGAGCAGAAGGAAAACACGTGAGTACAGTTGGTAATATTGGTTTATAACATTGTGATATTGTGAAATGGTCAGTAACTTCAATACTTCACTTTTTCCAGGGAATGCCGGGAAAACCAGGAGACCGTGGTTCCAAGGGTGAGCGGGTAAGAGTAACAGGATCATTGGAACATTCCGACACCGAAAGATCCCACTAGTCTGCTAGTAATTTGATATTAGTGGATTTACAAAGTGATATTGTATACAGGCAGCCCCCAGGTTACGAACGAGATCCATTCCCTAAGTGTTGTCCTTAAGATGAATTTGTAGGTAAGTCGGAACAATAATAAAGTACGTAAGAATAATAAACAGCAATAATAAAAGTAACTACATACAATATTGCATGGGCGTAAATTCCTGGGGGGTGGGGGGGATTGTAACCCCCCTCCATCAATCAAAACTGGCTAATACAACCACCCCAATAATTATGTTTCCCCCCAATGTTCAAACCAAAGTTACGCCTTTGCTGCACTGTTCCTCCAGCTAAGAATTCATTGAAGCCATTTTCACCAGCATCACAAAGTAATGCGTGCATTCGTAACGAACTATTGCGTTTTTATTATAATAGACTTTAGGCAGTCCGTTCGTAAATATGTGTTAAGTTGGACGTTCTTAGCCCAGGGACCACCTGTAACATATTCTGGACTTTATGCTTCCACTGTGCTGTAAAGCTGCCTGGAATTATTTGGTTGATTTTGTGTTTTAGGGAGATTCAGGCATAAAGGGAGATAAAGGACCACCTGGAGATCCGGGGCTACCTGGAAATCCTGGAACTCCAGGTAGAAAAGGCCACACGGGTATGATGGGCATGTCAGGGCCCCCAGGAGAGGTGGGACCTGCCGGTCCACAGGGACCGACTGGACAACCAGGCTTTCCGGGCCCTCGGGTGAGGATGGTTCAACCTTAATGCCATTTGTTATTTAAAATGTTAAACTACATGGATCATGAAGGTTCTTTATCTTTACATCTTTATTTGAACTACAGGGAGAACCAGTATCCCTAGAACAAATGCGAAGGCTAATCGAAGAGGAACTAGCAAAACAATTAGACGGTGAGATTGCACTTTAACAACTTTTCATGTCACTTAGCATCGTCCTGGAATAATCATATCTGTACATGATGTGCGTTTGGAAATACAGGCAGCCCTCGTGCATTCGCGCTTTGTGATTCTTCAATTCACAGATCCGTGAAAATTTTATTCGAACCGAACGTATTTGCATCCGCGATTTTTTTGGACATCTGCGAAATCCTCGAAAAACCCTACAGAAGTGTTCATGTTTAATTTTCGTAGTAATTTATATGTTTTCATGCTTTTACTGTAAGTGTACGAGTACCTTAATGTGAATGCAAAAGAGAATGCCAGCCGATGCCGTGTTCTATGAATTAGTAGGGGTAACATTAGTATACTGTACTCTAAATATGCTAGTGCTAACTTTTAAGCTAACTTTTAAATGAAGTTAAAGTGTTTTGGGAGCAGGACTGGGGTCATATTTAGGGCTTAAACTATAGAAATAAGCACATATTACCATTTTTAGTGACTCTACCAAACATTCGCGAGTCCTCCTCATCCGTGACAGGTTCTGGAACCTAACCTCGCAAATGTCCGAGGTCTGACTGTATGTGAATATTTTTACTTAATTTTAACTTTTGGCTTTTGGTAGCCAAGCTCGCCTACCTCATGGCCCAGATCCAGCCAGCTCATGTGAAGAGTAGTGTTGGCCGGCCCGGACCCCCTGGAATTCCCGGGAAGGATGGAAGTCCAGGCCGACCTGGGCCCCCTGGAGAGCCAGGAATGCCCGGCCCGAACGGAGGTGATGGGCTAAGAGGACCGATGGGTCCCAAAGGTTTGTACACTGTTTTTAAGAAACTCCTCAGTAACAACACTCAGTTGGAGCCCAAAATCAAATTGGCACTGAAAACAGATCTGCTGCAACTCAAAATACAGGCGTTAAGGCCTTTGCACACCGAGTTTATTTTCTTACGAGATTCTTTAATGTGTCGTCCGATCAAGATTGTTACACACAGAAACCTTGCACACTGAGTCCGATGTGTTTTATTATTCTGTAATTGTGAAAATGTATAATACAAGACAAAGTGCAGTTGTTTGTGGTCCTCTTACTTCTTCTGAGCAGGAAGAGAGAAGGAAAATACTGGGTCCATCTGAACCCGAGAAGCCATGAAGGGCAGGGAGAATTTTACCTGCTGATATGGGAACTGTGGAGTTATCCCAGTCAGTTCAAGGTGTGTTCCAGAATGTCAGTGGACCAGTTAGATCCACTGCTAGCAAAACTGGAACCACATTAAAAAGAACCAATTTCTGCGATTCAGTTGGGCCTGAACTTCAGCCAGCAGTGTGTATTATTTTGACACACACATCATGAGTTTAATAGACAATCAAAATTGTCCACTCTAGATCATTGGCAGATGATCAGGGCAAAGCCTAAAAACGTGGTAACATACATTCAAGATAGTGGTCAACAGCATATGACGGAAGCAAAAAAAATGCAGAACATTGAACCTGTCCTGAAAGCCTTTATAACAGATGAAAGTTTTGGAGTTGCATATACGTGATTTGACACCATGTGAGGTCGGATTTAATTTTAAAGTGTGTGACAATCTTGGACGAAAAATACAGACTAGGTGTGCAATGGCCTTTAGTTCTAATAAAACAGATGCTCAGAATTGTGTGTGTGTCACTGTTCAAAGCAGTTTCTTCCTGTTTCTATCTACAGGTGAAAGAGGGTCTAAAGGTGACAGAGGTGAACCTGGTGTTGGAGTGCGGGGAGAAGTCGGCCCCCCTGGTCCTACAGGTAAGGGTCCCTCAACAGCACGAGTTTCCCAGATTCACTGATCTTTCATCTAGACTCTCCTGGGCCTTGGTTTCTTTTTTTATTGCTTTGCTCAATTTTCACTTCTAGGTCCAGCAGGGATTCCAGGATATGGAAAAGACGGAGTGCCAGGGACACCCGGAGTTCAGGGAGAGCCAGGAAACCCCGGACCTCACGGTTCTTCTGGACCACCAGGACCTACTGGCCAGTGTGACCCTTCGCAGTGTGCCTACTATGCCAGCCTGGCAGCTCGGCCCACCAATGTCAAGGGGCCTTAGGGGACAGAAGGTGGCGAGGGGGCCAGTTTACGAACTTCCTGTTTCATTGAACAAAGAACTGTTCTTTAAAGAATAATGATAACCTCATTGGGTTGATTGGGGGAGGTGTGTGTGTGTGTTTGGGGGGGGGGGGGGGGTTTGTTATTGGTGCCGGGCGGAATACGTTTTAAATGTTTGGGTGGGGGGGTTTGGGCCGCGGGGGGG
>JAODJX010000049.1:19831011-19875990 GCA_026776945.1 Isichthys henryi
TGCTTCCGGGATAGGCTCCGGACCCCCCGCGACCCAGTAAGGATAAGCGGTTTGGAAAATGGATGGATGGATGGATACACACGCGTGCACACTATGGTGGCATGGTGGTGCAGTGATTAGCACTGTTACCTCCCACCTCTGGGACCAAGCTTTGAGTCTCCGTCTGAGCTACAAGTGTGTGGAGTTTACATGTGGGGTTTCCTCCAGGTACTCTGGTTTCCCCCGCAGTCCAAAAGTTTAGCAAGTCCAAAAACATGCTGAGGCTAATTGGACTTGCTAAATTGCCCATGGGTGTCCATGTGTGAGTGAATGGTGTGTGAGTGTGCCCTGCGATGGGCTGGCCTTCCAGCTTTCCAAGCCTACAGCTTGTGCCTGTAGCTTCCGAAAAAGGCTCTGGACGCCCTGTGACCCAGAAGGATAAGTTACATATGTAAGTATGTCTATATATATAATTCTTTTTCCTCAAAAGCAACTGCGGTTTTATTTACAATGTTACTTGCTGTCACTGTGTTTGTTGAGGATGTCGCCTGCTAATGGAATGATGCAGTACTTACAGACTCTACAGACTCTGATCTAAAGAAAAGTAAGCATTTCATGCGTAAGTCGCCTGCAGCACGACCCTGGTTCTTAAAACCTCTTAGGGCTGGAATGAGGAACCAGCAGCAAACCTGGCTGGATGGTGTCATGTGCACCTTAGATTAACTGAACTGCGCTGGCTTGATTAGGGATTTGATTATCTCTACAAAGTGAGAACCAGGAACATCCTGTGCCATGGGGGCCTGCATATTTTTCTTTCCTAAACACGAAAAAGAAAAAAACCGAATGCTTACAGCACCCAGTCTGCAGGATCAGCAGTATGTGTTAATTCCAATTTGCACCTTTCTTTGTGTCTGAAGGAAACCTTTCTTTATAATAAATTCAGCGTCATCATGGATCATTTAAATTACAAATATGAATTCTAGGCATGTAACGGCATATATTTAATATAACATAATTTTTTATGTGATAAACACAAACGTATTTAAAACTAAAAGTTAGTTTTGTTACGGGTAAATAAATATTCCCTGAGAGATCACACTTAAGTAAAATATATTTTACAAAACAGATATGGGAATGCATTTTATTATAGCAGTAAAATTAATAGCTAAGCACTTTTATTAGTCTGACCAAATATTTCCTGACCATGGAGAACTGCTCACAAATTTTATTAAGCACAATAAGCTGTCATTTTTGGACATTAGCCAACAAATGTTAGTGTGCTGTTTGCCCTGTAAGTAAGATTTTTCTGTAGCAGATGGAACGATTGCACCTGAATCCTTATTAAACTTATTTTTAAAATAACTATACATCTCATCGAAGGAGAAATGAGTCCCTCTGTATATCGGCTACCAAATGCCTTTGGCCATTCGGCAGAAATGCTCAGGCCATTTTGGGAAACAACGCAGAAGGTCAATAACTGTCAATACCTCTTAACATAGACGAAACTTATTCAGCAGATCGGGGCAGGATATAATAACAGTAAACGGATTATGGGATTATTTTTAAATTACTTGGGCTGGACAATTTTAATATTAACAAAAGCTCCATAGAAATCAGCAAAAAAAGAAAACATTAGTGGAGAGACGGCGACCTTGCACTCCTAGCTCCTAAACGGTATATTATGGTTTTAGGACGCGGTGTAGTTCTTTTTGAGGGTGGTGTGACGTCAGTCCGTAAATAGTATGCAGCACACCGCACAAAACCCACCAACAAAACACCACGAGAAGATCGAGGTTATGTCATAACTCAACAACAACAACAACAACAATAATAATAATAATAATAATAATAATAATAATAATAATAATAATAATAATAATAGCACAATCAACAGGGTAACTACACAAAGGGGACAAAGGCGCAGTCCGGAGAAACAGTCCGTCATTTTAACATTTCGAGCATCGGTATTGTTTCACCGTACTGGACGTACATGGGATGTATGAATAACCATGGCAACAGCAGCAGCATCAGCAGCTGCAGCAGCAGAAAGAGCGGCGAGCAGCTTGCAGCAGTAAACACTGACCAGCGGAGTCGTGAATCCGCTGCAGCCTGGATCAGCGCTGCGGATGACAGAAGCCTTTGCAGAAAGACAACGGGCAGTGACTGAGAGATTAGGCAGTGCTGAGCAGAGGGGTCGTGCTGCGTTCGTGTGAAAGGTAAGGTTATGGTTTTTGCCATCGCCGGCTGTAGGTATGATGACGGTCCCCTTGTATTGTGAATCGCGGTTGCCGGCGGTCGGGACAGGCGTGTGCCGGGAATGTGAAAGCTGCGAGTCGGAGGCGGCCGGTTAAACCAGAGAAATGCGATGCGAAAGCTGAAACCCGACACTGCAGCTGACTGCTGGCCGAGCGGACACCGCTTCAGCGTAAAAGGGCTCGCAGCGGCACTCCGGCGTCGGCCGGATCCACGTTTAATTTGTTGGCTTTACTGACGACGGTGGTATTTGATGCTTGTCCAGCGTATACATGGTGTTTTGACATGATCAGGTATAGTGAAGCGCGCAATGAAAGCAACCTTAATCAATCGTTTGAATGGCGAATGCAAGAATACAAAAACTACGCGAAAAAAATTTGTCGTTAAAATGTTATGTCTAAACAGCACTTAAGCGCAACTCCACGCTGTCTGTTTTTCCGCAGAAGTCCCTAATTAATCCCCAATGACTTTGGCGCACATCATCACTATTTGTGCACCGTGAAGTTCCGTTGTTATAGCAGTACAATAATGATGCGGGCATGTGTTTTGAGCCCCCAAAATAATCATGTTTGTCTTCAACAAACAGTGATGTGCGCATAACTGTATACCAGAATGGGAAGTCATAATGATTATCATGTAACGTCGACAATGGTTTTAATGATGTGTCTTCATCATGTTCATATTCACAGTCAGGTTGTTTCCCTCTATTCCATGTTATATCCACAGGCCACTCTGTGTCATGGGGTGAGCACTGCATAAACACACTGCCATTTTAACGGCTTTGCTGTGTTATTTAAAATATCCCAGGTCTTGGTTCACCATTAAGCTCCAGCACCTATTTTTGGTCCAGCTCGGATAAAGTAGTCTAATGGAATGTTTTTGGGGAATTCTGTGTGTTGGTTTAGTAGCTGGTGTAATGGTAAGTGTCCCTTACAAGGACTGAAAACTTTCTTCTTCACCACAAATGGTGGTGAACATCGAGTCTCAATGGTGAGGAATTATGGCAGTTCATGCAAAAAAGAATCTGCAAAAGCGTGTCAGTGATGCATGACATCATCACCGACTCACAAGCTGTGCTATGGTGAGAAATGGACACCCAATCCCACCAGGACTCCTTGGCCCGTTGGTGTAAATGTCATCAGCTGTTCCCTGCACATCACTGGTGCTTCCGTTAGCCGCTCATCCTCCACCATTAACACCAAACACGCGCACACAGCCCCTGTGTCCATGCCTGTGTTTTAAATTAGCAGATGATTCCAGTTCATATGTCTGAATGTGTAATGTGTCACGGTTTTGAACTGAAGCAGCAGTGGCTAGTTTAAATTAAGTGAAATGTACCGTATTTGCCATTTGCACTAGTGTTCGTGCAGGTACAGTGCAGTTTTTTAGTATTTGCATATCCCGTCATTCTCTTATTTGAGGCATCACATGTACAGGTAAGGATCAGAACGCAAGGTCAGACGTTTATCTGAACGACATCTAAAGCAATCTGCAATGTTTTGTTCTTCTGGGTCTTTTATTATATGTAACTCCAAGCTCCTTCGCTCAGACAGCCTCACCGTAACCCTCAGGGGCTGCCCTGAAGCAGTTCCTCACATGTCCCCTACCTGTGGCCCTTTCATACCCCCGGTTGTTCACACCAGCAGCACCAGTGAAATCTCATCAGCACACCAC
The DNA here is from genome assembly GCA_026776945.1 of Isichthys henryi. Lineage (NCBI taxonomy): Eukaryota > Metazoa > Chordata > Actinopteri > Osteoglossiformes > Mormyridae > Isichthys > Isichthys henryi. Next base: position 19,834,918 of record JAODJX010000049.1, read on the forward strand.
TTCTGTGACCTTCCCCTCGCGGCTGCTGGTCTTTTACTGTCCCCACACAATCCCGTGACACGTCGCCTACGTGTTCTTGACGCGCTGTCACATGGGGGGAGAAAGCATTTTATAGATTTACGTGACTCACAAAGACATCCTGTTGCAGTCGGGACGGAGATGGGCCACTTGTGTCGCTTTATCAAGAAACGCTCACTATAGAGGCCGTGACTCAAATCCGTTTCGCTCACAAGTGAGTGAAACAGCTCTCAGTGACTCATCTTATACAATCTCTGCTCAGAAGTGGAGCGTTATATCTTTAAACAGTATATGTACGCAGATAAATGGCCTGAAGGGTGTCTATACTAGAGGAAACCTTGGTTTCGACACCTAGCTGACAGGGCTGGTAAAATGTTTTACAGATAATTAGCATTGAAACACATCCCGGTGAATTTTGCTGGGAATGCTGTGTGTGTGCTTTTTCTTTTTTGGGATAATTCCCAGTTTTGTCAAAGCAATGTATGGCAGTTCCTGATATGGAATCAAAATACTTCAACATAAAAAGCATGATCGGTAGAAATGTTAGTCAGTTAGAAAATAATGCATGTAAGGCTGATGACACTTTTGTCAAAAGAGGCTATGAAAAGCCCACACTAGTTCAGTGTTTGATGAGTGATGCAGCACAAATGTGTGTAGTTATAATTCGTTTTCTGAGGAATTTAAAGGACGGACGGTTTGGTTATGCAGCAGTTTGCTCCCTTATCTTTCATCTCTGGTACCATGGTTCAAATCTCCGCCCTGGCTCTCTATGTGTGGAGTTTGCATGTTCTTCCTGTGTCGTCTTAGGGTTTTATGTTTCTATTTTATCAACCACAGTCCAAACACACGCTGAGGTTAACTGGAGTTGCCAAATTCCCTATGTATGTGTCCTGGGTTGGCACCACATCCTGGATCATTCTCTGCCATGTGTCCATACTGTAGCTATCAGGATAGGCTCTGGACCCCCCCTGACCCTGAACAGGACAGGTGGGTATGAAGGAATGGATGAATGCTTCAAGGCACTGTATTATTTAAGCGTAGTCCCTTTCCCTTTTAAATGAGACAGGTGTGCTATTCTCCTTGCCAAAACATTTATTTATTACATTTATTAAATGACTATGACATCTCATAAGATTTCACAAGATAAAAATGTTATTCGGTTGTTTTGTACGTAGTGCCAGTATCTTCAAATATACCCTTAGTTTCAGGCAAAACCAAGAAATGCGTTTGTGTTTGTTCAGATTTATGCTAAAGACACGATAGCCACAAAATACTGATTGTTTAATAAGATAATGACAGGATAATAGTTGTGGGTTAACAAGTCCGACTCTTTCAGCTGTAGCGTGGTATTATCTTCCGATGATACCGATGACAGCGTAAGAGAGCGCGGCACAAACAATGCATCGCCTGCTGTAACGGTGCTCGAGACAACGAGGAAGTACTGTATGCGTCATTTACCTGTGTCCACAAACTGGCTATTGTCATCCAATTGGAGCAAAGTTCATGCAAAACAGCAGCTACCCGATTGGCCTCTTAGGCTCCTTTCATCTTGTCTTTTGCTTTGACCTGTCTGAATTGAAAGGATTTTATATGCTATTAGGGATTTTCTTTTTTTTTAATGCACAAAGGATCGTGAAGCTTTCACAATGCATTGTGCTTGAGAGACGTCTCAGTGCTTCATCCGCTTTGGATTTTGCAGGCGTCTCAATCATAAATTATAGAGAGAAGTGTGAAAAACTGAGGTATCTCACACTTCAAATAGGAGAACGTGTGATGTTTGATTAAAAAGGGCACATAGCTTGTACCGCCGCAAAATACATGTGAGAAATTGCTCTTGATATTATAGGTGAAATTGCAGTTTTCAAAAAAATGGGCTTGACTCAATAACCCGTCTTGCAAAGATATGAATCGTTTATTGCGCTTGGTCAGATCCTTGGTATAGGTGATCTTTTTTCATAAAAGTGATCGACTTGGCTTGATTTTCACACCCGCGAAAGATTTCAGTGCGTATTCATACTGTATAACCCCAAACACCGTTCAGAGTTAAAAGGAAAACAATTAGGAAATCAAATTATGAAAGTGTTATTATGTCAGAGTCTCGGAGCAGGTTGTTGGTTAGCTGTACTCTACTGTTCTGGAGTATTTCATGAACACGTCACAGTCTAACGGATAGCTTTTATTGGGCACACAACCTGCAATCTTCAACATCAGACTTTCCTGATACTTCCAGCCCAGTCGTACATGTACTTGGCTTAGAAACTGAGCCACACACATTTTCCCTTTTATAAACACATAAAAAACACTTAGACAGCACAGACACTGGAAGATCATGCATGCGGAACACCAGCTCTGGGACACTGTCGCAGAATTGTGAATAAAAGGTTGGTTTGTACTCTGATATAATATTAATTCGGTAAGATGTTGCATTAAAAATGACACTTTGAGATATGCAGAAAAAAAGTTGACTTGGTAGATATTCATTATCGCCACTATGCATGGATTTTTATTACTTTACAATATATATATTCATAGGATCTGTCAAACGTACATTGCAGCTTAATTAAATTTTAAGTAAGGAATATTTTTGACAGTTAGGCCTCGTTATTTGTCATTGTAAAGTGTTTTCATTTAATTTTTCACGTGGGTTGGCTAGGTCCCAGCTAGAGCGAGTAGACAGGCAGGGCCCGTCACTGGCAGGGCCCGTCACTGGCAGGGCCCGTCACTGGCAGAGCCCGTCACTGTCAGAGCCGTTTGGGAATCTATGGCCAGGACTTGCTTTCGACACAGAACTAATTATAGAATTAATTTTCTCCACGTTAGTAATGGGAATCAAGCTCATTTAAAATGGGTGACTGGGAATATACGTGTAGGTTGCTGGGAATTAAATGTAAATTGATCACTGTACGTTCATGCTGCCCTCATGGGAAAAGCTGTTAGTGGTGGATGCAATCAGTGTTTGACGTTAGGATGCGCTGTGGAGGCCAGAGTCACTCACCCATAAGCACTGCTTTGCTGGTATTCCTAACTCTCCAGCCCCCTCCCCACATCTCCTCCTGACTTATTTTCTTAATGTCTTATTGGCAAGACATGCTCCCACTTGATTTCTGTAATCTGCTCCCCTTTAATTGATTAAGTGAATTTTAGATCACATCAGGTCATGGAGCAAAGGACGCCCGGCCCCCCAACGTTCATTTCGAAGGACGAAGAATGTGTAAAATGTTCCCGTGACGCCCTTCGCTGCCCATCCTTTGAGCCTCGAGGCTCTGCCACGCGTACGCCATCTTCAACTTCCTGAGATAATTTAGGCGTCCTACAAAAACCGCTGGTCTGGTGCAGAGGGTGAGCAAGGTTAGGCACAAACATGAAAGGGTTTCGTGCTAAGATGCGCTGTCACTTGTGCACAGCAAGCACTGACCTTGCTATTACGACATAGTGGTTTTATGACCAGGAAAAACACAGGAGAGTATTCAGGTTTTACTGTTTCATTTAATTTTGTCCGATACAGTCTGCATGAAGCAGTTTACGGGTGATATGTTGGGTAAATAACATTTTAACTGCATTATGCTCACCCCTGGCCTGCTGTTTTTGTTATGTTCATATGCAGCACAGTATATTTGAGGTCATTGAAAATAGGCATTAATTCAATGGTCAAAACCCAATTGCTGCTTCTTGGACAACTGGTAAATTGGTGAGGTGGGGCAATATGTGTGGATATATATATATATGTATCATTGGGTGGATGAAGTTTAGCTATATCTAGTTCATAAATTAATGGTTGGAGTAGTGTGAAGCTCAGTGTGTTAGCGCTCATGTTTGGAAGGTCATGGGATCAAATCCCGTGTCCAGCTAATATCACCATGGAGCCCTTAAGCAAGACCCTTCATCTCTACTGCTTTGGGGACACTGGAAGTTGGCTGACCTTGAAACTGTCCTTGATTGTTTGTCACTTTGTGCAAACGTGTCAAATAAAAAAAATGAATCTGCAAATGATCACAGGAGAACATTGGGAAAGATCAAATGCAATGACATCTGTATGTGCTTCATATTTTATGAATACAATGATGATCCAGTAAAGAGGGAGAATCCTGTTGTAATGTTCACCAAACAGTGTTCTTACAGAAAGGGTTTCCAGGTTCTGCAGACGTGTAGTACACAGACGGAAATCTGCACATGTAATTAAAGACGTTACTGTTCCTTGTGAAGATGGCTGCACTGCAACCATTGATCATGGCGTCATTGTCACGCAGAATGAAAGGAGGCCTGAATGACAGGGCTTTGTTTCAAAAAGCTGTGGTATCTGTCGTTTATACTCCATAGCAGAATAAGTCACTCGCACGCCACACGGCCCTCCTCTGGCGACCTTCGCTTGAATGCCGGAAGGGTGATCTTGCTGTCAGATAACTGAGAGGGAAGCATGTTCAATGTGGTCTGCCTAAAAAGCAACCCAAAGATCGTTGGCAGGCCCATGCTTTGCCCTGACAAGGAGCGGTAATGAGGGCAAAATGCAAGGCATCCTTTGCTCGTACGCGTTTGATTTTTGTGGATTTACATGCAGACACTTTTCTCAGGAAGCTAAATGCTACAAGATGGTAACAAGATGGAAGGGCATGGTCGCAGCCATTAGACATGATATGGGCAAACTGTGAAAATGATTATAAATGTGTATATATATATATATATATATATATATATGCATTAATGTGCATTTTTATACTGTTTGAAGGGCTTTGTTGTTTTAGTGAAGACTAACATGACTTGTTCAATATTTACAGGTTTTGACCTGTCACCTTGAAAACTATGTCTGGTCTAAAGAAAGTCTTGACAGCACGCACATTATGGGCAACAATATTCATAGGTCAGAGTAGCGGTGTCGCCTCATACCTTCTGGGTTGTGAGTTTGTGTCATTCCCCTGTGTGTGTGTGTGTGGATTAGGTTTATATGACATTGTGGGGACTAAATGTCCTGTTTTTTTTAGGTTGTGGGGACCATATTTCAGGCCCCCATAAAAATCTGTGAACGCAATCAAAAAACTAAAAATGCCAAAATTCTCATATTTGGTTACATATGGTTAAGGTCGGGGCTGGGTAATGGTTAAGGTAGTTTACCTCACAGAAATGAATGGAGAGTCCCCACAAAGATGTGTATGTGTGTGTGTGAATGTGTGTGTGGAGGTTGCACAGGTGTGTGGCCTGTGTTTCCTCTGGTCACTCCGGTTTTACTTGTGCCGATCAAAAACATGCAATTTGGCCAAATTGGTGGCTCTAAACAGCTCATACTGTGTGATTGTCTGTTCCCTGTGATGGACCTGCATCCCATCCAAGGTCTGCACTGTGCTTTCTGGGAAATCCTCCAGGATCACTACAACCCTCCAATGGATTGTAAGGTTATGGAAAGTGGATGGATAGACCTGCTTAAATATTAAAGGTCTTCATGCATTGATTCAATGGCCAATCTGTATTTCTACTTATATATATATATATATATATGAAAATAGTGTATATGTACTGCCTGTTGCTTTTTAATTTAATTTCTGTTGACTTTCTGATTCATCTGATTCATCGACTTGTCATCGCATCTGAGCCAGACATGTTTTTTCTAAGACACCCCAACTAGGGTTGCAGAGTCTGGTTGCCTTCCCATATCATTGCCAAAAATGCAATAAATAAAAGTACAATGCATATTCCCACACAGATGGACACATCTCGACTAGCTTAGCGGGGTCTGACAAAAAGTAATTTGCAAGATTTTATACAGTATTTACAGCACTTAAATAAAGACATTTGAGGCATGGAATCTGCACTCTTGAGACGCTGGATTTGAACAGCATGCGAAGTGCTTGTTCAGGGTCGTGAACTTGGTGTATTTGCAAAGAAAGGTACAGGGATAAATATATGAAAGAAACCCCTCTTAAGTGATTTTTTCTAAGAGTTTGTTAATATTTAAGCCAGCAGCTTTGTTCCATTTTTACAATTGGAATACACATTCAAAGCAAAGTAACTAATTAAGGCCCTTTTCCTTATTGAATTAAAGAAAAAGCAATAGAAAATGAGGTACATTCTAGAAGAAGAGAAAAAACAAACATGTGAGCCGTAACCCAGTAAATGAAAAATAGCTAAATTTAACTGAACCATTGAACTGGAGGATTCATTCATTTATTAATCGATTGATCGATCGATCGATCCATCCATCCATCCATCCATTAATGCTTGCACAGTACAGGGCCTATCCCAGGAGGAAGCACAAGGTACAATGCAGGGTAGAGCCTGGATATGTACAGGTGAAGTTTGAGCCTATAGCTAGACTGCATATGTCTGCATGTGTCTGATGTAATGCTTCTACAGTTTAGACCTTAGACCTTCTCTGTGCAGAAAAGCGGCAGGAATGGAAAAACACTGACTTGTGTGTGGGAGAGACTGTGACTAATTGGATTTCCTTTCAATACCGTTAATTATTATTTTTTTCAACTTGACAGTATAGGGGAATGAGGTTATTATGTTCGGTTGATTTAAGACAAACACAGTCATAGAATGCGGGCCGGTCAGGATCACAACGTTGTCAATGTTTGTCTAACACAATGTTCCACCGGAACTTGTACAGGTGAAGCACATCTGTGAAGTCAGCCTTCCTGTTTTCTGGTGTGTCTATGATGCAGAACATGGGTTATTTTAATATTTTGAAATTAAAATTAAGATGATGACACTGTGGTTAAAACGATTGCCATGAGTCCCTTGCCCCAGCTCTATGTGTGTGGAGCTCACATGTTCTCCCTGTGTTGTCATGGAGTTTCATCCACCTCCTCCAGTTTCCCCAAACAGTCTAAAACTATGCTACAGTGAACAGGAGTTGCCAAATCGCCTTTAAGTTTAAATGTGCTTGTGTATGCCCTGTGATGGGTTGGCAACCTGTCCTGGGTTATGCCCTGCCTTACACCTGTTGTTTCTAGGACAGGCTCTGGACCCCCCACGACCCTGCATAGGACAAGTGGTATAGAAGCTCAATGAATGAATATTGTGACTGGATTCAGGTCTAAGAAAAAAATGTAGGGTCAATCCACTAGAGCAGTGTTTCTAAATCCCTTCCTCAGGGACCCACAGCTAGTCCACATTTTTGCTCCCCCAAGCTGTCTGCCAGACAGTCCACATTTTTGCTCCCTCCAAGCTGTTTGCCAGACAGTGCACATTTTTGCTCCCTCCATGCTGTCTGCCAGACAGTCCACATTTTTCCTCCCTCCATGCTGTCTGCCAGACAGTCCACATTTTTGATCACTTCAAGCTCCCTGCCAGACAGTCCACATTTATGCTACCTCCGAGCTCCCTGCCAGACAGTCCACGTTTTTGCTCTCTCCCAGCTCCCGGAGCAAAAACATGGACTGTTTGTGGGTCTCCATTGACCGGACTGGGAAATACTGCACTAGAGTAAAGCCATGATATGAAAATAATCCAACCATAAACAACACGGAACATAAGAGTAACAACAGATTAGAAAGGAATGTGATATTTTCAGGAATGATTACCGTTAGAGGACAGCACACACTTCCTTACCTGTCAGCATGATGCCAATTAGTTGTGGTGATGTGTGCGAATGCTGTGTTTGCCTTCCAAAATGCTAGTAGGCAACAGTCCTGCTTATACCAACCATCTGTGCACGCTGTCAGAAAGTTAAGTGTTTTATTCTGCAGTGAATGTTACTTATTGCTTGTTATACCACAGTTTATTAAAATGTGTGATGGTTTAACCTATTACTGCGATGAATTAGTGTTATGGCAGATATCGTCAGTTAAGATACATTATCTGTGGTTTGTGCTGCAAGTTTCATTGATGCCCTTTACCTTATAGAATTTACAGATTGTTTTATTTGGTTTGCAAAGACAGCTGCTGTGGCTAATGATCATGTTGTAGTAATATTACAGTAGAATTGCTATGTTTAAGCATAGCATATAATCATAAAAGCTACAATTCATTAAAGAACATTTGTGGTAGACACTCATTTCATATTTATTGGTGGAAGCTTTTCATTACAAAGTTGTTAGCATTGAGCACTTTGGTGCATAGAATCACCAACAGCCCAGACCGACAGCCCAGAAACGTCCTTTTTAGTGGTTTTCATTGCCCGTTAACCAATAGAGACCTCATATCATTTTTGCCCTATAGACCAGCTGGCATATTTAGCTGAGCTGGTGAAAATGCTAGTATATAGTTCATAAAAACCACAATCGATTCCATCTGGATTGATGTCATTTGTAAGAGAATGCTGCTGTCAGATGATCGAAGGATTCACAAATGAATTGTTTTCCCCATCTGTTGATATAATATACATTAATATTGCACATACTGAATAAAATTCACCGAAGAAGTCTGTTTTATTTCTCATTAGGATCAGCGAGTAGCATTCCAGTAACGCACTGAAAACACTGTCCACGCGAGATTGTGGTTTGTTTGGGAAATAGCCCCTTCTTTCATTTACTTGCACTCAGTCACATTCAATCAATTTGTATCTTGAAATCACAAATGGAAACTGACATTTGATAAGATTCACCCTTTTTCCTTTCTAGTATTTGTTCCACTGAATGGGTGAAATGTCTATATTCATTCCCTGTCTATATGTAAATATTACTGTATTACTTGTTCACACAATGTATGAATTGCATGGAATCGTGTTTGATTTTTTTTGTCCGTATTTATGTACGTCACTGAAAACAGAGAAATTTTGCAGCACACAAAGCTGGGCTTATGCAGATTATGTTATTAACATGTCTTCCCCGTGCCCCTGCAGATTTGTAGCGTGAAATAGGATTTTTCCGGCCGAGTCAAAAGATGAAAGTGCACTTAGTGCATTTTCATGCGTCCATGGTCAAAATCAAGCCTGTAATGAAAACAAATGGTGGATGATTCTAGAAAGCGGCAGGTGGATGACGCAAGCACTGCCAGGATGGGAGAGGGCTGGGAGAAGCTTCCAGCGGCGACCCTGAAATGGCTGCACCACGGTTAGCCTGGAGATTAGGCCGTTTGCCCAGCTCTGGGTGGCGTGCTGGTCGGGCGACATGTGGAACGTCTCGGTACATTAATTTAAAGAAAAATGACAGGAGAGAGCCGGGGATGCTTGGGCTGCCTTCGCCAGAGTGATGTTGTGGCGTTTTATGTGAGGCTCTCTGGTCTGTGAATAGGAATTGGCAGCCGTTGTGTCGGACAGACAGGATTGGCATATCACTTCATTCTTCTTTAGAAACTTTCCTGGCCTATCTAGGAAAGAGACTGCATTAGTCATCTGTTGTTTTGTTACAGTTTTATTCTGTGTCACGGAAAAATACTGATTGAAATCTTTGTTATGCAAATGATTAGTCATCTGTCTTACAACATATTCATCCATCTATCCTGGACAGAATGACAGAGGGGTTGGGGTCTGAAGCCTCCTTAGGCAGCCCGGGGCACAAGGCTGAGGTATACAGCCGCAGAAGAGACCATTCTGTATTTTTTAATCCCGGTTTAATCCTGATTCTGCTGACAGAAGACTACACTGAGCAGCAGGTCGCTTCCAGGTTCAACATTTCTGAGACGGCAGTACGCAAGAATAAGGTGAAGCAGGAGACACTGGGAACGATCAGAAACCAAGCAGGTAGAGTGTGGAAGAGACTTTCTAATGCCAGAGATGACCGTTACCTTGACATCAAATGACCTTTAAAAAAAAATGGGAAACATTAAGTGCATTGCACTGCTGCGACAGTTCATATCAAGCTCCTAGAAGCAGAACTGAAGACCCATAAAGCAGGGAAGAAGCCCTTTGTTAATGAGAAACAGAGAAGAGTCAGGCTGGGGTTTGCAAAAAAAAAAACTAAATTATTATTCACTGACACCCATAAGTTGAGAAATGAATGAAACAGAAAATCATGCTGCGGTCTCCTAATTTTTTCCACGTGGTGGCTGGGGTGTCAGTGCTTATCATCTGACTAATAATTAACTAACAAACATCATTTAAAACTACTGTGTAAATGGTCTCAAAAGTGACTGCTGTTTAAAGACTTTCTCGAGACCTGATATTAAAGCAATTATATTTTATAGCTGCAGTGTGATCGGTATTTTATTTGGAATTGAAAATCTGACGTTTTACACTTTTTAATGTTTCGCTCTCCATTACATTTGTCTTTGTTTTCTGCTTGCAAAATGCTTTTAGCAGACCTTCCGGGACTCAGCAGATAAAGAGCGACATTTCCTCTCATGACTCATTGTTGTCTAATTAGATGCCATGGCGCTCATTGTTTTGCTGGCGAAGGTCTGCGTTCTGTCTGCAGACACTCTACATGGTGAGAGGAGAGTCTGGCTGACACGAGTATGTAAGACGGGTCGCTTGCTGGTAAACGGTGAAAGCATGTTGTTCAGATAAGGAGATACTGTACGGCGAAACAAAGTGACACAGTGCACTTTGGAATTTGATATAACATGACAGCAGAGGGGCACATGGTGAAATATGCAGAATGCAGTATCCTAAACAGTTAGCAACAGAGAGCGTGGAGATGCCCCAGTGGATGTTTTCTATTTTTAAATTATGTAAACCACTATATAAGCATAGTAACCAGTATTCATTATTGATATGCTTTTCACTACGTGATTCTCTTTTCACAGGAAAGTTATTATTAACTGATGGCATATTATTTCAATTGTTATGTGCCGTTGATTTGATGCAGGAAAGAAAACTGATGGGCTGGACTGATTTTTGGGACTTTTTCTCCACAGGTGATGAGCTGGAACAGATCATGTCTGAAGTCCAGGGAACCGTGGAGTTTTCTGTGGAGCTGCACAAGTTCCATAACGTGGATCTCTTCCAGAGGGGGTAGGTGACTCTTAGCTTTTCTTCTGGACGGCTACCGTCACCGTTACCGTGTTTTTTGGATTGCGTGGGTTACCGTTACCATGTCTTCCGGATGGCATACGTTACTGTTACCATCTCTTAAAGACGGTGTAGGTTACTGTGTCTTCTGCATGGCAGAGGTTACAGTTACTGTCTGTCCCATAGGGTGTAGGTTACTGTGACCATCACTCCCATAGGGGTTGGTTACTGTTACCATCTGTACCTGATGGTATAGGTTACCATTACCATGTCTTCCGGATGGCATACGTTACTGTTACCATCTCTTAAAGACGGTGTAGGTTACTGTGTCTTCTGCATGGCAGAGGTTACAGTTACTGTCTGTCCCATAGGGTGTAGGTTACTGTGACCATCACTCCCATAGGGGTTGGTTACTGTTACCATCTGTACCTGATGGTATAGGTTACCATTACCATCACTCCCATAGGGCATAGATTATCTTTACTGTCTTTTCCAAAGGGTGTGAGTTACAACTACTGTGTCTTCTGGATGGCACATGTTACTGTTACCGTCTGCCCCATTGGGGCTACCTTACCATTACTGTCTCTCCCATAAGGTGTAGCTTACCATTACATATGGGGATAGGGGCAGGTTACCGTTACTTTCAATCCCTTAGGTGGTAGATTACCATTACCATCTCTCCCATGGGGATAGGTTTCTTTCAGAGGATGTAGGTTACTGTTACCGTATCTTGCAGAAGTTGGAGGTTACCGCTACCGTGTCTACCAGTGGGTGTAGGTTACCATTTTTGTTTCTTCCAGAGGGTGTAGGTTACCACTACCATATCTTGCAGAGGGTGTAGGTTACCATTTCTATTTCTTCCAGATGGTGTAGGTTACCGTTTCTATGTCTTCCAGAGGGTGTAGGTTACCATTTCTGTTTCTTGCAGAGGGTGTAGGTCATTGTTACCGTATCTTGCAGAGGGTGTAGGTTACCATTTCTATTTCTTCCAGATGGTGTAGGTTACCGTTTCTATGTCTTCCAGAGGGTGTAGGTTACCATTTCTGTTTCTTGCAGAGGGTGTAGGTCATTGTTACCGTATCTTGCAGAGGGTGTAGGTTACCATTTCTGTTTCTTGCAGAGGGTGTAGGTCATTGTTGCCGTGTCTTCCAGAGGGTGTAGGTTACCATTACCGTGTCTTGCAGAGGGTGTAGGATACCATTTCTATTTCTTCCAGAGGGTGTAGGTTACTATTGCTCTGTCTTCCAGAGGGTGTAGATTACCATTTCTGTTTTTTGCAGAGGGTGTAGGTCACTGTTACCGTGTCTTGCAGATGGTGTAGGTTACCGTTACCATGTCTTTCAGAGGGTGTAGGTTACTGTTACCGTGTCTTCCAGAGGGTGCAGGTTATCATTACTGTTTCTTCCAGAGGGTGTACAGTAGGTTACCGTTACCATCTCTCCCTAGGGGATAGATTCTCCTTAGCACTCCCGCTAACGAGAGGAGTTGCTCACTGTGCTTTTGTGTCTGTCTGGAACACGTCCCTGGGTGCCAGACATCTCAGCAGATCGTCTCAAATCTATCAGGTCTTTTTTGAATGATTACTGACCCCACAGAATGCACCTGTACAACACGGAGACCCATTTACCATAACCTTACTGAGAGACATTCTATAAAAAAGCATCCTTATCAAATTTGTCAGGGGAACTATATCTCATTCACCTGTTCGCTTTAAGGAACATCTTTAAAAAGTCCACAGGATATTAGAATGAGCAAATGGGCATACATACACATTGACAATAAATTATCGTATTTTTATCTTTAAAATCTTGGCTGTTTCACTTTGTTAGGAAACCAGATGAAACCAACACAGCTTTGTCCAAATCCTTGTAGAAAAGAGATCATTTCATTCTTGTACCATTCACTCCACATAGCTTTATTACAGCTTCCTGAGATAATGGTCAGTGTCATGAAGCTAAATTGCAATTCTCTGTAAAACACCACTGTCTGTGAAATAACACACACTCCTTATAATAATGGAGCTGTGAGAACCTACTCTGTACAGCTGTACAGAGGAAGGTCTCTGCACTGGCAAATGTTATGCTGCTTTCGTATACAAAATAACAATTGTTTGTGAACCCTGAAGTCTGCCAGAGACTATTATCCTCTCTTCAAAAGATATAATCTTAGTAGTTCTGTACAGGGTAATATATGATTCATGTGTTGAGCTCCTCAAAGAGAAATGTGTACTAGTTAAATTATACATTACGTAATTCAGGTTTAAATAGGTCACGTGCTGGACAAAACGCTGCATTGTGGGTAAAAATATATATTTTTTAAAAATAGTCCCAACTAGGACCCTTTTTCAGTCCCTTGTAGAAACGAATTATTTGCTCAGAATGTATTGTTTGGGTCCAATCATACTTGTAATTTGTTTTTTAGTATATAGATTTAAACATTCCCTGGAAATGTTCCCTGAGAGCTTTGGGTGAGTTGCAGGCGTCTCTCGCAAGAAGCTTGGAAGTTGCATTTATTTCTTTTTCAAATGTGACACAGCTGGCCCAGTTGTGCCTAAGAGCAAACTGGGGTACGAGAGCCAGCTGTGCTGCCAGCAGGCCAGACAGGGAGAATTGAAGTCGAGTGGCTTCCTGCTGTGTGGCAGAAGCCGACGGCATCGGCTGATTCTCTGTAAATGCTCGTTGAGGCTTTTTGCTTCCGCACTTAATAGAAAATATAGATTTAGCCCCAGTCTCATCTCCCTAAGAAATTCTTCTTGAAATTCTGTCAGTAATTAATAGCATGGACCGTGTTACATGTGGAACAGAAGCGAACACTCCGCAGATCAAGGTGGGATTCCTGACCCAGTGTCCTTGAATGAATGAGATGCCTAAGAAAGAGGAAACTTCCCTGGCAGATATTGAGAGACCTGTTCTCAGAGGTCCTGAAAGTGTTCACAGAAAATGAGAACGCCATCTGAGGAAGAGGAGGCTCCAGTTCGCCACACTGCCAACTGTTGCATCTGCTGTTGACTTGGAGGTTGGGATGGCAGACAGAGAAGCACTGATAGGAAGTATTAGGGAGTCATACATCTGCAGCCTCGGGTTCAAGAGGACTTTAAACTACTGCAAGTCCAGCAATGCATGGTAGCCAGTCTTCTCATCAGCCAAACAATGCTCCACTTGTGTGTGACCCTCCTAGGCTCTGATCTGTCCTAATCGGGACATCCCTCCGGTTTGCGTACTGGGGAATCTGCTGTGACTGATGACGTACCGAAGGAGTACTAAGGCAGCCCAGTTTGGCTGGGAGGCAGCTGTTACCTAATCTCAGCATGCAGGACATCCAGTGGCTGGTCTGCTTTGTTATGGCCCAAGTGGAATTTACAGCCCTGCATCCAAGCATCTTCTCTGCTTCTCAGGTTAAGCTCAAATGACATCGGTGCACATACCCCTTGACCCTAGTGGGGGCTGGGGGAGAGGAGCTAGGGCTACCTAGTCGAAAACAGGGCGAGTCCCTCCACGTGAGGATGGGACAGGGCTGTCCCCCAGAGGGGAGGGTTCGGCCCTGTTTCCTTGGATGGATGGACAGGAAATAAGGAACCCCAGGGTATCAGATGACATCTAATGCCTCATTGACCATTTTCTCGACTGAAGTGATTTATTAAATAAAAACCTATGCTTTAGTGTTAAGGATATGATTCTTTTAATGGCCGCTATTTGATCCGCAAGCATGTAGTCTTTACTTTAGGAGAACGGGGCTGCGTGTCCAAATGCACTCCCACACATTTATAGACTAAGCAACTGTGGTTGCAGTATTAGCATACTGGATCACATTCCACATGCTGTCTTGTAACATCAAGCATCTTAACATAATGCTGGATCATTATAAACCTAACTTTTACATAAATTTTAATGCATACTTTGGTTATTTCCTTTAAGCAGTTTTTAAACTGCAAATGACTGTTTTGTCCTTAACTGAAAAAGATTAAGTAAGAACCATAAGTAGATTTACTTAAAATGTTTTAAAGAACATCATAACTATAATACTTATTATTCATTTAAAATTCAAGTTGTGTTTATAGGGGTGATGCTGCGAGGTCTGCATCCGAGCCAGAAAAATACCTTCCACTGACAGAATTGTAAAATAACCTTGATTTAATTTTTTTTTTCTGCAGAATTTTGTGATACAAGATAAATAAATCTAACCCGTCTTGTCTTCAAGCTACGGCAGCAGCGAGCCCACTGTACTGCACCAGAGGGATTTAATTTTGTGTCAGCATTTTTGCAGCTTGTCGCATCGGTCCTGTGGTCTAAATATAGAAAACGGAATCGATTCCAGCCCCCAGGAAATCCAAATGGTTTGTGATGAGAAGTATTCAGGTCCACTATGCTGAGAGTTTCTGATGAACATCGCATTTCCACCCGGTTAACACAGAAACTGGAATTTTAAATTATTAAACGTTTAAACTGCAGGATGCATCTTCATTTTTGGTACTGCTGTGTATAATTTCCCTCTTTTCTCAGTTAAACCTTAGGAAAAGAATTGGAAAGAAGTAAATGAAATACATAGTAAATGAAAGGCAATACTTCAAACAGTAGATAAACAGAACTGGATATCTAGGAGCCCGTGTCAGGAAGTACTGAAGGATTTTGTAATAACTCTTCATATCAAATCGGTACTAAACGCTGCAAAAATGCTGTCATTTTGATGGGTGGACTGATTACAGTTTGACTGCACAATGGAAATAAAATTATAAAATTCAATTCGATTTTATTTATGCCTTTTATGATGATCCTCGGCTTAGCGCAGCCAGTTTCAATCATACAGATTAACTCATCATTATCGGTGCCAGTAAAGGGCATTTTTATGCACCGGCATACCTCAGCAGGGGAGATACCTCTTATAGAATCGTATCTGGCTTTTGGCTCAATAAATACCTGGTTTTGCAAGATTTGATTTTATGAACAGGAGGAGTTTCCACAAACTAAGAACTTAGCGGTGGCAGAACTACAGTAATTCGTTTCCGGAAAAATACCCGCTATTTTAAAACAACATGACCCCTTCAAGAAATGCACTTGTATTTGTGAGCTTATTTTTGAAATGAAAACGAACGAAGCAAAACGAAGTCATTGTTCCGCAATAAAACGAGCAGTATTGCCCTTAAGGTGTGCAACGTGGGACGCGCATTAGACAGACTTTCTAGGATCAACAGCGGTAAATCGCTATACATCTGACTTTTAATAGAACTTAGTGCACCAATGGCTTTTTCCTTAATGGGCACACAGTCGGCGATGGTCCTGATGCTTTCTATGTACATTTTAAAAAATATTTGTTTACATTTAAGTTGAGTACCAATTTCCATTCAAGCAGCTGGCAAACTAAAGCTAGCCATCAGCTAACACACTCAGTCATTCACATTTTGAATTTCAGCCATTCGCTTGACATTTTAACCACGGCAAATTAATTAAGAGCTCAGACAGGCGAAAGCAAGTGCACACAACAGGCCTGGGAAATGCTGCTTATCAGTATATTCATTGGGTTTATGCATATTACAGTAAACAGCAGTTCCATAACGGAGTTGGTAACACTCTCTTACTAAGCACTGAGTGCATTTCTCACAAGTGAATTTTACAAATACTCTCAGAAGCAACAAAACAAAGTTACAGTATTACAAGATAGTGTTAAACACTCTTTTCTGAAGTAATGAGATTCTGTTGTCTTCTGGTGTGGAATTTCTTGCAGGAGAATCACATTAAGATCTTATTTCCTCAGGTTCTATCAGGTCCGTACTGGGCTGAAGGTCTCTTCTCGTGTACCACACCGGTTGATAGCAACAACAACGGGATATACAGGTGAGAGTGGTGCGGACTGCAGCTCCTCTGTCTAGCTGTGAAAGGTCGAGGTGCATAAACAGGAGGGCTGGTTTTCTGCCAGTACTCAGCGGACACCATAAAATGAGGACACCTGTGACCACAATTTGGGTGGAATGTCTTATTGTGTTTATAATATTATTTATACAATGTACGACTATATGATAAATATATATTCATGAGAGAATGGCATACGTAAAGTAGTCTTAGACAGTCACGGAGTGTTTCATGCAAATCACATTCATAATTATGGCATATCTCAGACTACTGTAGTATTCTTGCCTTGCAAGCAGAATTTAGCATCTGATTAAAAGAATTTAAACTGCTCCAAAGCTCGTCTTGCTCTCGAACTGGATGCTATAATAGCTGTAGAAGTTTTTGTAGCACTGACATTGTGCGGATGCCTCTGTAATCCGCCTTTTCATTGATGACACACATACTGCTCGGTTTGCTTTGATGTTCCTGAAACTGTCCGCGTGTCAGGAGTTCCCTGTATGTTGCACACGTAAGCCGTCCAAAGTCCTTCATGTTTTAGGCCCTTCCAGACTATAATAGGCGCTGTAGGTTTTTATTTGAAACAGTAAGTGGTTTTACTGGATTCTCTGGAATCCGAAACGGGTTCTCCTCCCACCATAAATGCGGGTGCTGTGCGCGCCGCGGGTCCTTTTACGTGAAATGACATCTGTTGCGATGTTTTACGGGCCTACAGTCTACACATTTAGCTACCGATCATGCACAGTGTCACAGACTCCCGCACCCATTATGAACGAAATGCATTCGAAAATGTGCTTTTGCATTTTTCACTTAAAAAAAAAAATTAGATGAGATTGGCCCAATGTTACACTGTTTACTATTTCGTTCGTGATCATACGGGCAGGACAGGGACAGCGCTGTGTTAATTAATATCCGAGGGTCTGAGAGTATTATAGTGTTTATGGAGGATAAGTGGATTTAATGAGAACTGACTTAATTGAATTGCATCAGTAATTGTTTACTCTTTTGTAGAAATGACATCCACAGTCGAATGAGGCATTATTGCAGAGAATGCACTAAGCCCCCACCCCCTCACAATGAATGCTCCTCTGCAGTGCCTGTCTTGAGGCTGCCCTCTCGCACCCAGTTATTGTAGGTATGCGGTGTGCGTATGTAGAGTAGCGATGAGGCAGCTGGCTCCTCCCACGTGGCCATCACACCTGCACACCGCTGTGGCACACGCCTGTCACGTTCTCATCGGGTCAAGACGCACAATGTTAATCATCTTCCTTGACACATGCCTGACAATTCAGCTGTAGCTGTGAGATGGAAGGGTACTAATGGTCCACCTTTCCAGGTGTCGCAATCAGATTGCAGCAACAAATCGACTGCTGTACCACTGATTTTATTTTTTTAGGCTAATATACATCTATATAAATTCCTTACTCATGTTAATCAATCAGCTACTGTATTATATGCTAACCACTGCAAAAATCAGGATGGACAATTTATTTCTGGTGATGTGTTCATGCGCATGGCTCAGGATACAGCTTACGATGGCGGTCTGTAAGCTGATTGAGCTTTATAGAGCCGGAGAGATAAATTGAGAGGCTTAGAAGAGTTTCCGAGTGAATGAGCAGCTGGATAATCTCTCCCACAGTACCGCATGATTCAGCAAGGGGGCGTGGTTAAGACAATGGCCATGCCACCAAAGGATGACAGACATTGCTGTAATGAGAGATTTTACTGTATAAACAGATACAATGGGGGTGTCCATCTCCTAAAATACTTCCTAAATTAGCTTGTCTGCTAAACCAGTGTTTCTCATGCTGGGACCAGCTCCCAGCTCCTGGTAGGGCAAAACTGTGGACTGTCTGGCAGGGGGCTGGGAGGGAGCGAAAACATGGACTGTCTGAACCTCTTGGGAAACACTGTGCTAAACAAATAAATAAATTTGCAGGCTAAGATTATTTGGTAACATTTTACTTAAAGCACCCATTTATAATGCATTATACTGTAGATACCTTTAATGCCACATTATGCATTATAAATGCTCTACGAAGCTCTCATCTGGCTTATACTGACCATTATGATGGATTTTGAAGGTATCTATATTAAATTATAGATGAGAGCTTCACAAAGCAATCATACTGCATATTAAACATTGCTATAATGTGCCTTTTTATAAACAATTATAACCGTGTGTGTAGTTTTTTATGAATGCATTATAATGTATAATGATGACTGCTTTAAGTAGAGTGTTGCTGATTCTTCTTGTATGATTTGAATACATTTTATATTTGACCAACTATTAAACATTTTAGTGCAATGTGAATCAATTATGCTAATCAGATAACATGTTTGCGGCTTTAGAAAACGTAGCTGTTGTTAATTCAGTTGCCTTGTTCGTCTTTGTTCCTCACTCTTAGGTGACTGCAGTTTTTCGTCTGCAGGAGTGCACGATGGGAGTGCTTTCAGTAAGATATTTCAGATCCTCTACAGGAATGAGGAAATAGCGTTGAATGACTGCATGGTCTTCAGAGTTCATTTGCTGCTAGATGGAGAGAGAGTAAGTCAGTCTTCTACTATTTTTGCCACAGCCTGTATTAGTCTAGAAGCAACCTGTAAATAAGAATCACACATGTAAGATGTGCAATACCTGAATGTGTTTCTAATTAATTAGATTCTGAAGCTTCACTTTGTACGTCTTGCATGTCAATGACGGGAAAAGCAGAATCCTTCAAAGCGCTATGCGGGACTTGGCCACAGAGAGCCCTTTCAATTTTGTTTAGACGCAACGTAACTAAATTTATCGATGTTGGCCGTACATACTGGCCGTGATACTACATCGTGAGTCACGGAAAGCAGGCCTGACAGGCTGTAATTATACTGCCTCACAAGGTCATTGCTAGTCCATTTAACATTTACTCAGAAGCCATTTAGAAAAATACTTTAATGAATATAACAATATTCATCGTATTGTGACTGCCCAAGGACGCAAGCATCGGGAATGGATGTCAAGCCTTAAAATTATTTTATCATTTTCAATGAGTATTCCATTAAATAATCTTTTCGAGTCTTTTCGAGGGAACAAAAATTTGGAAGCCATAAAAATGGTCACTTTGTTGTCTGTGCCTAATTTTAGAACTTTCATTATATAATATTATATATTTATACTATAGTTGGAGGGCAGATCAGCAGTTAGGAGACACGTCTCACAGTGAATATTCTCATTAGTCGTCTTCAGGGTTTTTACCGTGAAGTAAATGAACAGGGAAGAAAAGGAGAGATTTAATGCTTCAGACTGACGTCGGTTTCTGCTGTTAACTTAACAGCTTCGGTGCAGGTCTTACTGTCTGTGCCTGAATTTGAAATAGATACTGGATACATTTAAATCACATTAATTTATGTTCATTTTTAATGTTCTTAACCTGATTTTGTACGGATGTTTTATTAAGTTATATTAAATTTTTGTTTGGCTGTTTTTGGAACGGGTGAAAAGTGTCTTTACGTTTTACTTTAAGTTCATTCTTCGCTCTGCGTCTGTCGCCATCGCAGGTTGAAGAGGCCCTCAGTGAAGTGGACTTTCACTTAAAGCTGGACCTACATTTCACCGACAATGAGCAGCAGTCAGTTGCCGTTCTCTGCCTCCATCACTTGCCTCCGTATCAGTTTTCCGCCAAGTTACTGATTTTCACGTACCTGTCTGAAATTTCACATCATTTGTGCTGCGATTTCACATAGTACTTTGAGTGGTGCCCTTCTGCAGTGACTTCTTAGATTTATAGTGCGTTATACACATGGATGAGATGTTATGCACTTATACTTTATTACCTTATTTCTCCATTGAATTATCTCTCCCAGCAATAATGGATTGTTCATATTATGAAAAGAGGAATAGGCAGAAAGAGCAAAAGTCTTATACAGTAGACATGATTAAGCATTATAGTCTTTACAAATGATGTTCTGACTAGCTTAACAATCCCTATATTGCCAAAAGTATTGACACACCCCTCCAAATCGTTAAATTCAGGCGTTCTAATCACTTCCATAGCCACAGGTGCATAAAATCAAGCACCTTCTGTAGGTATGCAGACTGCTTCTACAAACATATGTGATACAATGGGTCGCTCTCATAAACTTAGTGAATCTAAGTGTGATCAGCGCATGCCAAGGCGCACTGTGTGCAAAAGTCACCAACTGTCTGCAGAGTCAATAGCTACACACCTCCAAACTTCATGCGGCCTTCAGATTAGCTCAAGAACAGTGTGAAGAGAACCTAATGGAATGGGAACCATGGCCGAGCAGATGCATCCAAGCCTTACATCACCAAGTGCAATGCAAAGTGTCAGATGCAGTGATGGAAAGCACACTGCCACTGGACTCTAGAGCAGTGGAGACATATTCTCTGGAGTGACGAATCACGCTTCTCTAACTGGCAATCCAATAGATGAGACTGGGTTTGGCAGTTGCCAGGGGAATGGTATTTGCCTGATTGCATTGTGCCAAGTGTAAAGCTTGGTGGATTATGGTGTGGGGTTGTTTTTCAAGGGGAGGGTTTGACCTCTTAGTTCCAGTGAAAAGAACTCTTAATGTTGCAGCTTTCAAAGCCATTTTGGGCAATTTCATGCTCCCAACTTCATGGGAACAGTTTGGGGATGGACCCTTCCTGTTCCAACGTGACTGAGCATCAGTGCACAAAGCAAGGTCCATAAGGACATGGATGAGTGAGTCTGATGTGGAGGAACTTGACTGGCCTGCACAGAGCCCTGATCTCAACCCAAAAGAACACCTTTGGGATGAATTAGACTGAAGACTATGAGCCAGGCCTTCTCATCCAACATCAGTGCCTGACCTCACAAATGCTCTCTTGGAAGAATTTTCAAAAATTCCCATAAACACACTTCTAAACCTTGTGGACAGCCTTCCCAGAAGAGTTGAAGCTGTTATACCTGCAAAGGGTGTGCCGCCTCCATATTAAAGCCTACAGTATGTATTAAGAATGGGATGTCATTAAAGATCATGTGTGTGTAAAGGCAGGTGTCCCAATACTCTTGGAAATATAGTGTGTTTGTATCTGCCCTTGCTGATAAGCAGGTAGTTCTGATTCATTAGACAGCCCTATTTGCTTCACTGAAGAGAGTCTGACACTCTGCGTTCTGTGCTGTGGTTTCCAGGCTGAATGAGTTGGGGACCGTCCCTCCGATCAGCAGCCGTACCCTCGGCCTGCACTTCCATCCCCGCAGGGGGCTGCACCATCACGTCCCAGTCATGTTTGACTACTTCCACCTCTCCGTCACCTCCGTCTCCATTCACGCCTCACTGGTCGCTCTGCATCAGCCACTGATCAGGTGACTCCCTTGACTGTACCGCCCACATCCACACATGCGCCCGGGCTCAGTCTTCTGCCTGACCTTGCATCAAGTGTCTGCTGTCTTACTCCACCCAGTCCTCAGAGATCCACAGACAGTCCAGTGTTTTGCTCCCTCCCTGCTCCCAGTCCATCAAAAACACCAAATACCTGGTACGGGTGTGTTGGGAGCTGGGAGACAGTGAAAATGTGGACTGTCAAAAGGGGTCCACTAGGACTGGGTTGAGTAACAGAACTAATGTGTTTGATTACTGCTTAAAAATACGACAATATTAAAAGCAAAAAAAAGCTATCATTGACTTAGAAAATGATGCGAAAATGAAAAATGTTTAACCAAGGAGCAACCCTGTTGTGCACGTGTGCAAGTATATTTTGGACAAAAAAATGCGAATATGTTATTATACATGTGCAATACATGGCCATCTATCTAGCCTCCAAAACATATTCATCTGATATGCTTTATAATAAGTACACCTCTATAGACGACACTGATTTTAACTTGTTATGTTGTTATGTTATTCATATTGACGCTAGGTCTCCTATCATTGCAGCTTTACTCGATCAGGCAAAGGCTCCTGGTTGGGGAAGGGTGCCCTTGAGAATGGCACCGATCCGTCTGCCATGTCTATGGAAAACCTCATGTTCGGGGCTGGCTATTGCAAGCCTGTTTTACCTGAGGTATGGCATATCCAGCGTGTATCTGAATATTCTCAGAGAATGTTTATCTAACCTAGTGTTCTAGCAGCAACGTTGCTGCTTCTGGACAGGAAGATTAATGTCTGTCATGCTCTTTGCCCTTGAAGTTCCCTTGTGTTGGCTTTTAAGTCGGTTGTCAGTGTTTGTTGTGTTGTATTTTAAGGTAGCTGCTTCTTATGTAAAACTACAACCACTCCTTTTATAGCAGCTGCCTCGTGAGCAGTCAAGTGGAGAGATCTTTGAAGTACAGTCATGTGCTGCGTAATGAAGTTTCAGTCAACGACAGACCACATATATGACGATGGTCCCATAGGATTATAATTGAGCTGAAAAATTCCTGTCTCTTAGTGACGTCGTAACTGTAATACAGTAGTGCAACGCATTAGTCACATGTTTGTGTTGGTGTAAACAAACTGTGCTTCCAGTCGCATAAGAGTACAGTACAGTCATGTGCTGTTTAGTGCAGAATACTCAATAATGATAATGACTGTTACTATTTTATGTATTTACTTTACTATACAGTTTATCGTTATTTCAGCTATACTATGTAGGTGAGTATTATGCTATACCATCTAGGTTGGTTTAAGTACGCTCTGTGATCTCAATGATGAAATTGCTTAACGACACATTTCACAAAACGTATCGTGAAGCGACAAATGACTGAGGATTTTCAAAATGTTGTTAAAAATGTCCACTTGATGAATGATAAATGAAATCGCATAGAAGTGCTTAAGTAAAGTTATAAGCACAGTGGCAGTCATGTCTTGGCTACCGTGATTTTCACTTAGTGACCATTTTGATTATCGACCTGAACTTGGCTGCGGAACGAGGAGTGGCTGTATATCCCGTTGTTTCCTACTGATCCCTATTAAAACCTGCATGCCCACAGCAAGTTAAAATGATGCATCACTCTACCTTGCGGCCTATTCAGCATATTTCGTGAGCAGGTTAGCATCTGTTGACCTATAACTACTGATACCTAACTCTGCAAAGTAAGGGTCTTTTTCTTTATTCGTTTTTATTGTATTAATTTGATGTAAGTGGTAATTTGTTTCCGTGGAGCCCTTCTGAGGTCTTCAATGGAGAACAGATTAAGGCAGAATGGAATGAAAGTTTGTGTCCCCAGAAGACATGACTTACCGTTAGTCAGGTCTCAGCTTAAGCAACAGTCACCAGCCTTAGTGGTACACTTTGCCCGATTGATATCATTTGATTTTAATTATAATTGCTTTAACTTCCCTTTTTATGAACAATTATACTTGAGGCAACTAAAGTAAAATGTGAAAACTGGGAGAGAGGGGTAAAAAGCAGACATCTTTGCAGTTTCATTCATGTGCGGACCCTGTTTGATTTTAAGACACATGTCCTCTTTGATCCTCCCTGTTTGAGCTTATAGGATATATCCCATCCTGTTAAACGCTGCATTTTTATTTTTATTTAACATGCATCTCAGTTTCTTCCCTCGTGGGTCTTGCAGCAACAGCTGTGCCATTCTAATGAGAGCAATTTCTTTGCCCCCGGTTCTGGGGTTTTACACCTACCCCCTGTCTGGGGGCTTTATTTCGCACACAGGGTTCCCCCTTTGATCGTGGTAATGAGTTCTGTTTCCCTGCCACGTTACCTCTGCTCCTTTTGCTGCATCCCGCCGCAGCCCGATTTATTTATTTGCAGGGTCCCTCGGCACTTTTCTCTTTATGGTGCCACGTTCGACGAGAGAGGCTTGTTTTTTTTTTTTCTTTTTTAATAGGAAAACCCATTTCGTCGCGGAATTTGCTGTGCGCCGTAACATTCGTTTAAACCAAATCAGGTAAATTCTCGCACGGCTTGGCCAGTGCTGAAGAACATCGCTGTTGGCATTTTTTTTATGTAGCGTTTTATTCAGCAGATTGCTCAGCTGTTGGAAAGCGCACGATCTTTATATGGTGCATATTGCAGCTCTCTAGATAAAGTTATGCAGGGTGAAAAACATTCTCCCTTCGTTTTATAGATGTACATTATTGTGTACTGTATATTATTATATATATAATTAATTATTATATTAAATACTTAAATATATACTAGTTTGGAAAAGGAAATGAAGTATTTGTTCCATAAATACGGCTGTTAATTGGGTCTGTAAAGAGTATTGGATGCTGAAAAACTGGATTTCATAATTGCCATCTGTAGCAGATGGACAAGTGATTACCTGAAGGGTTTGGATTACAGATGTATCCCATACTGCACTGCAGGGCAATTTATAACATATATCACCTGTGATATAATGTCTTCCTGTAATTAATTCAGTCTATCCTTCACAAGCACATTTTTTGAAATAAAACAAGAAGTACTGCCAATGATTACGTTTATACCCTTTCTCTGAGATTGTCACTGTATAATCTCAGACTTATGCAGCATGCAAAAGTGTGTGGACTGTTTTACTACTAACTTAACCTAAGTAGGACTACAGAAATACAGGCCACACACATGTGACACTTATATAGACTTTCCAGGAAAGTATAATAAAATAACATAATTATTAAAAGTTTTGGTAACACTTTACTTAAATCTCTCATGGATAATGCATTATAATGCATTCATAAAGTATTACAGAGATGGCTATAACTATTTATAAAAAGGCATAAATAGATGAGGGCTTCATAAAATATTCAAAATGCATAATAAACATGGTTATGTGTTATGCCTTTTAATGAATATTTATAGCCATGTTTATAATGCTTTATGAATGCATTATAATGCATTATGAAGTTATTTGTATGATGACTGCTTTAAGTAGCGTTACCAAAGTTTCTTTTTCTTTTTACTTCCGCTCTCAGTTATAACATGCCTGCTATCTTTAAACAGAGGAAGAATTAAGAAAGTGCAGATGTTCTCTTCTGGTGTGAGTGTGCTGAGAGCTGGAATTACAGTGTACTGTACATAGGTATGTGATGACAGGGCAGGCCTGTGCTCAGTGTGAAAATTATAGTACATGTCAGGGAGTGCAGAGCATTGCATGACCTGATGAATTTGAGGCCTTTGGTATGTTCGGGAGGAATGTGAAAAACATGCGGCCTGTGAGGACGGCTTTATCGTACATGCAAGAAAGCTATCAGTGATGCAACTGAAAGCAAGGTGCTTTGGTCTCAGCTCTCACCATGTGGCCGTCTGGCAGCATGTGCTCACGCTATCCAGATGAGTAGCGTCTGAAAATGTACGATATGTATTAGAGTGCCATCTACTGGACAGAATGATATATTGCAGGATGCCAGGTCTTGTGGTTAAATATGACATGTTTCGATAGCAGATGTTTGACAAGAATGGAAGCGGTCCATTAGGAAGCTGCAGAATTATTATGTCTATAGTAGCTGACCATTTGCTAAACATGTACTGTTAACATACCGAACAGACTGTTCAAGTTACACATTGTGGGCAGGGGCGCATTAATTCACAGGCTTATCCAGGCTCAAGTCCAGGGGGCTCCATTAAAAATGGGCCTCATTGACCTTGTTTAATAAAATTTAAAACCTCAAGCTGCCGCTTGTCCTGTATTTTACAGGATCGTCCCAAATTGAAGATTAAGTGAACCAGTTATGAACCAGTCTTGTATTTTCATGTCTGGAGATCCCCGTCTGACATTTTTAAACAAATCTTAGCATGCCCCCCCAATCCCCTCCCATAGAAAATTGCATGGGGGCCTCTGAAAATACAAATAATAGGGTTATGGACCGTAGGATTATTATTTTAGCACTTAGCCAACCACTGCAGGCTTTTTTTGTGCTTCCTGAACTCCTGTCACCCATCTTCACATCCATGTGTGAAGAACACAGCAATGGACAGCACTATCACATTGCTTTGTTGTCAGAGCACCATTTCCTCTTCCAGACAAACCTCTTTTCCTTTGAACAAAGATGGCGCATTATTTATACACTTTAAAGTATGGTGGCCATGCTGAGTGAGATTGCCATGGATTTAGTGAAAATGACCAGCTGTTCTGCAAAGCATCCCCAGACCATGACACTGCCTCTCCATGCTTGACAGCTGGGACTCTACGTGCAGAACTTAAGCAGTCACCTTACAAATAGAGCTGGATTAAAGTAATTAATATTTTGGCTTAACAGTCCACTGGACTGACTCCTGTTAATAGACAAGTATGTACAGTACAAAGCATAAATAAATACAGTGTCAAGCAGTGGTGGCCTGTAGGCAGGGACGCTAAACTGTTTGTCCTTGTGTTAGACAGGCAGAAGAAATGCTGAAGTATTTTTTTATTTTATTTGTGCTATAATGAAGCCCTCCAGTGTCAAGCCTCTTTACCACTGATTTACAGGGTGGCAGCATTCAGTTCACTCTTACAGCCGATTTTTACATGTGGAGACTTTCCATTTACCTGCTTTTTCAAAACATGGGAATTTCTTCAAATCTCTTCCTTGAATGACGGCTTTCCGTATTTTTAAGTGGGAGAAAAAAGATATTTGTTGTCTTGTTTTTTTGATGGGTGATTGACACAGTTATTGAATAAGCAGCAACGTACACACGCTACCCATGTGCACATGTTCGTATGCCACGCGCATCCAAATGCTCATTCATACTGGGTGAAATCCTATATGACACAGTACCTGCTGATGCACTGTCCTCGTGCGTGTTTTTGACAGCTAACGTGACGAGCAAAGGGCAGGAGCTTTGGTGAGGCCCTCTTTGATGCTGTGAGAGTCTCATGTGAAGGTCAGACACCTGATGTGAGCTTGCTCTCATCTCACCAGGGGGGTTTCTATGTGCCATCTGAGAACTGCCTGCAGCGTGCTCACATGTGGCACCAGAAACTCTGTCGCCTCCTGCTGGCCACACACAGGGGTCTGCGCTTATACTATGTCGGGCTGATGAAAGAGGTCCCTCAGCTCACAAAGGTGGATATAGGTAATAGAGACCCCTCATATATAATTTTCTGGTTCTGAAAATGTCTTTATAATTTTACTGGGAAAAATATACATAGTTTTACATATATACTGTAATTACTATAGCAGGGCTCTTCAAATCTGGCGCTCGATTAAAATCCAGGTCTTATTTTTAATTCCCCCAGGTAGTTTAATAATTACTGATTCTGATTGGCTAGAGGCTTCACACCTGGCTGACAGGTAAAGGAAGGCTGGAAAACCAGCAAGAAGGACCTTGAGGACCGTGATTTGAACAGCCCTGCACTACATAAAACTAAATAGCATGCCTAACATATATTTTGAAACACTGCGTGAAATGCATTTTAGTGAAGTTTGAATTAGGCTTTTATCTTTAGATTCTTGTGAAGTTTGACTGCTTGCTGTTCCTTTATTGTATATTTAATGTGAAGAGATTGCAGTTTATAGTTTCCGGGCAGCCACCAGATGTGTCCTGTCTTTCTCAAAGACTTTATCTCAAAGAATTCAAGCAGGGCTTTCTTGTCATAATATCACAGTATTATAACTTGGGTCACAATAATGTTTCTGTTCTTTTGACTCCTGTATAGATGACCTGCCAGTAGAAGAGACGCTTACTCAGCTATCTTCTGAACTACAGGTACACAAGACATTCAAACATGACTCAAAGTTCTGAGAGATGACTGATTGCATAAACCCAACACCAAACAACCTGTGATGTCTCTTTGAGCGATTAGAGAAAAACTTGATCAAAATGAATGTCTCCAATGACACCCATAAACCCTTTTCCTTGACAGTTGCAGACCTGCCACGAGAAGGTGGCGGAGCAGATCAGTCGAGATCTGATGCAGTTGTGCTCTCACCTTGCGGCGTTGTGGGCCCAGTTCCTGGAGGCTGTGGTTCCACACGCTGATGTTCGCTCGTTCTTGTCCCAGGAACACCACACATTACGGGTAAGCATGGAAAAAAATCACCTCTAGTGAAACATTCCTTCATGTTTTCTAGCTACGTATAAAATAATTCCTATTTCCGGTGTACTTTTCTGCATTCGTAATCCAGGTGAGACGATTCTCGGAGGCTTACTTCTATACCGAGCATCCTAAGGAGTCATCTTTGACGTTCCAGGAAGACTTGTAAGTTTCCTAACTTCCTAGCGCAAAGAAGTAGCTTTTCTGGCAAATCAGTCGATAAAAATTGAGAAATCAAGAAACAAAGACAGCTGACTGCTGATATCTCTGCGCAGAATCACAAGACATGGGCAGATAGCCGTAGAGACTCGAAACTCCGACTATCTGACTCGAATGCCCCCTCTGCCCGTTGAGTGCCTAGATATCGATGGAGACTGGAATAGCCTCCCTATCATCTTTGAAGACAGATATGTCGAGTCTCCTTGTCTGGGTTAGTATTTGGCTTTTTTCTTAACATTGATTTTGATAAAGTGCATAGATTATGGTATATACATCAATATTTCGCATGTAATTATAATGTGTTTTTTCCAATATACCATGTTAACATTTTATCATCCATTGTGGCTGTTTCTACTCGTGAAATTTCATGTCGTTGTCAGGAGTGAATAGAATTAAATATGTTCACTTCTTATTTTCAATTTTAGATCACAAGGTAGACAATGTCTCACCCAGTCCATCACATGTGCCAATCTCCTCTGGGCGGCAAACTCTTTCTGATATCCCCAGAATAGCTGCTGAATCCACCAGCCCTCCAGTGGAACACGACTCTCTTGCACCAGCAATAAACAAGGGCCAGCTCAACAGCAATGACCGTATAGACCCATCTACATATGCTTCCTTCATAGCAAAGCAGAGACAAGGTAATGATAGCTGTGAAGAGGCTGACTCGTCTGCAGGCGAGCATGTCTCATACTGTGAGGAAACAGTTGCCTCGAGGCCTTGCACTACTGACGTGGAGGATGACTCAAGCACTGGCCTGAAGTATATTGAAGTCAGGCCCAGTGATGTGGACCCTTATAGAGGAGATGCGGTACTAATCCTGGCATCAGCCAACAATGACAGCAAAAACCTCTCGCAAGTCTACGACTTAGAGCAGGGTGACCATGGGAGCAGTATTTTAATAAAGATCCATGAAAACAATGATGGAGCAATTAGTGAGAAAGCGTGTGAAGGGTGTGTTTTGGACAGTGAAATGACACCCATGGCCACTTTAGAGACAAAGTGCAAGAGTGATGGTAATGAAGACCTGCTACTAACCTCTTCATCTACCTCAGAGACACCTCCTCCAGAACCCTACACGATTCCACTGTTCTCTGCCGATTTACGGAGAGAGGACCTCCTTCAAGCGGGGAGAGCACACAGAAGGTGCAGCAGTGTTGGCTTAAAGGCTATGAAGAGGTCCTCCTCTGTCATCTCTGACTCAGGCATCGAGAGTGAGCCCAGCTCTATGGCATGTCCAGAAGTGCGCTCGCAGCCTCCCGACTTCTCCAGTGAGCGTGACATCCTGCAGCACCTCGTACGCAGGCACACTGTCCACAGGAACTCCCTGGAGGGCTTCCAGACAGAAAGCAACACTAGCCTGCCAAGTGGCATCCAGGCCTCACTCACTTCTATTAGCTCCCTGCCTTATGAAGAAGAGCGGGATGTGGAGCTCAGCAAACTGACTAAGTCTGTCTCAGCACCCCAGATCAGCAGCCCTGAGGATACCGAAGATGACCAGGAGCTGGCAAACCGGGACCTAGATGAAGAAAGTGAGGGTACTGGTAGCTATGATCGAGAAGAACCCGGTATCACAGATGATGACAAACCTATTGAGCCTCCAGCTGGAGAACGTTTATTCCCTAAGAGTATTGATAATATCTTGAAGAATGAAAATACTTTCTTGAAAAGGGGGCCGGGCACTATCCAGCAAGAAAATACACCCTACATGGATAGCTATGATAACTCAAAAGATTTTGATGATTCTGACAAGCCTGTCCTTAAAGAAAATCATTCAGACATTCTGGGAGTGGAATCCGTGCTACGTGGAGTACCAGAAGTTTTGCTTTTTCAGCAGTTTCTCCAGGGGCATTGTACTGATGACACAGCATTCCCCCAAATGTTTGAGAATTCAGAGGACACTCAAAGTAACAGTATGTTAAAATTGGAAGATCCTTTGAGGTCAGTCCATGAAAAGTTTTTGTTAAATGATGACCAGAGTTTCCATCAAGATCAGCTGAATGAGACTGATAAAAAGGAGCATAGTCAGCTAGGTGAAGGTCTAAGTCAGCAGCCTGGCGATG
Source organism: Isichthys henryi (assembly GCA_026776945.1). Taxonomy (NCBI): domain Eukaryota; kingdom Metazoa; phylum Chordata; class Actinopteri; order Osteoglossiformes; family Mormyridae; genus Isichthys; species Isichthys henryi. The sequence goes on from JAODJX010000049.1 coordinate 19,865,780, forward strand.
CAGCAGAGACCCCTGCTTGTCCTGTCACTCCCAGGGCAAGTAGGATGGATTCCCAGACCGATGACAGTCAAGGCAAACCCTCCAAATTACCCACATCAAGCCTGGCATTTGTGAACAAGAAGGTGGTTGAGGTGGTAAACATGTCTGTGTCCTGCGCCCCCACATGCTTGCCCTTTTCCTCAGTCCTCCGAGACTCGCCGTCTGTGGTGGGATTCTCAAACCGCCAGGCCAACTCCCCAATTACTCGGCAACCGCTTGGTTCTTTCGGCCTCATCTTCTCCTCTTCTCTCTGTGCTGATGAGGAAACTAATGAGAGGATGCTCAAGTGAGTATGCGCTTAAAACAATCACCCCTGAATCAAGTAACACCCAGACCTTTTCTTTGGTACACTGTCTGACACTAAGTATAAAGCACATAACAATCTACAGGAGCAATAATATGTATGATGCTCATCATTGATGATTAGCTTTTTTTAACACTACTGGTCACACAGTGATATATGTGATACGTACTGATTGGCTGGCAGGCCAATGGATAGTGTTCATTCCGGAACTGCCCATAATCCTCTGGCCAATTACAAACCTATTTCTTCGACTCCTTCGACTGTCACATTTGTGTCAACCAATGACCAGAGCACTTCAATCTATTGACAATATTAGTATTTGATATGAGCTGAAACAACAACCAACAAACGGTGAGACTTTGCGATGACCCATGTATTGTGTTGACCCATGATTAACGTTCTGTGTTCTGAATGCCATTGTAGTTTCTATAAGGCCAAAGAGGAGCTGATGACCCAACTTCACTTCAACGCCACTCTGTACAGCGATCTTCCTCTGCTTGCCTCTGAACTTCCCTATTTCGCCCCTGAGGAAGATGAGGAGGAGTTCGATGATGGGATCCATTTAGTGATTTGTGTCCATGGCCTTGATGGTCTGTATCACTTAGGGCGCAGGAAAATAAGCTAGCAGTGAGAGAGTGAATTCTCTAATCATGCTAATGATACATTTATTGCATGTAAATCAGTTTAAAAACTTGATTTGTTTGTGTTAACAATGCTTCCGTAAGTGCTAGCACTATTGACGTTCCTGCTAAACATTTGACAGGAAACAGTGCAGATTTACGCCTGGTGAAGACCTTCATTGAGTTAGGGCTGCCTGGGTCCAGACTGGACTTCCTGATGTCTGAGCGAAACCAGGTAAGTAGGTGAAGGTCTTGTTTTTGGTAAATCCTTTTCATGAACTTATTTATTGCTCGATCCTGGCATCCATGCTTTCTACAAACACAAATGATCAGAATTCCAGCACAGTATTGTTATCCTGGTTAAGACCATTTACAAAAAAGTTATGTTTACGCTGCTACTGTCAATATTACGTTTGTCAACTGCGTCTTGGCAAAATCAAATATTTCCTTCAAAAGCATTTAATTTTCTCCCTATATTTCTTCTACTAGACAGATACCTTCGCTGATTTTGACGCGATGACGGACAGACTGCTGGATGAAATTATTCAGCATATTCAGCTCTATAACCTCACCATAGGCAGAATAAGGTCAGAAGGTCTTACAGATTCCTTTGATGACCACATCAGGTTGTGCAGAAAGCAGCATATATTTATGTGTTTTCTTGGTCCAGTATGTAACAGTTTAACAATTTAGTACAAGATTTTACAATGAATGTGGCAGGGGCGCAGGCAGGCGAGATTTTTGAAATGGTGGGGAGAGAATCAAACAATGAACAAAAGGTCTCAACTCTTAAGCTTCTCCAGCCATGCTTGATGAAGCATTCGGCGAGATTTTGATTTAATATACTGAACATTCTGAATGACAGTGGCTGATATGCATACAATGATGCAATGTTGTTCGGTATGGAATTGCCAATCACCCAGAAACGGCCTATCGGACAGCATACTGTAGCAGAAAAACGTATTTCTCTACGATTTGTTGCGAGTTTAACTTTACGTTTTTCCTGAGCCCCAGTATGCTGTAATGTCACATATTATGTGAGGACACATTCATAGATTATAGCTTTATTCTAACAGATATAATTTAATGGTTAGTCAAACTTGGATGAAGACTTTTTCTTATTTGCAGTAACATAAATTAGCTTATCAGCGATATGGGTAAATTATATTGACAATTGCATCCAACATAGGCTTGGTATAGGTTAAGCCTATATAGAATTTACGTCTACTTATATTGCTTGCTATTTGAAAGAACACTCTGACAGAACTTTTTTTCCGGATCGCTTGTCTTCTGTACTGTAATATCGCTGTTATATCGATCAAAACTACATCCGGCACAATTCAAGGCAGCGCAGTTCTTAGCTTCTTCGGGACGCAAAACGCGCAACTGCGGAATACAATCAGAATGCCCAAATGCGGCAAGTATAGCTGTTTTTGAATAAAATGCGTGTTATGCGGGATACTACTTATCAAAGTTTTGTTTGGTTTTTTTTCACTCTCAAAAGTGGGGGAGGGGAGGAGAGCTCATGGTCTCTATATAACTATATTTAACCATCTGCGCCGCTGGAATGTGGTAATGTCTGCGGTGAATAACAAAACGATTGACCCAATAATTCCAGTTTTTTTTACTGACCACTAGGTGGCAGTCTTGACCTACAACAATTTAGTGTAATTCAGAGCTAGATAAGAGAAAATGTTATGATGAACTGCACATATATACAATATTTACAGCCAATGCCTTAATTCAGTTAAGTTTAATTTAATAATACTTTTTCAAAAAGCAATTCTTGAAATTAGTTTTTGCTATAGCTCTAGTGTTTTTGCAAAAATGCACACTGAAGCTGGATTTCCGTGCTTCTAGAATCCAAAACATAAAAAAGAATTTTACCGTGTTTTAATAGATCAATTACTTTTTCCGAACAAAGTCAGAAAAATTCTCTTTAAATAATAACATGTAACAAAAATATGAAATGGGTGGAAATTGTATTATGTCTGTTGTCAGAGTTAAACAGATATGCGCGTAGTTATATTAACATGATAATATCAGAATTACAAGGCAAACTGTTAAATGTTATGTTGTGGTCGTTCTGTTTTTGTTTTATTCAGTTTCATTGGACACTCCCTGGGTAACGTGATTATCCGGTCGGTACTGACAAGGCCACGTTTCCGTTGCTACCTTTGCAAGCTTCACACTTTCCTATCACTGTCTGGCCCCCATCTGGGCACCTTATACAACAACAGCACACTGGTCAGCACTGGTAAGGCCAGTGACAGTGACCCTAGCATGTCTAGGGTGATACAGCGGCGAAAATCATTTTCTCTATCTTCCCTCAGTTTGCATCCGGCTCTTTAAACTCTCAAAATGTCTTTAGGTCTGTGGCTGATGCAGAAACTGAAGAAGTCTGGGTCGCTGCTGCAGCTGACGTTTAGGGATCACGCTGATCCTCGGAAGACCTTCCTCTATCTGCTCAGCCAGAAGCCGGGTTAGAACAAGAACGGTTTCCTTTCCAATGGCATCTTCCACGTCGAAAATTTTTCACACATGTGAACTGAACGGATTAGCTTTATGTCACTTCGATTTTCCAAGATGATCAGAAAAATAACACATTTGAAGACTGATACACCGAGAAAGAGAGATAGTAGAGTATTAAATATCATTCTTCTGTTTCAGGTCTGCAGTATTTCAAGAACGTGGTGTTGGTAGCCTCTCCCCAGGACCACTATGTGCCCTTCCATTCCGCCCGCATAGAAATGTGCAGGACGGCTCTCAAAGACAGAACCACCGGTATTGCTTGCTGCACTCCTATTTAATACTATTGTCAACTGTTCCGTATACTATAAAATAGCTTTTAAACATTACTGGCCCTGTTTATACTTGGTTTTTAAGTGCGACTTACGTGAATGTTGTGGACAGCGCTAAACCTGCAAGATGCATCGTGATCTGATCGCTCACACTACTTGCAGAGGTGGTCGGGGACGCAGTTGTCCACATATCTTTTGTAGCTTAAATGCTAATGTGACCTGATGCGTCCCCCAAGAAGGATTTCACAGAAACTGTGGGTGGGGCCATTTGGCCTTCTAAGTGACGCAGGCAGTAATGAAATCTGAGCACGTCGTCAGCTGAACATCTTGGAGACGCATGATAGACGCGAGTGTAAAGGGAGATGCGTCTCGGGCCATGATCTGATTGCCCAAATGCATTTTAAAACCGAATGTAATCAGGGTCATGGTTCCAGTACTGGAAACCATACTATGGTAAAGGGCATCATACAATTGGAGGTTTTGCTGTATGTATGTCTTCTTTTTTTACACACTTACAAACATTCAACACAAACATATAACAAAACATCACATCAGTCCGAACTCAGGACCACTATACTTCAGTTCAGTAACAGTGATAATAATAATATAAAAGATAAAAGTAAGTTATTTGTATATCTGCATACATTACCATAGTAACCTGGTGCACTTCACTATTGCAGATATTGCAGATAGATATGCAACCTTAATCTAATTTTTTACAAAAACAGATATATAACTCAAATCTTCGAACCACGTTTTTAGTTTTGTTTTATGAGCACTGCAAGTCTATGAATATGCTGAGGTGTATCTCGAAATAGGTCCTGGTGGGATTTTGAATAAGTTGGACTTTCACCACTCTAAGAACTGGAATATACCTACAAAGTGTGTACCTGGAAGACATAAATGCCCACGATAGTGGACCTTGGTCTGCCATCACTGCCACTTCTTGTGTAGTTCACTGTTGACTGATTTTCATACAAATCTCTTATGCTATAGAGTTTAGACGATTTGAAAAGAATACTTCAGACAACTGAGGTGCTTCACATGAGAAGTATACTGTAACTTTCAAGTATTAAAATGGATTAAGAAATAAAAATTTCCAGTAAAGTATCACAAAGTAGGTGATATTTTACACTCTGCTTTGAATTCCTGGCATTTGTCACTTTGCTAGAATTTTTTAAACTTTTGTCAAGGGCGAAGAGTTTCTGAAGCCTGTGTTCATTTTCGTTAAAGATTATGTGTGCAGTACTCGGCGTCTGAGCCTTGGGACTCCCTAACCCTCTGAGAGACGGAATAGTGATTGGTCTGTTTGGTTCCTCTCTAGGCCCAGTTTACACAGAGATGATTAACAACCTGCTCCGACCCCTGCTAGATGCTAAGGACTGCCGGCTCATCCGTCAGAATGTGTTCCATGCCCTGCCCAACACGGCCAACACCTTGATCGGCCGAGCTGCTCATATTGCCGTGCTGGACTCAGAGCTCTTCCTGGAGAAGTTCTTTCTAGTTGCTGGGCTCAGCTATTTTAAGTAATGTTCATCTGTCCTTCGTTGTAAGATAAGAAAGGTAAGAGGTCATTGGAGATACAGAAGTCAGCTCCACTGTATAGTTATATACATGTACTTTATTTTTTTGCCATTGATACAAACAGAAAGTACAGTACTAACCCTAATCTCCTGCAGATATGTACTTGAAGGATGACTTATGAAAGCTTTTAAAATAGTTCAGTATGCATCTCTCTAATTTATACGTGATTTATATCATAAACATGCTTTAAAGCCTCCAGATTATAAGCAATCTGTGAAAATATCTTCTTGTAGAATAAGTGTTGGAAAAACTTTCCTTGAAAGGAAAAGAACATTTAATTGTGCTTGGCAAGTGTTTATTTTTCCAATCCTCTCTCAACGGGTGTGTGTGTGCGTGTGTGTGTGTGTGTGTTTTATGCTGTATACTGTAATCTACACAACCAAGCCAAATAGATAAAATAACTCATACAGACACTCACCTCACTCGTTACTGACACTTATTATTAACAAATTGTAAAGTATATGGTAATTGTGTTGCATATTGTTACATATGTTTCAAATTTAAAAATTATCATTCCTAAAATTTTTAAGGCATTGCATTGCACACATACCATAATGTAAAAAAACAATAAAATTTTGTAATGTCATTAGTATTGTACAGGAAAATAGGTTGGCGTTCAAGGTATGAGACTATTCTTATTGGTAATAATTCCATTGCTTTTTTTCTTTTTTCACTGGGGCATCAGTAGAATCGATATCAGCATTTGCTGTGTCACCCTTTAGCAAAACAGCATCACCAGAAGAAGATTTCCTATTCCATTCACATAATTTTTGTCAGACATTTGTCTTTTTAAAGGAGGTTATAAAGTCTGGAGACAAACTGAGTCACAGTAGTTGCATTCATCTCCAGTGTCTTGTGTAGGTGCTCAAAGATGCATAATAAAATGAACAAGTCAGTAATCGGCGCAGGGTAGTTTCAGGGAGCCTCTATTAGGAGGAACTGGCATACTGTAGCAATGAAGACCATTCTGATAAAACAAGTTTACAGTTTTTTTTTTTTTTTACTTAAATCTGCTGTTGTGTTAATAACAAGGCCTTATGTTGCACACCCAATAGCCTGTACATATGTAGAAGGACATATCATCCATCAATCCAGACATCCATCCATCCACCCATCCACCTATCCATCCATTTTCTGTAACCGCTAGTCCTGTTCAGTGTTGCGGGGGGTCCAGAGCCTATCCTGGAGCTATGGGCGCAAGGTCTGGAATAACCCAGGACGGGGTGCCAACCCATCACAGGGCACACTCACACACTGTTCACTCACATAGGGCATATAATTTCTTAACCAAAATAATAACTGTATATGCGGCGTATTTTGTTACATTTGCAGCGTTCTGTTTAGCTAGGATCGTTATTTTGGTTGTTACTGTCGTTTAAAGGTTTTAATGTCTAATTATGTATTAGAATGCATGTTGTTTATTTAGTTGAAAGTCATCACATCTCCCTGCCATCCTCGGATGTCGCAGAAGGTGACATGTCAAAGTGCTCTTTGTATTTAGATCATTTCTTCTTGGTTTGCACTATCGCTGCATCGCAAGCAGTGTGTCAACATGATTGACTTTAATTAAATGGCTCCCATTGGGATTTAGAATCAGTTTCAAGCCACTTTTTCTCGGTGTAAGCAACCTTTTGACTGCAAGGCATCATGGATCATTTCACATCGATTGGCACTGAAGAGTTTCTTTTCTCTTTGTTTCCCTTCAAAGGGCGATTTGTTTGCCAAAATTCTACCACATTGCAAATGGAGGCTTATACCGTAGAGAAATCTGTAACAATCTCAGATAATGGAGACCTCTATTATTATGTAGATCGAACACAGTAGCAACTTAGGAACTACTCTTTGTGTTCTACATATTAATGCTACATCTTTTGTTATGTATTAGCATTGCATGATTTGTATTCCAACAAGTATAGCTTTCAGACAGCGTTTTCCTATTGCAGATTTTATTGTGTCTATATCTTGAATCGGATACCTTACATATCTTTTATGCACACACACACACGCATCTATAATTTTGCCACTTACCTGAGTTAAATTTCAATTTCATTGTCAGATCCTGCGAAGAATGTAATGTTCAGTGTCACTATTACATTTCAGTGTAAAACCAGAATTGGTTCTGAATTCTTCATATTTTCCTCACAGTAAGTTATCGGTGCTGTTATCAAGAAGAGACTTACTGCACCTTCCAACCCCAACAGAGTTTTGTAATGAGAAACTCTCACTCACTTGATGTTTTTAGAGTGGATCAAACAGCCATTCTGTGTGCCATGGATCAAATCCAGTCTTACTTCTATAATTCAGTAAACCTTTATCCAAATGGCAGCTTTGAAGATGTCAACCATCAACTTCTATTCACTGTTTTGCTTTACGCGGGTGTGGGCGTGTTAAAGTGTTTGTTTTAACTAGGCAGCTTGACTTGTTACAAAATGCAGTGTTTGTGAATTACAATATTATGTTAATTTTATTACCATTTGTCTGCTATTCAGCATTGTATTGACATTTGACACCATCCTTAAATGTGAATTCAAAAATGAATGTAAAAAAAGTCTACATTTTTTAATCCACTGTGAGATGTAACTGTATTTATTTTTTGCTCAAAATATGTTCGATCACTTTAGAAATTCATCTGTGCCAATATTATTATTCAACTATTTTTCTATGTTTGCTTACTGTATAAGTACCGGTTGTAACTTGTCTCCCATGTATAAAGATATATAAAGTATAACACTAAGAACGATAATATAAATATATAAAAATAAAAAGTATAATTCTCCTTTTCATTTGTGTGGATTATTAAATGTAACCACTTAACGTGGAAAATAGATTGTACAGGATACTGCTTGATAGATTACCTGCCTCACTTAAATGTCGCCTCGGACAGATGTGTCTGCTATGTAAATAAATGTAAATCCATAAAATTCTGCAGTATCAGTTTCAGGCATTAATTCAATGAGATAATGTTCTGTTAATGAAAAGTTCTGTCATTACGAGAAGTGCCCTAGCTATTTTATTTACACCATTGCTGGCCTTCTTGGCTTTATGTTTATCAACTTGTATTCGTCACCAAATGAAGTAGGTTCACACTAGCTAGTGTTTCACTATGTGGAGGCCTGTTGTTCAAGGTCTTAGCTTGACAAGTACAGTAATTCTGTACAGCCTTGAATGGAACGGGTGCTTGAGCTAAATATCCATCTTTCAGTCAAATTGCTTATTTTAGTCAGGGTCTTGGGGTGGCCTGGAGTCAATCCCAGGTAATACAGGGCCCAGGGATGGGGTCCTCCCTGCTTGGGATATCTGCTTATCACATGGCCTACACTTACGGCTTACACAATGTATGCTAAATGTATGTCTGTGGATTATGAGGACTAACCAGCGTGACACAAGGAGAACGGGGAAATTCCACTCATCCCGAGCAGAGGTGATATTCGAAGTTCAAACCTTGAAAGTATGAATCAACGGTGCTCACCATTGACACTCAAGTCACCCACTTGAATGAAACAGCAGGAAAAAAAGTGGAATGTAATTTAAGCACATAAAGAAATAGTCAGATAGGACAGATAGGGAAGGTGTTTGTCCCATGGAGACTGAAACACATAATTTGTGATATAAAAAGTGCACATTTCCTGCGATTACAGGACATACTCATACCAAGAATATAACTGTTTTGGTTAAACTTGCCAACAACTTCAGAATAATTACAGATACACAAAATACCACAACCTTTTTTATCTAGTTTTCTGTGAGGTCTGCCTTCTTCAAAGAGTGAGGGATCACCCTCGGGTATTAAAAATGCCACTCAACGTGGTGAATCAGACACTTGACGGTGACCGGCGCACCATATAACCCAAATGGAAGACTGCCGAATTTGTATAAACCAAACACAGAACAATCATTTTTAGTGCACTTTCCTATGCAAAGTAATATGCACATTGTATAATGAATAATAATGTATAATGTATAATAAAATGCAGGGGCACATGATGCAAAATGGCATAAATGCAACAACTTTATAAAGCTATTCTGTTTTTTTGTCCATTTCATTGCCATTAAATCTATTATTTAAATTTCAATGAAAGAAAAATTCTGTTTATATTGGAAAATGCGTTTGTTGATCCCAAAGTGACACTTCAGAAACATTGTCAATAAAATGCATAGTTCATGGAATCTTTGAAGGAAACCCAATGCCACCCAAAAAAGCCTCATTTTCTTTCTGACACAATGATGACATTGATGGTAATTTAGAATTCAATTCTAAATTATACAACAGAGTACATTTTAGGGAACATAACAGATGTTATATTGCTAAAATGTTTTTGAATTATTTTGCATAAAAATAGTTTTAAGTCAAGTTATTTTTCAATTTATTTAGTGTTGTCTGAAAACTTCATGGATGTAATCCTGCATTATGATTCATGAATTTGCGAAAGTAAAGTTTACTTTGAATCTCATTAAAACATGCTCATTTTTTCTTTAAAAATTAATTATTCTTTTGCAATAAGCTGTAACAAGCAGAAATAGATCTCCAGTGGTTTCACTTTCATCAGTCACTGAAAACCACTGTTGGAAATATGGGAAAATTAATAGTTATGGATTCATTTATTCCCACGTATGCTTAAGTTATCAGAAAAATGTATATCTGTACTGTACATGTACAGTCAAACAAGGCTTGAATGGGGAAGGCAACTTTTTTCACTGTTAATTCAAATATTTACCAAACAGTTTGTATAATTTAGGATTTATTTAGATTAGATCGTCAGTCATCTAATCATTATTATACTGAAATACTATCCATCCATCCATCCATTTTCCAAACCGCTTATCCTTACTGGGTCGCGGGGGGTCCGGAGCCTATCCCGGAAG
>JAODJX010000049.1:19917907-19929970 GCA_026776945.1 Isichthys henryi
CATTGCTTCCGGGATAGGCTCCGGACCCCCCGCGACCCAGTAAGGATAAGCAGTTTGGAAAATGGATGGATGGATGTATGTGTGTGTGTGTTTGTCTGTGTGTCCCACAATGTTATAAAAAACCTGTTATTTATGTTGGGATTAGAATTTTTCCCCATAGAAATGAATGGAGAGTCCCCACAAAGATATAATTACAAAACTGTGTGTTTGCGTGTGTGTGTGTGTGTGCGTGTGTGCGCATGCCACATGCAAATATATGTCAAATAATCATCATATAAATTAGTCCTAGGCTTGGCTGAAATATTTAACTAGCGTAACCTATTTCCTATTGTTTTTCCTACTGTATTTGCACACACTTCATAAGGTTTTCAAAGTGGCTTGGAAAAAAATGGCTGCTGGCACAGTTTACGCAGGCACAGTCTAATGGATATTATTTTGGTATTCAGCCATTTGAGTGTAATCCCAGAATAAATCCGCTTACCATCACATTTGTGTTGTTCATAAATAAACATGAGATGTATTTTAATGGACAGTCGCCAGCCAGGATTACCTAAATATTAGAAGAGCAAAACACTTACTGAATATGTAAATGAAAAAAGGTCATAGTCAATGAAAGAGAGTGATTTCAAGCAGTCGAAACTGCAGTCGGTTTGCATTACGGGTGTCTTTCTTTCTTTCGTTTTTTGTGTGCGTACCGTTTGTGGAATTTCAATAAACAGATCCCTGCTGGTAAAAGGTTGTCCCCTTTGGCCAAAAGAAAATGGCTATTGAGTGCTTTCTAGGCGAGTGCTTCCATCAAAAATCCCCGTCCATGGAGAAAAAGAAAAAAACAATGAATAATAAAATTTTTAAATTGAATGGGCTTCACACATGTGTTATATATATAGGACCTTCTGATGATTCTGACCTAAATAGACAATCACAGGTCAAAGAACAATGTCGAGTTTTCCACCTCTGGTGGAAAAAGAATGATAAGTGTACACTGGTGAGGCAAAACATTATGACCACTCCCACATGATGCTACTACCATTGACGATCTTATATAAACAGTACATCTCGGTCTGGGATGTATTACACTCAACATTCAGTACTCATAGTTGACATGCAGAAGAAATGAGCAGGGATGAAGACCTAAGCGGGTCTTCTGCATTCAACACACCAACATCCCAGACCTTGATATGCACCATTTTAGTGATATAGCCAACATTATTCTCTTTACATGGGGTGGTTACAATGTTTCAGCTCCTTGGTGTATATTTACATGCGTCTATATTATTTCTTGAAACAAACATCTATATATATGTTTGCTTCGTTGCTGTTGCATTTGTTATTATACATTATATTGTACTGATTTTGAAGTCTAGAAAAACAAACAAGGTGTTCTAAACGGGCTTCTATAGTTATTTTTTGCGTAAGTCAAATTGCATCTTGCTCATTTACGGGCAAATGAAAAGAGAAAGGAAACAATGGATATGGAAATATAAGGTCTGAGGGGTAACTGAGTCTGATGTGGGAGTCAAGGAAGGAAGGAGAGCTGAGAATTTACAGTATCTCCAAATAACTTGTGACTTGAGTGTTGCCAGGTCAGTTGCATGTTTAATGTATGCCCTCACCATTTTAATGTATGCCCTCACCATTGTGCCTTTGAGTAATGTACCGTGACTGAGTATTATTTTTAAATACTCCAGATATCCCACTGATGAGAATTTTTCAGTAGTCTTCCTGCATTGAGTTATATGATTGCAACAAACATGACAGTGAAAAGAACTCAAAGATCAATCAAGATTCAAGATACTTTATTTGCCTTTCGTACAGAATGAGAGCACAAAACACTCATAGTATCAAGTATACAAATCGAAATACTGTGTATTATATACCCACTAAAGTTAAGAATGAATTTGGAACTATAGCAGGTTTCTTTCAAAAATAACCTTAGCTCCTCTCGAAAACAGTACCGCGGTATAAACTCATTACAATTAAGCAGGAAGATTTTAAAGGCCTAGAGGACCACAATTTGTGAATAGATCTGTTCCCTTTGTGGTTTCCTTGACAGAAAAGTTATTTTTTTTCTGAATCAACCCATCTGTTCACGTAATGCAACAAGTGAAGCAATGGGATTTGGTGAATGGAACCTACAGCACAGAGATAATGAGAAATAGGAAGAGACACTTTGACCAGAGGTTTGGCGTAATTGGATCAGCCCTCATTTTGCAAGACATTAGGCACAGCTGGACACTATGAAAAGGAAACAACAGTAAATCTTACTTCATTTAAAATGATTGCATTGCACCCTCCAGTCTTGAATCCAATCATGACACCAACTGTAAATAAAAACAATTATATCTCACTTCTCTTTCAGATATTGTGTGTTTTGCACTGGGCCTTCCTCTCATGTAACTAGTCAACATTCGAGATGACTTTAGGACCGACATTTGCTATGATTTCATATATCTTTCATGAATATTCTTACTGATAGAGAAACAACTAAGGATGATCAGTTACATCGATAAGCCCAAAGAGCCAATGAGCACTTCAGAGAATGAAAACCAACTGTCCTTAAACAAGTGATTGGCCTTGTTAGGATGCAAACAGATTGACCTTCAAGGCTATGGAGGTGCAAAAGCATTTTTTGTCCTTTTTGTTTTAGCACTTTTTTTTAAAAAAGGACCTTATCCCTTTTCATAAATAGCCCATTGTTCAATTAAATCCATTCCTATTACCCTGACCTTGTGACATATAAGTCACACAACATCTAGCGATGTGGCAGAGCTCAAGTGAGAGGGGGCTGAGTGCCCTCTGATGATGATTCCAAAGGACAGACAAGGAGACCAGCTTACTGTCAGCAGTGAAAAGGTGTTGAAGGAATTCCTCAAGTATCGCTAGACTGCTGGCCCCACAAGAATATGTGATGCGGGATTCATTTGGGTCTGTTCTGTTTTTCACCCTTTGGGGGGCTTCCCAGAGGGATACCAAAGCCGAGATGTCCTCAACCCCTATGACCTAAGCGGCTTCCATTTAAGCTTGGTCAAATATGTACTCCTAAGCAATTCCTGAACCTGGCCTACCCAGATTAGGCCTGTCGACCACCGGGCTGCACTGCCCAGATTTGACCCCCAGATAATCTCAGCTCCCTGTCTCTCCAAGTGTGGCCTGGATTCAGGTTAATACCATGTCCTTTTGACGAGCAGAAGGCACTACCATCCATTTTGAAAAATTCTTTGGGCTCATGAGTCTTATATAAGCATTTTGCAACCTATCGGATATACTTTACTGCAGCTAGTGCTGAAATGGCTTCTAGCTGAATCATTTAATTGATGAGTTGAAGTGACAGTTATTTCAGTAAGCCCAATACCGTAAGCAATCATATATATAGCACCGCTGTTAAATAGTTCATTGTCCAAGCACATTAAACAATTTCACATATTTGATATCTAGCTAGAGTTAATGTAAATCACTATGGGTAATTTCTATAAAGCACTGCAGGCTTATAAAATATGACATATTCATCAGCATGTCTGACTATAGGCTTTTATATACCCACATTTTGTAATTTATAGGCATTTGACTGAATATTTTAATATGAACCAGGTTTTGGCAGTTGGCTCAAAGTCACTTTAGTGGAAAAAGTTCTGGTGAACAATATATGAAGTATCAAAGGGTGTGCGAAATGAAGATAGTGAGCTCTTCAATGCAGGGGAATGCATCACGCTACCAGCTTTATTTAACTGTCCCTTAAGAATGCAATTCCTTCCATAGAACATTGCAGAGCTCTTCATTGATCTCCGACGTTATGCCCCAAAACTTCAAAGCAAGTAACACCACTGCCCTACGACTCTCAATACTGGGAAGCATTATGTAACCTCTCAGAAGCCTTAGCAGCTGCATTACACATTCTCTGCCCTCACTACAGGCTCCTTGAACTTGCATGCAGAGAACGGGTAAGATTTCGATATAAGGCCACCTGGCAATAAACAGACACAAAAGAATTCAATCATAGAACACAGAAATCTCTGTATAAGAATTAGTTCTTTTCAGTATTTGCTAGCTAGTCAAATTTGCTTCCATTAGAGTGTTTCTTTACCTCAGATACTATCAGTGTTGATCGACAGGCTCTTGGTCAGTAGATTTAAACTGTTTTTGCCTCATCGTCAGTATCAAGAGGTTTAGCATTATACAGAGGTGGGAATTTCAGGTACAGAAAATGAAAATCCAGACCGAAATTTTGTTTCAACCAGCCAGTTGAGTACTCTCTGGTTGAAATTCTTTATAGCCAATTGGTTGGTTGAAAAAATGAAATCTTGGTCTGGATTTTTACTTTCTGGACCTGAAATGTCCACCTATGGTGCTATAAAACATATAGGTGTGCCCCTGACTCATCATTAGTGTTCATTTACTGGAAAGCTGTACGGTTGACCTGCACCCCTATACTGGGAAGCAGGTATGAAAGATAGGCGAGTGAGTATAAGGTTGCAAAACTATGCAGTGCTACTTTATATCAAAATGAAAAGAAAACCATATTACACCCATAAGGCAACCTCAAGTACTGCAATTAAGTTCAAGAATTATGGCACAAAGACAAATGCCCTCGAGACACACTGGTTACTAATGCAATTGGAATAACAGTACACCGTCTAATTTAACATACATCATACTCATCCTCCAAATGTGGAAATAGTAATCAGATGATTGATTGAAGTTTGTGTCGGTTCTGACAGCAACCAACAGATACAGCTGGCTGCTCCAGCAAAGTGACGGCTGAATGAAACAAGAGAGTTTCAAAATGCGCCATAACACATACTGCGTTTTCAAATTGCATTGAGCATTTGGGAACACAAAAACCTTTATAGGAAAAATAAAAAGATGTTTTTAAATCGAAATATGCAAAAAAAAAAAAAACACATTCCAATTGCAATTTTTTGTTACCTTTGAGGAAAAAGCATAAACTAACATCTGATTCTTAAAATTAGACTCTTTAAATCAATTTTAATATTTTATGTTTAAGAAGTTGAATTCCATTGGGTATTTAAGTTACGATGATCTTAACGAGTAAGTGTTTGGGGGAGCATCAGAACAGGTTTATGGTCTACAAACATCTTTAATGAGCCAAGTTTGAGTTTCGCAGATGGTTTTTATGGATCAAGAAATTGACACCCTGGTCGGCTAAAGCTAAGATAAAGAGAATGGGGGTCAGTGTTCGTGTGCAGCCTCTACAGCTAGCTGAGGGCCACAGAATCCCAACATTTAGGCCATTTTCTCGCTGAAACATGGCTGCTGTGACATTGTTTCGTTTGACAGTATATAATACAAACTGAATGCTGTGATTTCATTATTGGTACTAACCCAATGCCATATTATAATTTCAATAATAGAATATATCAAAAATGGTAATAATGTGAAATTATGCTATACACACACATACACACACATATACTTACGAAGAAAGTGTTTCAGATTTTCCAAATCCCAATCTAAAAGGCCTTGTTACTGTTTAATTTATATTCAATTTAAATTTGCATCTACATTGCTTCTGATGATTGCAGCACCAATTTGAATTAACTAGATATTGAGAGACCAACAAAAAAAGTCCCTAGATATTTTTTTTTTTTAAATGAGGAATGGAAAGTCGCAGCTGATTTCTTAGGCGCCAATTAAACCGTCCCCAACTGGTTTCAGCCGAGGTCACTCGCCAGCTACCCTCGTACCGTGAAAGGTGGTGCTCAAAATTGCTGTAGGGTGAGGACACACTATGGATGAAGGTTTAGGACCAGCCTGACCAGACGAGGTGCTATCTGACAGACCCTTTCATGAGATATGACAACATCTGAATCAACTTACCATCAGAAAAATAAAATCATTCATCACATCCTTTTTCAGTTTAATTAATCCATGGCTAATGGAGAGGAAGCCTGTTTGCTAAATGGTTCGTTAAGTCTCTTGTTGGTCATCACAAAGAAATCACATACAGTAAACTTTATCTTCAGACTAGATCATCTCACACATACTATCATAAAAGTGAATCATCCCTTAATGGAGAAGATCTGAACTGACTGAGCAGAGCATATAAATTCAGTTTTTGGTGTTGGAAAAATTAGATGAGCATTGAGTGAGTGGATTACAGAGCGAGGCAAAACAAAGAAGATCCTTTTAATGCACAGGTCTTGGGGTCAAGCTAGTTTACTCCCAAAACGGCCAATATTGACTAAGGACCACACTGGAAGATGCCATGTTCAATCATTCCTGGAATATTTCATGTAATAGCACTGGACCAGATATACGTACCAGATAAATGATTTGGAAAAATTGCGTGTCATGTATTATTCTTAGAAAAAAAAAAATCAATAACCAATCTACTAAGAAAAAGGTTCACTTTCAGCATGGTGAGAGGTTATCAAGAAGAAAAAAACATAGCATATACAATGAAGGGGGCTTTCTAGGGTGCAGTGTGACGGCGTGAAATTCAGGTCCATGAAATGATAGTACTGTAAACCCTGCTTATTTCAACAACCAAACAGATATGCAAGTATAAATGGTCAAATGGTCATAATTGACTTTATCTGGGCAACAAAACTGACACTTTACTAAAGTTATTACATTTATTGCATTATTGTGCAACATTTAAAAACTGTTTTTGATTAATAAATGGAATTACCTCATAACTCACAGTCATTTCATAATTAATATCAATCAGGTTATTAGAGGTGGCAGGGTTGATGTTATATGTTATGCAAAAGTACAAAAAAGACCAGGTTATAATAATTCTTTTATCTGTATATGTTGCTAGGACTACTTGGTTTACATAATTGGTGAAACAGATCAATTACGATAAAATTGTATGATTTATTACTATGCAATAATAGGCATAATATCCACTCAGTTTTGCCCTTTAGGATAATTTTGATATAATAATGATTCATTTGCAGTGTAATACAAGTATTAATATACATGTTAAATAACAATTACAATTAAAAGTGGAAGTGTAAAAATGCCACTTTTCTATTTAATGCCGTTGAATATATAATGATGAGAGAGAGAGAGAGAGAGAGAGAGCAATGATTTTTGGGAAAGGAAGAACCCTAGCATTAAATTATAGTACATTGCATTGAAATAATTCATTTAATTGAAACAAGTTAACTCTTGATATAACCCTTTGAATCTCGACTACAGGTAACAACAAGGTATCGATACAATCGAGTGAGTGTCATGTACAGTTAACACCAAAACTATCAACAAAAACTTATGAATTTTAACTATAAATGATACCTAAAGTATCAACACAACTGAAAGAGTCATGACTACAGGTAACACCAGCTATCAACTCAAAAACCATAAAAAGAATCACCCAAAGATGCTAAAAAAGATCTGCTCATTAGCCCAGCTCCCCCTAGGGGTCTAACTGTGGATCAGCCAACCTGACTGACACAGTGTAGCACCTGACCTCTGAGTTTCACCTACTGTATAAACAGCCCTGGACTTAAAATATTGTAAATCTTGTCAAGGTGGGTTGGGGGGGGGGGGGGGGTCACAATAAATTTTGCCAGGCCACATATCCATTAGCCCACTGGGAAAATGCCTGCTATGCTAGATGACCAATAAATGATATTAAAGATCAATACAGCTGACTGTTTCTGGTCATCAAACAACAAACATGCAAGCAATCAACATGAACCTAGGAATTTCAGCTATAAATAACGCCAAAGATATTCATAAAACAATGCAGGTAAACATTGCATTTCTCTGAGTCTCAACTACAGTACAACTAATGTCTCTTATCAATACAACCTGGTAGCTATCAAATACAGATACAACTGCAGATCTTTCAAGTACATATCTGTAAATACACCAACATTATCGATGTATTTTCCAATCCATCAGACACTGCTGCTAAAGTAAAGATAAGAGCATTTTGGAAGCATTTTCTTCTGCCTGTAAACCAAGTTAACTACAAGTAATGGCTTTGAGATCAATTTTCCTTTTTTAACAAGGAAAATTTCAAATGGAGGTTAAAGAAAAGCAATGAAAATGTCAGGGATTTTTTTAGAGGTTCTTAGTCTCTCTGTCCTACATTTAAACTCAGAATGTTAAGAGAAAAATGTCATAAATTTAAAATGTCACACTGGAAATTAGAAGTGGAAAACCTTTGGGTATATGTCCCTCACTTTATTAGAATCAAAAACTCCTTTATTTAATTTCCACTTGAGTCCAGGAAGACTGTGGTCCTCCAACTCTCCCATTGCCTGCTAAGCATGTTGGGATTGGCTCCAAGAGTGACCTTGGTCTAAAAGATCAAGATGACTTTGGTCATATACTTCGGCAGCCATGTGTGCATGCCAGCTCCTCGTGTCGCCTACAGTACCATCAAAGGTCACATCAGCCATCTCGACAAAGCAAAACCACTAGCGAAAACTAAACATGAAATGAAGAAGGAAAGTACAGCTGAAAAATTATAACGACCCCAGGGCGATATCTGCTGTATGGGGATGTCTGACGTGAAAGTAATGAGTTTTTTTGTATTGGTAAAGTATTGTATCAACAATATTTTAAAACATGGAGTGACAATGAAAAGGGATGTGTGTGTTGGAGAAATATCACAAAAAAACACTGCTCATGATGAAAATGTCAGATTTAAATTGGTCTTTCATCCTTCTTAAAGCATCTACAAGCAGTGTAAGTAAGATCTGGTGGCATTTCCTGCACTTACTTCGTACAAGGATATTTTATCCGTATATCTTTTTTAGTTACCTATGCACACATTCTCATTTTACTGCAATTTATGATACAATCTGGACTGTTACTGGTGAAATTTTCAACCCTTAGACGAGGTCCTTTCAAGTTTAAAAAATCTGAAAATTGTCTCCTTTGGTGTGGAGTAAGAGTGCAGTTCACAGACAGGTGGTAATTATCACTATCATAATGGCATTTCAACATGAGAAAAGTATGATGTTAAAGGGCACCACAGCACACCTTTTTTGATTAAAATGTGCATTGCTAGGTTGACTGGAAACTTCCTCTTTCCTACATGTGAAATGGCTGAGAATGAGAAAAGTCACAATGGGGAGAATGTCAGTGTAAGAAGAATGTGTTGGGGATGTACTGTACATAGAGAGAGGTGTGTCGACGGCGCCTTTGTAGCCAACAAAGCACAACCAGTAAAGAATAACAAAGTCATGCTGTATCCTTCAAGTTCTTCCAAGTTCATCTTTCTGTTCTGTCCTAGTGGGAGATCATCAATATCCTGGCATACCAACTAACTTTATCAGCAGCACTAGCGGTAAACCTCCCATAGTGGAGAAATGGCGGTAATGTCCCTGTTGTATTAAACAGAAAGTGAAACTTCAAAGGTGTCACTTTCATTTATTCTTTCCTAGTATCATCATCGTACATAGCATTCTGGGTAATTTGTATGTGTACGCATGTGTTTATTTATTTTTGCCCCATGTCTAATAAAATGTAACAAGTTCATTGTCTGCAGAGAGCGCACTATAACGGCATTTTGAAAGTAGCTAGCAGCTTGGGCCTTCAGCTCTTCCTTTGTACAGTATGTCCCCAACTCTTCGCTCTTCGTGACAGAGCTCAATCACTGCCGGAAATACAGATTACTGCCCTGAATGGGGACTTCCCATCACATATGCATGGTTCTCTGCCCTAATCTCATTTGATTGCTCTCACTTGCACGTGTCATTGCACGCTGATGTCATAACCGCTGGGCCTCAAAGATGGCAATTGAGTTAAGAACCAAATAATCTACCTTTTAAGCATTTGGTGACAACTGGAAATCAATCATTCCTGGGAAACGGTTTGTGTCCCAAACTCCTTTTCATGCACATGATTAAAAGATTGAGACCGACCATTGATGTAGGGAATTCCACTAATCCCAGGTGTGGTAATAGATTACTATGATAAGTTTTATCTGCTGTTGTTATGGACATTATTGTTGTCTGTTGATGCATCATAATTTTCAGGATTGACGTATCGAAAACCTCTGTAATCCGTGATTTTTATTAGATTGTTTTTTTTTTTTGCTTCGGAACTTAAACGTACACCACGCACACACTATTGTTTACAGCTGTTGTGCTGTCTGAAAGGTTTCGGCTCGCTCCCGTGATTCCGCATGAAGGGTAACTGCCCACTCTCTAGCGCTAAATGACAGCCTTTCAGCTGAACTTGGATCACGATGTTGCTGCGCTGCCGCCAGCGTCCGGGCCCATTTAGATGTGCTCCTGATAATGGGAAGTTTCTTTCAAGGAAGGATGCAGCAATGTGGCATGAAGAGAGGCGTTTCCAGACCATTTCCTCCTCTGATTACCCCGCCACATATAGCTTCCTAATAGCTTGTTGTGTCTCATAAATCTCTTTTACAACTCCTGCACCACAGACATCGGTGTATATGTGTTACATATTAAACTTAAGGTGCTTTTCGGGCCATGTGCGGGTGCTGGATGAACGTGACAGCATTTCAAATTTCTGATAACCAACGACAATGTCTCCTGCGCAATTTATACCATAAATGTGTCGGTCTGGTGTATAATACAGTCACTATTACAGACACTCCTTGCTAACAATGCAGGCAAGTATTTATTGAATTTAAGAGCAGATTCAGTGAACTACTGACCTAATTTTATTACTGTAAGGAAAAAAAAATAAATTATGTTAGTTTGGAGATAATTAAATCATTCTTTCATCGGATCGGACAGAGAGCCTGATTAATCGTTCTCTTAGTAGCAGGTACTGATGATCCCTTCTGGCCAAAAGCTTGGAACCCTGTGGGTCATGCCGGGGAGTAGAAACACTGTGCTAGGAGCATCCAGGAAAGGAAGCAGGCACACAAGGGTCTGGAATTTTAGAAAAAGTCATGCATTGTGGGACATAGAACAAAAACCTGAATTTCACTTTAGGTTTAGGGTATGTAGATTTGTTAGTTTAACAAACGAAAAAATTGTGTGGGAGACCAATGTAATTATGAATTTGGCTTAGTATCATCATTCAGTGGGTAGGTCTGTTACCTCAGACCTCCAGGGTTGTGAGTTTAAGTTCAGCTACATGTCAAGAGTCTGAATGTTCTCCCCATGTCTCTTGGGCATCCCTAAATAGGAGTGCATGTACGCTGTGATGGGCTAGTATCCAGCATGTACCCTATACTCACACCTCATTCTGCTTGGGATAGGCTCCAGGGCCATGATACATGGCTGAATGGATGGATTGATGGATGGGTGAAGGTCTAATGAGATACAGATATACATGCCATCCAAGCTGCTCAGTTTCCTGTTTCTGAGTACTGAAGAGAAATTCAGGCTTTTAATATATATCCATATGTCCATATACATATAAACAACAGTAACACCTAAAAAAATAAAACCCGATAAATGATACATAGATGCTGAACGAAAGAGCACTGGAAGGAACAGACATATTCAATTGAAGTGTCCCTATATATCACAATCCAGAGGCCCTTCAAAAATAAATATCATTCCTTAGCATTGTCCAAAAATGTGTCAGGCAGTATTTTTCTTGGTAACACCAAGTTAAGGTTCACAGCAGAAGATTAAAGCAAGAACATGCCACAGGGAAAACTGGAAGAACAAATGAAACGAGCCATCTTGATAGATGAAATGTAAGCTTAATATGATTACAATTGTCTTGCCCCTGTTCCTAAAATAAAATTGAAAAAAAAATCAAGAAGGAAATATTATCTGCTGTGTAACATATTAACACAAGTGTATACAGTCAAACTTCGGATTGCGAATAACTTGGTTTGCGAGTGTTTCGCAAGACGAGCAAAGATTTTTAATAAGTTGTAACTTCATAAACGAGTGAGGTCTTGCAATACGAGTATTATGTCTGCCGAGCGTCACATGATCACAACTGAGCCCATGATTCTTCTCTCTCTCTCTCGCTGCAGGATTGTGGGTAATCGTCTCCCATCTCAGTCGGTGTCCCTCACTCCTAAAGTCACAATTTAGTAGAAAAGCGCCATCCGAATAAGGGCGTAGCAGTGCAAGCGATGGATTTGTTTAACGACAATGCAATGTCACATTTCCGCGAAATCGAAAAGGAGGCAAAAGCGGC
>JAODJX010000049.1:19935637-19949866 GCA_026776945.1 Isichthys henryi
GCCCCCCCCCCCCCCCCCCCCCCCGCCCCCCCCGCCCCCCTGAGGAAACTTTTGAGGAACAAAGATTTGTATAGGGGGATTCTGGAGTTTGGGAGAAATGGATTTTATTTAAGGCAAAAGAAGTGTATTGGGTACCAAAAACCAAATGATATTGTGTTTTAGTTTTGTGCTTAATGGTTGTAGTAATTATTTTTGTAGGAAGGTTATTATTATATTATTATTATTATTATTATTATTAGTAGTAGTAGTAGTAGTAGTAGTAGTAGTAGTGTAGTAGTAGTAGTAGAATATTATTTAGCACTTAACACATATAGAATGTAATCATTAGGACTCTATTAAGAAGCTGATGTAAACCATGTAGAGAGTGACCTTGTAACCTTCCGAGAATGCAGACCAATTACTGCTGTGCACAATGTGATGAGAAACAAGTATGAATTAGCACCTTATGTTGGCGTAGAAGTTCTGTATCCGTTAGCTATCTTATGGTAGCCTTTGATGTATGAATATGTACTTTATTAGTGCTGCAGCTTGTCACGATGTTGAAGGACAGATATATTATTAACCCTCTAGCCAGACAATGTGCAACAAGCTGAAGTTGCCAAGGTTTGCTACCGGAGGAAGGGATTCGCCTGAGTTCATCAAAAATTCACGGCTTTTTAAAAAACCGAGTAGAGATGGTCGTAGCACCGTTATGTTTGGCCGAGGGACCAAACAGTAAAAGAGATGATTCACGAACTTATCACCTAGGGGTGTGGATCATGGGAGAAACAACGATGGTGAATGGTTGAGGGAACGATGATGCTTAAGTGATGAGTTATTGTTATACGATAAGAAAATGTACAAAAATTAGTGTTAAACTAGTCCAGCCTTGGTTGTAACCTCACTGTTGCAATAGACTGAATCTGCAGATCTACACAAGCGGCTCCTGACACCTGATTGGCAGGGGAAGAAAAAACCACAACAGTAGTATTGTGGTTTGCTTTTGGAAAGTGATTGGTGTGAGCTGAGCGGCGGCACTACAACTCCCAGAAGGCTGTAGTACGCCGCTGGTTATAGTAAGCCTTAGTTTATTTGAGGGGGGAGGGGCAGCGTGGCGTTAGGCTGGAGATGCTGGTGTAGAGCACTGTATCCCACAACCCTTTAAAAAAATAGAAATTTATTTCTTTCAGTTGTATTGTCATCTAATTTATATTTGGATTTAGGTTTTTGTACAGTTTAGTTATAATAGTTTTTAATGGAAAGGAAGAAATAAAAATTGCAGATTACACTACTTCTGATCTCCTCGTCTGCCACCCATCACAACATCCTCTTTTGTATTATTTCACTCACCATATTCCATCTATTCTTTTTCTATAACCACTTGACCTATTCAGGGTTGCAGGGGCTCCCGCCTAAAAGCTACAGTATGGGCACAAGATAGAGAACAACCTAGGATGGGGCACCAACCCATCGCAGGGCACAAGTTAAATGGAATGTATTAGGATTGAGGGTTGTTTATATTATAGTATCACGGTTCACGCACACAGTTTGGTAACTCCAGTTCACGTCGTCATATTTTTGGACAATGCGGAGAAACTGGAGTATATGGAAGACACTGCGTAATGACACAGGAAGAACATGCAAACTTCGCACACATGGAACCATGGCAGAGACTCCAGTGCCAGAGGTGTGAGGCGACAGTGCCAACCACTGCACCCCATTAACCATATTCTTTTTCTATATGTCTTGCATTCCTACCTATAGTATAGCTACATTAACTCAGCTACGATGTTATTAAATTCTCCTCTGTTAGCATAATTTCTCATGTTGTTGCCTTGCACCCTTCCTCTGTAATGCCAACTCTTGCTTTTGTTTTATTAAATTGAGTCAACTTAAATAACTTTATCATTTTCAATGTTTCCATGGATCCTCCTAGTGAATATTATTGTACTATGCAAAAAATAGACAAGCTGAACATGCTCCATCTCTAGGCACTGATATTTTTACCTAGTAGCCAGCTAGTTATAATTTAATCATATGTGTGCAGATGATTTCACATTGGCCTGAATGAAATTTCACCTTCTAATGGAAATTACGAGGTAAAGGAAAATGACCTGCAAATACAGGAAAAAACTGTTCTGGAATCATCCTACCCAGACACCGAGGGTTAAGGACTGGTGTCTTGAGTCGTTGTCAACTGTGTATTTATCTATTTACCTACAGCTGCTGAAGGGCTGGACAGCCCTGGACTACTATACTTACCAGAGTCATGGAACATTCGGGAAAATATACTTAAAGTGCTAATTTAAATTGCGCTATAGATATCTTCATACTCATAATGAATATCAGGTGTCCGACCCAAGTCCAGTGCCCCTGGTCCTGCCTTGTGTGTCCAAATTGTACGCATTTGGGGGGGGGGACTGTCACGTCCAGCCCCCCCTGCTTGACTGCTTCTTGCATTTCCCTTGAGCATGGCTGCTAATCAGCCGTACCTGATGCTTGTTAGTCTTACCTCTTGGTTCCTGCCCTCTTGTCCAGCCACAATGGCCTTACATTTAGTCCTCTGTTAGACATGTATATTAGTGTCTCTTAGTCCTGTGCTCCCTGTTCAGTCATAGTTCTCTATCTGTGTGTGCTTTCCTTTCCCTCAATAAACTCTGCCACAAGGGGTTCACTGCTGACGGTCTGCATTCGGCTTGCCCTTCTCCCGCCACGATATGACAGAATGACTGAAACCTCAAAGACGACCCCGCGGCTATTCTCCAGTTCACCCAGAGGAAATGTCTACCTTTGTTCCTCAGCTGATCCTGGAAAAAATTCACCTTTGCAACTGACAGAGGTACTGGCCCGACGCTGGAGTGGAATCTGCGGCCACTCCCATGACGGCTCCCATACAGTACCTGCTCCAGAAAGGGACAAAATGGAAGATGCTTCTCACTCTCTCCAAGAATCACCCGAGATGTTCACTCTGCTGTGTTAGATGAAGAGAGGATTGGAGGCGATCTCTTCAGCCTCCACTTCCCGCGTGACATGGGAAATAACAGAGGCTTTGCTTGCCTTCTACTTGCTGGTGAAAGAGACGATTCCATCCACTGACCCGCTACCAACCAAGAGGCCTATATTCAAGTCGCCATCATTCAACACATCCCTCCCGCTTGCAAAGTTCGCTCTATCCAAATTCCCCAGTAGGCCAGCCACTGTACTACTGGCAAAATCTTCGGTTAGCTCCCGTCAGAGGAGATAGAGAACTAAAAGGTTGATGGACCCTGATGTGATGGCACTCGGCACAGAAGAGCTCATCATATCTCACAAGAGCCAGACTCAGAAGGGGCCTCTGCTCCACTTATTGCCCAACCCAGAAGAGGCCTCTGCCATTCTGCAAGCAGTCACCCCGGGTGAGATTACTGCCATGCTCTCTGCTCCTGCCTCAGTTATAACCGTGTCCCCGGAGGTGTTTGAGGTCTGCCCATCTTCCGAGGTGCTCCGCCCATTGGCTAAGGTACTCCACTCGTCTTCAGAGATGCCTGTCAGATATAGCTCGCAGTTGGAGGTGCCCACCATGCCCAGCCTAGAAGAGGCCAATGCTTCCCCATTAGTGTCTGGTCCAAGTGAGGCTTCTGCTGCTCTGCAAGCACCCGGCCCAGAAAAGGCCACAGCTGTTCCCCTAGCGTCCGAACCAGAAAAGGCCACCACTTCTCCACTAGAGTTCCACCCAGGAGAAAGAGTCCCCGTGCCACGAACCAGAGGAGGTGAGTTCATCTCTGCATTGTTAGCACCTTGCTCGCTGTCCGAGGCCTCCGCTGTGCTGCCCTCGTCGCTGGAGAACCCTGCCATGCAGCACCCGTTGCCGGAGGAAGCTGCAATGTTGCGCCTGTCTCCAGAAGTGCCCGTGGAGCTCTGCTCATCAGTCGCCAGTGCCTTTGCTGTGCTCTGTTTGCCCGCCGGGCGCCCCGACTGTGCTCTGTTCACCTTGTCAGCTCTTGCCTGCCCACTTGTGGCCATCACCCAGACGGCTCCTGCCTGCTTGCCTAGCTACTCACCTGTAGCCGTTGCCTCATCAGCTCCTGCCTGCTTGCTCCAACCTGTGTCCCTGTCCGCTCACCCATGGTTGGCGCTTCGGTGACTCCGGCCCACTAACCAGCTACCACTGCCCCATCTGTCTCAGCCTATCTGCTGTTAGCCACCCAGGCACCTCCCTACACCTCCGGTAGCCTGTTCCAGCGCCCTCCTGGAGGAGGCCATGGTGAGGGGTGGTTTGGAGAGGAGCCTATACCGTCGCCAGGCCCCTCACTTGAGTTCACCGTGCCACAACCGGGCTCCCTCCCAGAGCCCTTTGCAAGATGGCTGGTGGCCACATTATTGGCATCTTCTCCTGGCCACCACCTGTCCTTTTCCGGACATACCAGCAGCCGACAACATGGCGATTGGGATGCCAGTCACTCATGTCCCGGAGGAGTCAGGCCCAGAGGTGGAACTTGAGTGGGACCTTTTGGGTATTGCCCTGAGTTCTGCTCACCAGTTCCTGTGGAACCCACCTGCCTCGGCCCTGATTCCTTCCCTGCAGGTCCTTCCATGCCTCTCGGTCCTGGCCCAGCTGTCTCTTCAACATCCTCCTGCTCCAGTCCTGGTCCTTTCCCAGCCTCCTGTCTCAGTTCTTCTCCTGATCCTGGCCTCACATTCCCCACAATGTCATCTGGCCCAAGCTGACACGCCGTGCCACCAGGCTCCATAGATCCGCTGATGCCAAGGCTCATGCTGTAGGAAAAAAACGCCCAGCATCCTGGGATCATCTAGACTCCCCATTTGGACCGTACTCCCTCTCCTGCCTCAGGCTTTGCCCTTCTCTCCTGTCTGGTTGTGATTCTCCCCTGGTTTCCACCCTGTCCTGTCGTCCTTTCCTAGTCCATTCCCACTGTGGTCCGCACTGTTGTCTCTGTCCCTATCCTGGTGTCATTCCATGTCTTGCCCCTGTCCTTTTGTCTGTCCCACCAGTTGTCCCTGTAGTCCCTCACCTTACCTATGTCCATCCCCTGGATTAAGTAACGCCTTGACTTTCCCCATGATGTCACCTGTTGGGTGTCCATTGTGTTGTCTTCAGTCATCTCTTTGGTGTAGTCTGCCCAGTCCTGTTCCTGCTTCTGTTTTCTTTCCACAGGTCTTCATTCCTGAGAGTCTGCCTAACAATTTGCTTAAAGCACTCATCTATAATGCACTATAGATATCGTTACAATGTATTACACTGCTTAGTATAAGAATTGATAAAGCATTACAACATCTTTTATTCTGTTTTGTCTCGCCTGATATTCATTCCTGAGAGTCTGCAGGCCTGGTGTCCAACCCTGTCCAGCGCCCCTGGTCCTGCCCTGTGTCCTGGCCCCATGTGCCCGTCCTCTTGTCCGATCCTTTGGGTCCCCTCCCCACCTTGCTTGGTGCACCCGGAGTGTGCACATTTGGGAGGAGGTACAGTACTGTCACATCCAGCCCCATCCTGCTTGTCTGCTCCCTGCGTTTCCCTTGGGCATGGCTGCTAATCAGCCGCACCTAAAGCTTGTTAGTCTTACCTCTAGTTCCTGCCCTCTTGTAACCAGCCACAACGGCCTTACATTTACTCCTCTGTTAGTCATGTATATTAGCGTCTCTTAATCCTGTGCTCCCTGTTCAGTCATTGTTCTCTGTCTGTGTGCGCTTTCCTGCCTGTTACCCTAAATAAACTCCCCCGTGAGGGGTTCACTTGCTGACAGCCTGCATTCGGCTCGTTCTTCTCTCACCACGGCGTGATATAATAAAGCATCTTCTATTGACAGTTATAAGGCATTATAATGTTGATTATAATACTTAATAAGTTACAATGAAGCTGTAATCTATAATGCACTATAGAAAACCTTCATAATGCATTTTAATGGGGGGCCGCAGGTGGCTCAGTGGGCTAACCCTCTGTGCCTGTGATCAGAAGGTCACTGCATCAAGCCCAGCCTCGGCACACCTGCAGGTCCTTGAGCAAGACACTTAACCCCTCAGCTCCCTGGACACTGCTGTGGGTGACTGGCCTTCGCAGTCTTCTTGCTCTCATCCTCACAGAGCAAGTAGGGGGAGGCATAAAGAGTATTTCCTCACAGGATCAATAATAATAATTATTATTATAATACATTACAGGATCTTCCATTGACAGTCATAAGACGTTATAGTGCTGATTATAATACTTCATAAGCTCCAATGAAGCTCTAATCTATAATACACTATGGATACCTTCATAATGCATTATAGTGATTGGTATAAGAATTAAGGATGATTTGTACTGCATTATGAAAGTATCTATAGTGCATTATAAATGAGCATGTCATACTGTAAATCATGCATAATAAACATGACTATAATGTGTTATGTCTTTTTATGAGTATTTATAGTCATGTTTATAATGCTTTATGAATGTATTCATCAGTTCTTATAGAAATATGTTACTGAACAAACTATTTATATTTGGTGATAAACATATGTTCATTGCACTACGGATTCAGCTAATAGCTATTGTCAAGTGTTGCATTAGTGCCCTGTTAAATACCCTTATAACTCATTCCATTGATACTGTTTGGCTGCATGACACAATGACCTCAGTACATCACTGTCCACCGCTGCTTGCCTTTCGACGCCATATTTCCTATCCCTGCAGCTCTTCTGTGATGTCATCCGTCCTCACTTCCCTTTTTGCGTACGACATGCGGACATCTTCCCAGATTTTCACAGATGTC
Organism: Isichthys henryi; assembly: GCA_026776945.1. NCBI lineage: Eukaryota > Metazoa > Chordata > Actinopteri > Osteoglossiformes > Mormyridae > Isichthys > Isichthys henryi. The sequence continues at coordinate 19,942,363 of JAODJX010000049.1, forward strand.
AACTGCACATCAACAAAAGACATTGAGTTTAAAGCTACTGAAATGTCTCCTTTAGGAAGCACGCTTCCTGAAAATGCTACTCACAGCTGGAACTACTTCTAAAGAACACACAGCATGTCATTTACACTATTACTTATATATAATGACAGTTATTATGGGGCATAAAATGCAGTGATTGCAGATTCTGTACAGAGGCCAACAGTCAGCTATCAGAGAAAGTACAATGTACAGATAACTGCCAAACTGTCACACAACCCTTACATTACTTGCTTTATTGAGAAACACATTAGGTGCCTCAAAGATGTGCCTGAAAGAATATAAGAAAATAAATTATAGGTGGGCAGGAAAAGAAATTTAATTATACTTAATAAGTGTGTTCACGTTCTTATTTGATAAAATTTTATAGGTTCTCATAAAACAAAGTCAAAGGTAAGGTTTACTAATATAGCTCACAACCAAATGGCATAATGGAACAATATGAGAAGGGATTTACACAGGGGCACTCGCTGGAGCTGAAATCTGATTGGCCCTGGAGTGTATTGGCCCCCTACCTTGTCACTATAATTCAAAATACATTATAGTCCCCTCTGTATGAATTATGGTTCCTCTTATGCCCTCCACCTTGAAAAATCCTAGATTCTCCCATAGATAAGGGGAGGGCCACTGTCTTAATTGTCGCACCTGCAGCTGTTTCCCGTCACCACTGGTCGCCCCACTGTCAGCTTGCGGTTGCACAGCTGTGCTACAGGAGAGACGCGGCCCCTCAGGCACCAGCGATGGCAGAACCCAAACTGCACATGTGACTTACTCTGGAGATGCTGGCGTGACACTAATACAGCCGCACAGCTGCTAAGGGGGAGGACAACAGGGGTGCAACCTTTGAGGTGATGCCAATAAGTGTTTTCAAACTGAATGCCGCTTTCGTCCTGTCAACTTTTCCTGGCAGAGGAGCAGAGACTCCCAGCATGCTCGGAGGCGATCATACAGGGTCACATATTAATCACTGGCTCCTCAACCTCTCTTTGCCTGTCAGTTCCCTCTCTTTTCCCTTGTTTGAAGAAAAAAACACGAGTCTCGTGTTTGTGATAATTGTTGCCTTGTAGCCCAGAAAAAAATAGGTACAACCCATGATTAATATAAAACAAAAAAACAATTTGTGTAGCAGTTAAATAAGGACAACATGATGTCCTGAAAGGCAATGCATGATCTCAAAATTTATATTAAGATAAATCGCACTTAATGATGGATGGATGGATGGATGGAAGGATGGATGGATGGAATTCTGCCACACATATTGGTAAACCTACTTCTATTATTAATTGCCCATGAATTCAGATATTGATAATTCATCCCCTTTTCTTTGATTAGCTGGAATAGCTAGTCAGGGCTGAATAATGTTCTCTGATTTAAGATTGGAATTGGAGGTGAGTGTTTATACTCTGAGAAAATCTAAATTAAATGAATTTGTGGTAGTGCTTTTTGAGTGGTGTTGAAATAAACCGAACACAGCGGCACATGTTTGTAATTTATGTCACACACAATTACTTACAGTATGTATTTCAGTACAAATTATTACAAATTTGCCACAGTCTTCGAAAACCAAGATCTTCCCACGGCCCACAGGACTGACTGACTGTCTGTCTGTCTATCTATCTGTCTGTCTGTCTGTCTGTCTGTCTGTCTATCTATCTATCTATCTAATCTAATCATCTGGCTCAATATTGCAAAGTTTGTATTTATGCCTGTATTATGGTTTCATGTTTACTTCTGAGTTGTCAGTCAAGCTGGGCCATGTATTTCAATTATTAAATACACAAAAAGTACATTAAGAGAATGATATGCTAATTTGCTCATTCTAATTGGATGTCGTTCTTGAAAATTTAGGATACAATTGTGTATTACACACCCCAGACAGGTTACATTTCCCAAGCGATTCTTTTTTATCGAGGATCTCAATTTCTGCATGACTGACAGGCAGGATGGTGCGTTAATGCTTCCCTGAGGGATCACAGCACACAGCTTTGGGACACTTGAACTGAATAAAGGCCAGTATAGCTGTGCTGACCTAGTGTGTCTCAGACTTGCAGTACAACAGGGCCAGGCCATAATCATGCTCTTAAACAATAAAGCAATTAAACTGCATTATTCCATGAGTTTGTTTCCATTCCCATTTGAATGAAACAGCACTAGGACAGTTTCATACCCCAAACTCTGCACGGTTTCAGACAATTTGTGACAGTATTTCTGTAGCCTGTAGCTGATAACTGTGACTGGGCAGAACCCAGTGTTAGAGGAATGGAAATGGATGCGTGGTTACATGCATCACCGATGTTATGATCGGCAAAATGGGGCAAGGTGTCTGACTTTGATATGCTTTTAAGAAATAGCACCAAGAACAGGACTGTAGCACTTGGATAAAATGGTGCCTTAAATTATATTCAAGACCTTTGGAGATCCCTCGTGTACAGAACAAGGGAGCAGGCAATTACCTGAGCTGAACATTGTTATATCACTACACTGGGACCAAGGTGTTCTTCTCAATCCTTTTTTCATACAGCTAGCATTAGGGGCTATTTTATAGCTGTGAATTGAACATTGCATAGCGGCAGTGCATTAAGATAATCATAAATAAACAATAGCGTGAGAGCATGAATTTTAATTTAATTAGAGTTGCTAACATTTTGACCTGGTGAGCAGTAGAAATGCCAGTATGTGGCCAACTAATGAGGAACAAGTATCTGTGAATTGTTCTATTTTACAGATTCCTTGTTGTATTTAAATTCGAAACGATAGTTCTGACTGACCTCAGCAGCAATGCGTCATGAAAGCAGGAAGTGCCCTGTGGTCGGACGTGGGCTGTTCCGCGCTGCCCAGATACGCAGGAATGCTGTTCCAGAGGGTGAGAGGTTTCATAGGCTGAGCAGACGCCTGGCTGCCTCTCCTTCTCACCTCTGCGGCGGTGTACGTGGTCAGCCGGGCGCCTGCGGGGCTGTAGGCGATACCGAGAGAGTAGAGCTCTCCCACTAAATCCCCAGAAAACGGAGGGAAATTAAACCGGTACTTGGCAGCAGAGTTATTGATGGAGGTGTTGTGTACTTGGGCAGGGCCTCTGAGATGTGGAGTAGCTGGACAATACAGAAAAGGAAGGCAAATGGGGTTATCTGCACCCTCCGAAAAATGGAAAAGTTTTTTTATCGACATTATGGTTTATTTAAGTTGACTAGAAAAGCGCACGGCTACGGGAGTATCACCAGTCAGCATCTTTGACCTGAAAAAGATTAAGATTTGCAGGCGTTTCTAGTGAAATTCCACCATTTACGACTCTGTATGGAAGCCTGTCTAGCTAAGCTTCTGCCTCGCGAACGATTGATCCGTCCCCGGAACACAGATTTAGTGGCTCAAAAGTACAAAATCCGCCTTTTTCACCCACATATGGATGAAAGGCCACCCATAAAATACTATTTTACTAGGAGAGGTAAAACTTCAAATGTCAAATACCGAATGTCAACTGTGAGGGTGAAAATCTAGAAAAACTGCTTTTTTTAAGTAAACTTAAACTTTAGTGAGCTAAGGACAGCAACACTGTACTAAATATTACATAACTATGTAATTATAATGACTAATCATTTTTAATCTGCTGCTTCAATTTAAGTACTGAACCAAAAGCAATGGGTTATATAAACTACACAAAGTACATTCAGTAGCCACTTTATTAGGTACACCTGCTTATTGCTACAACTGAATACACCCAGCACATACAGTATAAACTGAGAGGGACAATGGCTACCGTTATTGTTTGACTATGTATTAGAATGTCTACGATATTTAATCTAAGCAATTTTAAACATGGTGTGGTTGCTGGTGCCAGACCAGGCCGTTCCATCATCCTAGAAACAGCCGCCCACGTGGGATTTTTAACAAAAGCATCTAATCAGGTGCTGTTCTGTTGCTGAAAATGCCACTGACTCTTTAGTTTAAGGTCTGTGTCTATTAATAAGTTGTTACCAAGTCATTTGATAATATATTAATAGACAGAAAGATCTGTAAACAAAATATTCAGAAATGTGAGGTTACATACACTTTCACAAACATTTGTCAAGTCTGAGTTCCAATGATTTTTAGGACGGTTCTTTTTCTGTAGCAGAATGATGATTTAATTTAAGTTTCAACATTAATTTATTGCAAGTTTTCTGAAACCAGCACAGAGTCAGAATTATTAATTATAAATTATACATAAAGAGTCTAAAATATGCATACAGCACAAATGATATTTGGTTAAATGTCTCTTAGCATGTTTCACCTCCATCAAACACTTTTGGCATCCATTAACAAACTACTGGCAGAATTCTGGTTGGATATTTGACCACCCTTATTGGCAGAAGTTGAGCAAAGTCTTTGGGTGCCTGGCATGAACCTGACCCGACATATTACCAGTGGCTTTGAGGACTTTGGGAAAAACATTCCAAACATTCAATTATTGCCTGATATAACCATTCCAAAACCAGCTGTGCCGTATGTTAAGGGTCACCCCAGTTGCGTCCACGTTTCAACCTTCTAGCTAATGATTTGAGGTTATGTTGAAGAATTATGATGTGATCCTCCTTCTTCATTATCCCATCCACTTTGTGCCGAACACCCATTCCACTGTCAGCAAAACAGCTAAACAACTAATTTTTTCTCTCATCTAACCGTAAGACTTTCCTCCAGAAGGCTGTATCTTTGTGTTTCTGATCAGTTACAAACTCTACTCGATCTGGAGCAGGGCCTTCTCTCTTGGGTGGCAGTCTCTCAACCCATGATGATGTTCAATTCTTTGACTATGGAGAGTGACACTGGTGTTTCAGCAGCTACCTTGGTGGGTCTTGGGTTGCATCTGACCATCCAGACTAGTTTCCTATCAGCTGAGGGTGACAGTTTGGATCTTCCTGACCTTGACAAAGTGACTACAACTGCAAAAAACTTGTGAACAACTATCTGAACTGATGATCTTGGGGTCTGAAGTTGTTTATAAATGATTTCAAGAGACATTCCTGACTTGTTTAAGTCTACAATCCTCTTTTTCAGGTCAGCACTGAGCTACTTGGACTTCCCCATTCTAACATGTGTTGGTCAGTCCAATAAGTGATACCAAATGCCCTTTTTATGTTGGCACAGAAACTACCAGCTGTAGTTAATCATAATCACTCACAGGCAGTTAGGAGTCCTTGGCACCAAGTCAAAAGACTGTCGGCATCAAAAAAAGAATTATCTAAGTAGATTTATGTACAATATATGGACAAAAGTATTGCGATACCTGGCCATTACACCTACAGGAACGTCTATGACATCCATAGGTATTAATATGGAGTTGGTCTCTCCTTAGCAGCTACAACAGCTTCCACTCTTCTGGGAAGACTTTCCACAAGATTTTGATGTTGGACATGAAGGCCTGGCTCACAATCTCCATTCGAGTTCATCCCAAAGGTGTTTGACGGAGCTGAGGTCAGAGCTCTGTGTTGGCCAGTCAGATTCTTCCACACCAAACTCACTCAACCATGTTTTTATGAATCTTGCTTTGTGCACTGGGGCACAGTCGTGACATAACAGAAAAAGGCCTTCCCCAAACTGTTCAAACAAACAACAAAGTTGGGAGCATAGAATTGTCCAAAATGTTGAAGCATTAAGAGTTCCCTTCACTGGAACTAAGGGGTCTTGCCCAGTCCCTGAAAAACAACCCTATACCATTATCCCTCCTCCACCAAACTCTACAGTTGGTACAATGCAATTAGGCAGGTAATGTTGTCCTGGCAACTGCCAAACTCAGAGTCATCCATCTGACTGCCAGACAGAGAAGCATGATTGCAGAGTACTGTGCTTTGCACCATTCCATCCGACGCCTGGCATTGTGCTTGGTGATGTCAGCCTTGCATGCAGCTGCTCAGCGATATAAGGCCATTCCATGAAGCTCTAGGTGCACAGTTTTTCTGTTGGGGTTAATGCCAGAGAAAGTCTAACTCAGTAGTAATCGAGTTAACAGATCATTGGCGACTTGTGTTCAATTTGCGCACTCAGCAACCCCGCTCTGTTACTTTATGTGGTCCGCCACTTCATGGCTGGGTTTCTGTTGTTCCGAAACACTTCCACTTTGCAATAATACCACTTACAGCTGATCGTGGAATATCCAGCAGGGAAAATTTTTTTCACAAACTGACTTATTGCAAAGGTGGCATCCTATGACAGTACTACACTTGAATTAACTGAGCTCTTCAGAATGTCCTATTCTTTCACAAATGTTTGGTAACCTGACTGCATTGCAAGGTGCTGCATTTTATACACCTGAAGGCAATGGTTCTGAATGAAAGACCTGAACTGAATGATTAAGACGTGCGTCCCAATATTTTTGTCCATATACTGTATTTTGGTGATCTTGTATGCATGGTTTTGACCGAGTTGGATTCAGAACACCCACAATAAATTAAAACTTGTGCATCAAATTTGTCAGAAGAGCCGCCGGGCGAGCAGGAAATCAAGAGCAGGAACACAGAAAGTCGGGGAATACAGGATTTGTTACGCAGACGAGGCAAGATACAGCTAACGGCATCAATGACAGGACTGGGGAAACATACTCTGACGTGGACTTAAATACATGAATCAGGTGGGAACAATCGGGATTGCGCATGATGTTGATGAGGGGGCGTGGCACACGATATTATGAAATTGTGTGTTGTATAATCATTCTGCCACAAAAAAGAACAGAAACCTTTCACCACAACTGCAATGCAATCATATCTTGTTCCTGGGACTCACAAAACAGCTTGTAAATCACATGCAAATAATAAACAATGGGTTACTAAGCACTCAGTACTCAGCATTGAATAATAAGTATATAATGAGCAATAATAGCATTTACTGGTCCTTTAGTAAATGCTTAGTGATGAAGGTGTAAGACATCTGTAATACATTTCTAAATTTAATTGTAAGTGAATATTTTTACTTATTATCAACTGATTAGTAACAGTCTGTTAATTGCTATGGGGCAGACCATTAAGGATCAGGTATAAATAATTTCTAAGTATGCATAATAATCTGTTCTTTTTAGCTGCAAGTACAAACTGTTTGGAAAAGTCTTTAATCAAAATTCTTTGATAAAGGTGTAAGATATATTTGTAATAAATTTTCTAAATTTCATTGTAAGTGAGTCATTTTATATAGTAATATATTGACATGGCAGTGTAGTGGTTAGCACTCTTACCTCACACCACTGGGATTTGGGTTTTAGTCTCCGCTGTGGTGTTTGCATGTTCTCCCCCTATCACTGAGCCGCCCCCCCAAGTCCAAAAACATGTTCATGTTAACTGGAGTTCCCAAATTGCCCATAGATGTGAATGGTGTATGAGTGTGCCCTGTGTTGGGTTGGGTGCCTCCCCATCCTGGCTTGTTCCCTGCCTTGTGCCCTGTGTTGGGTTGGGTGCCTCCCCATCCTGGCTTGTTCCCTGCCTTGTGCCCTGTGTTGGGTTGGGTGCCT
>JAODJX010000049.1:19960831-19980796 GCA_026776945.1 Isichthys henryi
CCCCAACCATAACCCCTACCCAGCCCTACCCGTAACCCCCACCCAGCCCCAACCTTAACCCCTACCCAGCCCCAACCTTAACCCCTACCCAGCCCCAACCTTAACCATAAATAACAAAACTAAATACAAGACTTTTGGCATTTTTAGATCTCTGATTGCATTCACAGATTTTTCTGGGGACCCGGAAAACGGTACCCATGATGTCAAAATAACGAATTTTTATCACACTGTGGGTACATTTAGTCCCCACAATGTAATATAAACCTAATCTACATGTACACACACACAGACAGACAATTTGGCAAATCCAATTCAATTTAGAATGTTTTGGACTGTGGGGGAAGGCAGAGGACCTGGAGGAAGCCCCATGAGGAGAATAGGAGGAGAACATGCATACTCCATACACATGGAGCTGGAGTGGGGAATCGAACCCTGCCTTCCGGAGGTGTGAGGTGACCACACCAGCCATGGTGTGACTATGACGCCCCCCAAGCCTGGAGACACTTTTTAAATTAAAATGAAATATTCTATATTAAAACCTTTGAGATTATTATTTCTCGTAAGTACCTTTGGCTGTAATTACAGCTTAAAGTCTTTTTGGGAAGTGTCTGCTAGCTTTTGACACCGGTTTCATGCGATGTTTGCCCATTCTTGTCGGCAAATCTGTTCAAGTTCTCTCAAGCTGCTCAGAAATTGCTTGTGGACAGGCGTTTTCAACTCTCACCACAGATTGCAAGGCATGTAGCTGACATTTCAAACCGTGACTTTGACTGTCTTAATACACAGCATCTGTTCTGAGCTTCCTGTTACATTTCATAACATTTCATGCAAAATGTTGCCTATATCACTGTCAGCTTTGGAAATTGCTCATTAACAATAATGATACACTGAATTTACACTTAAACTCCATTATCGTCATTCGGGTTTTATGAAAATACAGTAATAGAATCAAGGTCAGCCCTCCCAAGCTCCTATAATAAGGACATTTACTCACCTTTTGAATGAAATTCAGCTGTTTGGTGTCTTTTTGGGGCGTCCTGCAATGAAAGGTGACACAGTTTAACCTTTGACCTGCAATTAAAAATTCAAATAACGTAAGAATTTGCAAAAAGACAGCATGCTGGCACTTTATTTAAACGACAACATGTTATCAATGTCTTGAAATTATTGTGTATAAAATACTAAAGTGTTATAGTTATTTATCATGTATTTTTTATGGCAACACTATTTTTAATAGCGTAAATCTAATAAGCAATAATACTACTTATCTACCTATTTTAAATCTTCATACATTTAACAGTGTTTAAGAAAACATTTTAATCATGTTATTAGACTGTTTTTGTTTATTCCTTTTGGGGGGAAAAAACGATTTAGGTCAAGGTATATTAGGTATGATTAAAATGCCCACTTGGTTTATTTACCTTGTCAGCTGGAGAGCATATATTAGCTCCGCCCATCCACTTTCAGGCAAGGTGAACATCATTTAGATTCTCTCTTTAACTCTGTTTAGACACTGAAAAAGTCTTGCTTGACCAAAAGGAAAAAAAAAAAAGTAAAAACAGAAACAGTGAAGAAAAAAAATACTACAAAGATCTATAAACGGAATGAAGCTTTTATTTGCATAAAATTTTACTCCAAATCTTAACTGTCCTAAGTATTCTATTCTGTGTAGATATATTTTCTCACACACACAGAACACACATAAAAAATTTTAAGCAAATGCTCCATCTAATTCTTTACATTCATTAAGTCGCTAAACAGCCTCTAATGATAGAGGCCAAAGATGGGAACATTTGTAAATATACCAGTTATGCCGATTAGCTAATCAATTACAATGCTGAACAGGCCTTCCAGTCATTTAACTGGCTTATCATATACAAAGACTAATACTAGAATCTAAAGGGTTCTCAGAAGTATTGTGATAAAACTGAACGCTATATTGTAATATTGCTTGAAAATAGAGGCACACAGGATTACTAATTACCTGTTTGGATAAAATGCATTATAAATGATGAAAATTATATTTGACATTTTTTTTTATTTTAATAGGTGTAACATTATGGGTATTTAGTTATTAAGGAAGAATCTATGGATATTTAGTACATTTGATAGTATAGGCAATTTTATCGGTATAGCACAGAGGCCCGTCAGCTGCACACTTAAAAATATCTCTTGAACACTATTACCATTGGACCTGCTGACATAAATTAGACAGGTGTCTTGAATCATTCACATCTATGTAATACATATCAGTAGCTTGACAGGTTCAAGTTGATAGAATGTTATTTTTAACTTCAATTTTTTTTTTTTTATTTTAACAAAAAGTTTTGCGCCACCACCATGAAATTTATATTTTAAGGGTTTAGACTTGGAATTTGGCCTAGATAGGAATTGCAGATGTTAAAACTGCCTGATATTATATTCTCGGCTATTTGCTTGTTAGTTTAAATTAATGTTATTTTAATGTTATTTTTATACAAAAAATACAACTATGTTCTCACACAAGGATTTTTTTTTTCAAAAAGTTTATTTATTATCAACCAAGATGAAAATATTAATTAAAGGGCTTACAAAAGCTCATTATTTTAATAATACAAACCTCCACTGGTTCTTTAAAGAATCCAACCGGCTTATCTTGATTACTGTGGTTATTTTTATATCCCAATTTAAACATTTGCATTATCTTTTTTATTCATATTATTATTATTATTATTATTACTATTATTATTATTATTATATGTCTGTTTTCTATAAATTTCCTGTAAACAGAGTTGTAGTTTCCTGTATTGAAGTTTTGGTAAGTTTTAGTAAATTGGCTTTTCGTTACGAGAATTCTTTTAGTCTCTGGAGATAATGGGACCACATGATCATCATATTCAACAAGCATCTCAATGCTTTTAGAAGCATGTATTACTGTCAGAAACGGCGAGGTTCGATTATTAAGGAAACGCGTATGAGATGAAAAGAAACACTGCTGCGATTAAGTACAATGTTGGGCATGTCAGACCAGGCCAAACGAGTACGTAAGAAGAAAAAAAAAGGATCCTACAAGATTTCACAACATGCTTCTATAAGCCCTTTAACACTAAAATACTCTCAGTTACAAAAAGGAACAATACAACAATATTTGCAACATGATATCCCGTCTTTGTTTTTCAAAGGTAGATTTACAGGGAACATTGTTTACCAGTCAAAACACTACTTATGCTACCCCAACCCTCTATTATAAATAGAAATAAACTATTAAACAAAGCAACTAACATGTTAAAGAAATAAAACCCTCTATTTAACATAACAGACTCAGTGGCTTCAAATTCTAATTTATAAAGAACGGATAGTTTACCTATTTTACAGTTGTGTTTTCCAGAAGAAGCTGTCATTACATACGTTATTGGTCTCTGTTATAGTGTCCACAGCATTATAAACAGGCATTACAACTATATAATGGTCTTTTCACCATCTCCTTTTTCCACCTCTGTTAGTTTTTTTTTCCTTTTCTTTCTTTTTGTTCATTTTATTCCAAAAGGAGGAAAGGGGGTCCTCGATAGAAAATCCATCATTTGGAACAACGCTGGACATGTCGTGATGTAGCAGTTCAGTATCTTGGGTACGGCTGGTCCCTGTATGCTCCCTTGGATGTTCTGGAAGGCAGGGCTTTGTGTCTGCTGCTGTTCCATTCCTCTTGGCCTGGTGGAAGAAGAATGGAGGGGCTATGGGAGAATGCATTGTTCTTGTGTTTGCTTTCTAGCCGAGAGAGCACTGCATCAAGAGCTCACGGCACGTTTGAAGTGCTCGCCGCAGACTCCTTCTAAGTTTGCCACGCTGATAATTTGTTTGGATTTCGAATGACATTAGCACAAAACCAATTATCACTAGTTCAAGATCAAAAACCCCGACCAAGCTGCACTATCAGTCTTCCACCTGGACAGGTGTATTTATTTAATTGAAAAAGAACATCAAAGGGTACTTGAAAAGAGTCTGTTTAGTGTCTCCCAGCAAAAAGGTCACAATCACCATTAACCAAAATCAGCATTCATTCAAGCCCATCACTGTCAGTGTGCAAGTGCCTGCATTGATTGTTTCCTTTGTCTGATCTTCAGCCAACCAAGATACATCCCCGAGCAGGAAGTTGCATCTGGCTGTTTCAGTAGTAGTATATCTTTTATTGTTTCTCGACAGGCTTTTTTGTTGAAAGCCCATAACCAATAGTTTTTAATTAAGGCTGTCACCCTTTCACTTAATGTCACTTGAAAAGCAGATTTGAACAAGGTAACCTTGTCTTTTCATGCAGGACTATACATCAACTTCGTACAGGCAGCTCCCAGGTTACGAATGAGTTCTGTTCTCTGTGTTTGTCTTTCAGTGAAATTTGTTGGTAAATCAGGACAGACACATAAGGTTACCGTAGTCAAATTTTTGCCTTAATATATAGTATGTGTCCTCGAGCTGCGCAATGTTTTCATGAGTATCACAAAGTGGTGTGTACGTTTGTTATTACGAACCATTGTATTTAACTCAATTATTTAATATAATAGGCTTATGGCAGTCCATTCGTAAGTATGAGCTGTCTGTAAGGTGTTCTTAGCCTGGGGACTGCCTGTACACCACAGGGCTCTTTTGAACTACTAACACAAGTACTGACTTGAGGGAAGGAGATGTTCCACTGCCCATTTGCAAACCAATCCTCATTCTCCCATTCAATTTCGACAACAAGAATGTACACACACTTGGTGCAAAATGTTTGGAACAAAGCTGGTGCTAAATTATTTCTAATTTATGCTAATGCTAACCTTCTCACAACTTTTATTTAACAATCACTTTGGTTCCATTCTCCATTTCTAGTTACATCTACCTAGGCTAAAACAGCTCTCGGTATTACTTCCTGTGAGGAATAGCAGAACTTTTTATGCAGTTTGAGCAGCTGTTTAGTTCACACTAATTATGATTATTTATCAGTGCGGCATTTTGTTGCTGCAAACTACCCTGTTTCCTACAGCGCACTCTGATAATGGCAACGCGAAAGCTCAATGCACTAAAGGGAAAGGATAAATTAGAGGCACCTGTTCTGATGCTCCCTGGGGTTGGACGTCCCTTACCATCGAACATCAGTGCAGGCTTGTCGTTTCAAAAAATGAAGGGCCCTGTTTATTCAACGACAAACTTAGAAATTGAAAGAAGAAAGCAGCAACTAGCTTTCAAGTTTTTGTCGCGGAGCATTTTCCTGGAAGACTGCTAGCTGCTTAGGCTGGGGTGGATCATTCCATAAATAATTAGCTACAAAGTTGCGAGAAAAGCACAGAGGTTTCCTGGGGTGGCAGGCAAAAACGAAAATAAAACGAAAAACAAAAGATTCATTTGTGCAGTGGCTTTAGAGATCACACTTCAATAAGTTTTCGAGCTATCTGACGTATTTTATTGATGCTATTTTAATGCTAATGACTTCCCATGGCGAGACTTAGCTACAAACATGCAACAAAGAAGAAATATTTGGTTTGTCTCTTTCATAATAGAGAGTGCCATATACTGAAGCAAATGTCTTTTAGCACATGCCATCTCAATGAGTAGTAGGGACAAGGACACTTAATTCAGCCATTTATCACTAAGGGCTAGTCTTAAGAAAGATAGACGAAATAAGCTGCTGAACAAAGTGTAAAGGAACCAAGATGGTTTCATGGCTACTCATGCACTGCCCAAAACTGACTTATGTGCTGTGAAGTCTAATGCAGCCTTTATGAAAATGATAGGCTCTCTATATTTTAAGATATCAGTAAAAATGATACGTATGACTGTTGTAATCCATCCCCTAACCACTATTCATGGTTAGGGTCCGGGCGTGTCCTGACTTTCTAGAATATGACACTTCGTTAATCAATCATAGTCTTCATTGAATGACATCACCACATTAACTAAAACCCGCGTTTTCTGTTTAGTGGCAAGGTGCATGGGTTTGTAAGGTACCCATTATATTGTGTATGCCTTTAGTAAAGATACAAAACTTAGGAACATGTTAACAATGTAAGGGGTTGTCTTTCTTTAATGATAATAATAAAAACAACGGCAACAATAATAATAATTAATAATAATATCAAGACTTTACCAGGCAACCTTCCAATCACAGACCCATAGCCCACTAAGATACATGCCTCCCCCAGAGCCTGGAAGTCTTGAATTTGAAAATCAGAAATAAAACAGACCAAATTGGTGATGTCATACAGCGAAGACTGTGATTGGTTAAAAAGGTCAAACACAACCACATCCATTGTTGACCCAGGGGCACATCAAACTTGGGAAAATCAGGGTGTGGTAGGGTCCGGGACCCCCCCTGAACAGGGTTCTAGTTGATCACATGTCACAGCTAATATAATACTCAAGCCTTCGTGCTTACTGTATGTAGTAAATAAGGTTTGCATTTACAGAAACCATATGCAGATTCAAAGAGAGAAATATTAATAGGAGACATCTCAACAGTCACTTTGTCTCCCTATTACTGTAGGTATGCTGTGTTTTAAATTCTGCTTCTCCATTAATGAGCCTACCCTATCCCCCAGCCCCTGTTTAACAATGATTCACCAACTGTTTATTTGACGTGTTCACCTTTCTAAAGTGTGCACATGTTGGTATAATTTCCAGGTCAAGGGCAATCTCATGTTATGGCGGAAAATTCCATAGAGTAGATGCCAAATGACTGGTCAGCGCCCAATGGAATGAACAGACCACAGTATTAAGGGCCAATGGGCAACTGATGACCTCTGCAGCTGTGCTTGTACTAATCACAGCGTGCTAATATAAATATTTCTTTCATTAAAATTCCTGTTTTATTGTTTTTTTTTTTTTCTATTCTTCAGTGGAAAAATGGTCAAATGAATTTCTAACCCTAACCCTAACACTAGGACATTTGACATGTATTTTGAATTAACTGAACTTAACTTAACTTTTTTTTTAAATGAGTACTTTCTAATCCCACACTTCCGCACCATCCCGCGTATGATGACGTCAAGAGACAATAGCACGGCTTAATTACAAGTCCTTTTCTGTTTAATACCACGTGAATGAACAAACACTCGACTCTCAGAAATTGTCAACATTTTAAATGTCTTACTTCTCACTGTCTTTCTCAAAGCATATAAGAGTCCCCCTAGCAACCCTTATCCAATAATTACATATGCAGGAGGACCACTGCAGTCTATACTGATTGTTAAAAACTCATAATTTCTAGAGTTTATATAATTGTTTCTTAGAACCAAACTAGACTAGCTCATTAGCTTCACTTCATTTCCTTAGATTAGCACATATGTGCCCTGCTAATATGCGGTATGCACTAGTACGGAACTGCTACAGACGGCTCCATACTGTTGTCATATGCCCTGAGCAGAGACGTGTCCATAGAACAAGGAATCGCGAGCAACATGGCGGCTACCACTTAGTGTGGCTTTACTGTAAGTGCAGCCGCAAACTGTGCAAAGCAGCCCGACGCGGTGAGCCGAGCACGTTAGCCGTGGGCTCCAGAGAGAATGAAGAAAATGAAGAAGCCAGAACGGATTGGTCTGTCAAGTGAACAAAGACCGTCCCTAAAGGAGCAAGAGCAGGAGTAGATTGAAACTGCTCTAAAGGCTGTATCGACAATCTTATCTTCAGACAAGGTGAGTGGCTGCATCATTAAAATAAATACAAAGCGAAACAGCCCTGGGTCTTTGATGCACTTAGAATAAAGGCACCGCTCCTTGCAAAATATTACAGTAAAATGTAGCGTGGGCTCTGTGATGACGGTGTTAATAGAAGCACTGCTGAATTAATGAGCTGCAAATGTGCATTAAACATGAAATGAGTTACAGCATTATTTCATGAAAATGTACATTGAACTCACCGTATGAATCATAGGATTCGTCGCTTATGCCGTGGCCATACTCATAATATTCTTCTGAGCTGTGGAGAGATGAAAGGATGCCTTTTTTAATATTCTCAATGTCCAAGATGAAGCCAGATTTAATGTATGTGCAATAAATTAGTATCCATAATTATGAATGCATTAACAAATGCATTAATTATAGGAATGTAATGCTCGATGACTATTACAGATATGCATCCCCATCCTCGGTGCTGCCATGACTACATTGTAACCTGTGTAATGCATCAGCAATGAGTATTAGGTCCTATTTCATTATATGCCAAATATCCTAACTGCTACAGTTGACAACTTACAGCAGTAACAGGAAGTTATACAGAAAATGGCAATTATTAGACAAAAAAAAGAAATTCGACGTTGCATATAGGGGTGGGATTATGAGATAGCATTCCATTTCCCATACTTATTAATATTTTTACATAGGAAGGATAGCATTTTATAGTTGGATATTTGATGACATGTACATTAGGCCTTCTGAACCTTATGATGTCTGAGGACTGTTTACGTCATGTATAATGGGGGGAGGGGGGAGTAGGGGGGTGGTCTCTGGCAGATTGATTTGGCACAGGATTTTACATGATTTTATTTTAAAATATCCTGATCACCAAATAATGTTTTGTGGCCAGTATTTTATTACTTTGTGACAGTGAATAGCTAAGTGGGCAAAATGAAATATGAACAAACGAACAAAAGATATATGAATAAAAAAAACAGCAACAATTGCTGAATGGCTTGCATTTATAATGGGGGGGGGGCAAACAGGGGGCTGTATTGCTGTGGTGAATGAACACTACAGCAACTATGGGGCCAAACACTTAAGGTCCACTTTCACTGCGGAAACGTGCCAGTGTGAATAGAGGTTCCCCTGGCTCCCCGCTGGAAACTTCCCATATAAGTTATATTTTCCTATAATTGCACAATATTGCATCTCTATCTCACTATTTCACATATGGAGATATGAGTGAATCGAGTCCTCATCAAAAATAAAGGAGGCTATTCAGCATTTTGGCCTGGGTCACCAGTCGCATGCCGAAAAAACAATCCTACCCTGGCATCATTCAGCATTACTGCTATCATTCAAGTCCAAGTGGTAATTTATTGTAAGGCTGTCATCAATCCCGCACAGCCGATCACAGCTGAGCCCCCGCTTCCTGTACCTGTCAGTCTTCCCCGCGACAGCGCTGTGTTTTCCCTCTCCCGGCTTTTAGGCTGGCAGAAAACACATTTAAAGGCTTGCTGCTAATTTAGTTCCAGGGCAACCCACAGAGCGCCGGCAAGCAGTAGGGCATGCGCCTCACTGACTGACCGCTTCCACTTCCAGAGAAGATAGCAACGGAATTCTCAGTTCAGCGACCAACACTCTGTTGTTATTTTTTAAATACAGAAATGTGTCTCCCATTACTTCACATGCTACTATCGGCATACAGTAGTTCATTCAAATTTGATTTTTTCCTTAAATTCCTGTTGTGTCAGAAATGAAATTCTTCCAGTTTGTTTGTGATATGAAAAGGAACTTGAAGAAGTTGAAGGTTCTTCTTCTTCTTCTTTGCTTTCTACCATATCTTATACTACTCCTGTTTCATATACCTGTGCTATTCGAGATTGAAGGATCTATCCTCAAATGACCAGTTTTCACTGTCAGTGTTGGGAGAACAATGTAGCTGATGGAAGCTCAAATATAAATATCCGTCACATATGATGAAGCACTGCAGCCTTTTTTTGGTAACTATATGAATATCAAAAAGGACATAAATGCTGCTTTGTGCCCTGTGCCCTATCCCTCCTGGGATAAACTGTGTTGCTGCACCACTACACTGGAGAAAATTGGAATGGCGATATGGAATTTTTAATTTGGATTTCCTTGACCTTGTATTAGTGAACTGAAAACCCACATTCCGAGTGTCCTCAGTTTTGAACCATGCTATGGAAAATGTTCCCAGAGCTAGCAACCAGGACAAAAACAAATGACTGACGATAAAGTAGAGATCAGGACCTTTGAGAGCTGATAAATCCATGTATCCAAGTGGATGAGAGACCTCCAAATGCTGTTAGAAACTTCTAATTTCTACCGTGGCACTTTGTCAATATCCCTGTTCAGCTCCTCACCCGGTGTCCTTTTCTACTCAATTACCCTTGTCAGAGTCTTCTAGGGAGAGTCCAGGAGGACGAGATTCCAGGTGAGACCCACTGCAAACGAGCTCCCCGCTCAAACAGATCCACTGCCGTCCTAATTACTGCTAACTAGCCAAAGAAACACAGATGACCACCAAAGCAAGCGCGGGACCTACAGTACCTGTGAAAGGACCCATAGGACATCTTCCAGCAGTACATTTAATGGCTAATGATGAGGAGGAATTGATGATTACACTTCTGTATTTTTACTGCTGACTTCAAAGGCAAGGCCTGCTCACACCTTTTAAAAATTCCAGCTTTCTAAAAATAGATGCTTTAAATATGCATCAGCCGGTCATATTTAAACATTGCAAGTAATAGCTTTTTCATCATTTATGAGGAAATAATAAAAGAGACTCCTCTGTGCAATGGATATCGGTGTTATCTACAGCTACAGTGCATGGACCAAACAATTGGAGCGCTGCCCTTGTGCTCCAGTGGTCCATTAGACGGCTGGGCGTGTTTTAAATCCCATTAGAAGAGCGGCCCTGTCATAATTGCCAAACCGCTCTGACTTTCTAAATAGGTCAAGCTTTGATTTGACATTCATTAGCCAGACATGTCCCAGTCCGGTGCCTCCCTCGCCTCACGGCTGGTGAAGACAAAGAGGATAATCATCTGCCTTAACAGTCGGCCTGGACCTTGAAAAATAAACATAAGCACTATTAGGTAACCTTGCCTCGCGATCTGGAGTTGAATTCCGATCCCACATCCCAAGGATTGGCAGGTCTCCACAACATCTGTCATAACCATGAATGGCTGATCTTAAGTATGCACGTCGTGATCCTGGTACCATTAAACAGATGGCAATGCTAAGTCTGAATGATGCATTATACATCCCTGGCGGACGGTGTTTTCTTATATTACTGCGGCCCCTCAATCCCTAAGTGGTATATCCTCAGAAATGAGGGGGACAGGAAGGCTGCAGAGACGAACGGTATTTTTGGCCTCAACGTTCAACGGTTCGCACATCGATTCCAACTTCAGGCCCTGGTAAATTTTGTAAATTGTTTTATTTTTCCCCGTCATGTAAATTCCCAGACAAAAAAAAAAAAGAGAGAATTGCAGGTTGCGATACAAATTGTTATGTTCACCATAGCCTGGTAACAATGGACTCCCTGAGAAAGGACGAAGTATACATTTATATAAGTGTGTGTGTGTGTGTGTGTGTGTACATGTACATATATTATGATATTATTATATCATAAGGGTGCTGATTAATTCAGTACATGGCAAAGCCAGAGGTTATATTTTTACCACAGACTAGTGGGTTAAATCGAAAGCTTTGCCAAGATATAATTCGATTTCGATTTTACAAGGCAGAGATTTGATATCTGACGATATTTGAAATGTTACTGCTATACGATACAATTCAGTTCGACTCAGTGATACATGATCAATATTCTCAATAAAGTGAAACATCAGCTAATTTTTGTGGAGTTTATTTAAATTCAAAATACTTAAAAATAAATGTTTAACTATACATGTTTCCTATGCACAAAAGTGTCTGTACAAGGAACACTTTGTCTTGTATTTATAATCTAACAACAAAAAATCTATTTCTGGATATGTACAGTATAGCTTTCATTCTAAACATTTAGGAACAAGGTGTACTAAACTGCATAATTGCACCCCTTTGTGTTGGATGTACAGTACTGTATATATCTCATGCTATATGCCATGTAACATGTATTTTAATATGTGCACCGCACTTCCCAGTAATTATCTGGAAGCCTTCCATTACTTTTTAATTAATATTTCCAGTTTGTTTCCTGCAGGGCATTTTACGTTTCTACATTCAGCTGTTGGCCATCTACCTGTTTTAGGGCTCTTAGGGCTAACATGAAGGGATGCTACAAGAATATTAGGCAAAGCCGTATTTTCAAGGAGTTTCTATAAAAGAATAATTATACTGACATTTGAAAATATTTTAGTGCTTCTTTTCACAGCTGTTGACAACGATGGTTTAGAAATAGCAGATTTCCAAATTCCAAACAGGAGCTCGTTTATTCCCTTAATCTGTTCCTTTTTATGGAGGAAAGGTCACTTTGTGTTGAGCTTAAATGTTTTCTTCTGATAAGGACACAGGCCCATTTCAGGCGGATGCCCTTTTGAAAACTCGACATCAGAAGACAGCTGTACACATATTAAAGATACATTGGGAGTCGGATGAGGAGCAAACTGCGGAAGAGAAGCACGGACATCAGAAGCCTGCAGTCTCCCAGGTGTCAGGATGAAATAATACTTGGATCACAAGAAGTGTGAACGCTGACCAGAGTGTGGCCTTTCCAGAGACCCACGAGGAACAGGATTCACTTCCCGTCGTCTCCATTTATCTTCCAAGTCTTACCACTTTTCCACATAAAAATGTCAGTAATATATGATAAATCAGTTTTTCTCAACCCAGTCCTTGGGGACCCCCAGACAGTCCGCGTTTTTGTTCCCTCCCAACCAGGGCCAAATTTAGGGAGGTTAAAGTCATTGTTGGGACCCAACATACAGAATAAAATGCTGCTGTAACAACTAGACGAAAATAAATTGGGCTCCCCTACACCGCAGGTTAGCACACGCATAAGTCCAGCCTTGCACAGCTCCCTGCCAGTTGCACAGTCCACATCTGGAGGGAGCAAAAATATGGATTGTTTGGGAGTCCCTGAGGACTGGATTTGAGAAAAACTGTAATAGATCAGGAGGATTTCTCCTCTATTTTTGTTTTCCTAAATGTTAGCCAGTCTGTCGTATTATTCGTCAGAAATTATTGTACATAATTCCACCGATATCAGAATTAAGGCTTCATCATTTACTCTTTCTTTTCTCTTACATACCTTAACGATTTTTAAACAGACCGTTGCCGCTTTTTGCTCTACATGAATGCGTCTACCTACCGTGGAGCTTCCACTGGCCTGGATTGCACATAGGGTGGTGATCACAGTGCCGACAGTAGGTCTCCATTATAGGACGGCCGATCAGTCAGAGGCGGAGATGGAGAGATAGACGTAGCATGGATTTTGTGAGGTATGTGCACTGTTAAAGGGCTTGAATTTGAACTCCCCCCTTAAACATCCATTGCAAACAACGTGATGGCGGGAGCTGGCAAGGTCATGGTGTTATGTGGGAGTTATTGTGCTCCACAGTGGTTGGCCCTGCCTCCATGGACGAATGAAACTGGAGATTTCCCTGCCTACTTTCCGCTTGACAGCTCTGCCGCCCATTATGCTGCTGCCGTGTGTGGCTCTCAGGGAAAAGGGTTCCACGAACCGCTAGATCTGTAGATTCTGACGATGTAAACAAGGGAAAATAAAGAACATGACAGTAATTTCATGTTCCAGAAATGACATATTGCCATGCATGTTTTCCCCAAGCTACGAGTCACGTCATTCTCGGGGAAATCTCAGAGTTTGTTTCGCTCCGCCTTCCATAGACTTCGTTAGGCATTGACGACATCGTCTTACATTCCCCTGGATCATGGATGGACAAATGATGCTTGAGAAAAAAAAGGTTTTCCTCTTTGACCAAGTGAATTAAATGGATGACCATAACATGATCTCTCAAAGTTCGTATCCACAGGAATGCCGTGGAAATCATGCATCCTTTGAACTGCTTTGAAACGGTCTCCCAATGATCAGATACATTTTTGCCAAGGCTGAACCTGGTTTAATCTTCTGTGGATTGATGGAGACCAAACAAGCCTTGTCTTCTGATCCTCTTGTGATGGTCCTTGCGTTCTAATTCTTTTACGACATTCAAAGTGTAATTTGTTTTGTTACTGTTACTGTGTAGCCTGAGCTTATGGCAGCATTGTGGTTCCAGTCTGCATTAGTGTTTCTCAACCTGGCCCTCGGGGGACCCCTAGACGGTCCCTGTTTTTCTCCTACCAGGGGCTGAGAGGGAGCAAAAACGTGGACTGTCTGGGGGGTCCCCGAGGACCGGAGTGAGAAACACAGATCTATACCGTCAATGCATCTGTTCAATCTGCCGTCATATATTGACTTTTAACCTCATGCTGCCTACAAAGAATAACTGATGTATTTAAATATACAACACAATTTGAACAATCAGAAATAAAACAAGCAAAAGAAACAACCAAAAAAATCTAAGTCAAAATTCATGAATTAACCACAAACATTCTCTGAAGGAACGACCATGTAGACTTTCCCCATTAGTTGCAAAGTCCCTAGATACAGATAACGGCTACAGATCTGAGACCTCTTTGAATCTACAAGGCCTCTGGGCACCTCTAATGCACAACGGAGTTCACTTTTCTTGCGCCTTAAGCCGCTGCTTATTTGAGATGCTACTTTTAAAGCACAGGCAGCCACTCCGGGCTTGAGCTCCACGGCGTGGTTTGCACATCTAACAGCCAATACTGCAGGAGGCAGCCCTTGGTGTGTACGGGCGGAGTGCAGCTTTTCAGATAGGCCGAAACACAATGCACCATCGTGGAGACATAATCCCTCACAGGTCCCCCGCCACCGGATTCTGACATCGCCAACAAAAGAATACATCAAGCGTCACTTCCAAAAAAGAGGACAGATTGGCCTAATACATTCTTCTGGGCATGTGCAGTTGCCGCTAATGCAATTTTATTTATTTTTTTGACATCTTAAGTGCAGTAACAATCACAGCCCTGCTCTGAAAGAAGCTGTGCAGGCAAAAACCAGGTCATTGCAAAAGCACGCTAAATCGAAGGCAGAGAGCCAGGCAGTGGTAGGTTGAAGTGTAGCCTTTGACCTGATGTGACCAGGGGAGGACGATAGCTCTCTGCACCAGATCAATGCTCTGCATTTGGCTTCAAATGGGTCTTCGGTTCCATCATGATCTGAGATGCTGACTTCATTTAAGCCAGAGCCATCATGGTCATACATTCAAACATCACAGTGACTTAATCCCTCACAGCTTCTGGTTTGAACTGCTTAGCTAAATCTGTGAGCACGCTCATTATAAACGATTAGAAAAGTTCATAAAATGATGAAAGATTATTTTAAAAAAAAGTGGTATTAGGTCCTCAAGGGTGGCAAGGTTACCATTGTTTCCTTGAAATACCAACTGGCTTTGAGTTGATGTGATAGTTATCAAAAGGATTTCAATTAAATTTCCTTTCCTTTTGGTTCTCTATTCAAACAACTGACTTGTGATTAAGGCGCATGTTTCATATTACAACCCCAACTGATACCCCATGCTATTTTTTCCATTAGAAGTTCAATTACTATGATTCAGAATACATCTTAATTATTTCACCGACTTCCTAATGGTTTTCACATCAAAATGGCTATTGTTCCTACTATAATTCTAAGAAAGAACTCAAAGTCTATACGTACTACATTTCGCTGAATGGAAATTGTATACCTATCCTGACAATTAATTACAGCAACACCAAGAACATGCAAGTCATGCCTTTCATCTAAGAAGAAAGCCTTAATAATTAAAACCCCTCAAATTAAGGATAGCGCTCTGAAGGAAAAGGTTTTGAGTGTATGTGCATTATACAGTCTTGCGTCGAGTTATGTCTGAGGTTCATAGTAAATATTATACTTGGATCGAGAGACGCCTGGATGCGACATAGCAGGACGGTATGGGTGTTGCTTATTGTAACAGGTGCAGGAGAATGGGCAGCGCTGCCAGAGGTATAATGACCATCCATATGTAAGTTGTAATACAGTATGTATGCAGTAATGCATTGGCCTATGTGATGGGCAACTACGATATTGAGATACGCCCAGATTCACTTGTGTCCCAAATGTGAACAAAAGCTGACACAAGGCTGCACAAATAATTTATGAAAATGTAACATGTAACCGTATATAAAATAGTAAAAAAAAAAAAGCTTCAGATTTCCTATGAAATAACTACTTACACTTAACATTCAATCCAAAATGCCAAATGACTAAGGTACATTGAATCTTCAAATATGCACTGTAGCTTTGTGAACGGAACTTACTTCTGCCCTTGGCTACTGTAGTTGTTGTCATAAGCATCATAACCCTGGTCATCGTATGCAGTTCCATAGCCGTCATCATATTCCTAGAAGACAAGGTGGTGGTGGGGGGAGGGGGTGGTGGGGTAGGTTAATTAGTTAAAAACTTGGATGAGACTCAACAAGTAGAGAAACTGAACCTTTGTGACTGATTAATGGTGAACGAACATGGGATCAATATGCAAGTAACAGCTTCTGGTTAATTAATACAATAATTAATTATTAATTATTAATTATTAATTAATTAATTAATTAATTAATTAATATGATAAGTGAGGGTGCACTACTAAGTGCCTCCTCCAGTGAAATGTTACTAAAATATATATTACGATTAAGAAGAGCAGTTATATATGAGCTCACTTGCAGTTAATATATCGAGGCCTTTTGTACATTGTCAACCAGTGTAAAAACTGTTACTGTTTGACTTGTGGGTCAATGTGTTGATCTCATCATGTCTTTTACATGCTTCATTGCCTGACAGACCGGCATCTCCCATGCAATGCCTGGCCATTATTACACATGTATACAGCAATGAGCATCTGCTTGGTCTTTAGCTTAACCCCTTCAGGCGTCCAAGGCAGGCCATTCTGCATCTGACCTCATTTAGGCAAAATGAGATGTCTGTTCGTAGTTCCGTTGCAACACTGTGCGTATATTTATGCAGTAATCCCATCTGCCAGGTTTGGAATGTGTTAATGGGATGTTTGTGACAGGTATCATTAAAAAATACACCTGGTCTTACATAGCCGGAGCTTTTCTCATCAGGAGAGTTTAGGGTACAACTAGGAAACTGCAGAATGGCAAAGTCTGCAATACATGTGTATCACATAGGGTGACATGGTGATTAAGTGGTTAGTACTCATGTATCCAGGGTAGGGAGGTTTGAATCCCACTTCTGTGGCATGTTTGCAGGTTCTCCTCATGTCACGCGGGTTTTTTTCAGGTTCTGCCAGTCCAAAGGTTTGCAGCTCTGCTGATTGTCTACTTTTCCCATAGTGTGTGAGTATGTACCTTGCAATAGACTGGCATCCCGTCCAGGCTGAACCCCAAACTTTTACCCTGTACTGCCTGGGATAGGCTTCTAAGCAACTCTGACCAGGATAGGTAGATGGAAGTGTCATGCCCCGCTCGTCCGATCCTCGTGTGTGCCACGCCCCCTGGTTACCCACGTGTGATTCCCCGATTGTACCCAGCTGTGTCTTGTTCTTGTGATTGATCCAGTTGTATTTAAGTCCTGGTCTGACTTGTTTCCCTTGTCCGTCATTGTGGTATGGTGATGTTTGTGAGCGTCAGCCCTGGTTTCCCGTCCTGTCCTCGCAATAAACCCCATATTTCCCCGTATTCCTGCCTGCCTGCGTCCTGCTTGCTCGCCTGCCCGCACGATCGCCGCTCGCTCCCCGGCCGATCGTGACAGGAAGGATGGCTGGATTTATTTAGAAGGAGCAAGGAGAAAACCACAAAACAACTGCAAAATGTATTGCTGAATATTCGAAAGGGTACAGTAGCCCTTTGAGGTCATGTTTTTCACAGCTTCTTGTGTTTTGTTGCTTAGTTGATTATTACCCATTTCTATATTATTATTTTACACTTATAAAAGCCAATATTTTCACTGGAATGATTTACGATAAGTATCTTGCTCCTGGATTCTGCTCCTACTATTAAGACTCCCGGTCCAACAATTTCTGAGCTGAAGTCCATGCCCTAAATGGCTATTATTTTAGCAAGGACTTACACAACCAAGAAAGGTGAGCATTTATAATATGAAGACAAGGATAAGCTGTAAAAATAAGTCCAAGTAACTCTAGTAAATCATATTGTACAGAACTGAATTGGGTCTACAATTCACAAAATGTCATCCATCCATCCATGTATCCATCTTCTAACTGCTCACTCAGTACAAGGTTATGGGACAAAACACCGTCTGATAATAAAAATAAAGATTTAATAAGAATATTTTTAATTTTAATTTATTTGATTGCTTTGAATAAGCCCTAATTAGATGCGTATGCACAGAATGACAAGTAAAACAATGAAACTTCAATGATGCATCAAATGTTACCACAGCCCTGCGTGTACAGACTGTAGTGTCTGTTTTTTTTTGCTTAGCTATCCCTTTGAACTGGTTTTTGAAAATAATGCAGGACATTTGAATTCATCAGGTGCGTGTCTGACCCCGTATTCGGCAAAGAGTCAGTTAATCCTTTCATTATCCGACAAATCACTGGAGATGCTACATTAGCAAGAGATGCTACGTCTCTTGCTACATCTGCCCGCTGAAATGCTCACTGGCCCCATGTCAGTCCCAGGCTGCCCTCCGCACAGCCCATGCTCATAGCACAAAAAAATTAAGTCAGCTTTACTGGTGTGCTGGTGTATTTCTGGCAAATCGCTTCTGTGTGAAAACCATGCTTTCATTACAGGCCTGAATCAAGGCTTTTTCTTGGCACAGTTTTCTTGTTTGAAATTCACATTAACAAGCTGTTACATAATCTTGCTTTGGACAAATCTTACTGCCGGCATATACAATATTCCTGAACATATATACAGGACATTTTTAGTGAACTTGAATGAAAATTATTATTATAATCAGTAAAATATAATTATATGTTGGGTATTATAGGGTATTTAATCTATCTTAATGTTCTCCTTGCCTTCATGTCATATCACTTCATTGGGATATAATTACTAATACTATTAAAAATCAGTAAAGTATAGAAATGAAAGCTAATAAATGAGGACAGATCTCACTATCCGCTCGCACATGTCTGAGGCACTGAGGCGTAATCTGCATGCCTCGATATATCTGAGAACCAGATAGTTAAAAAACTCTGATGTTCGCTGGAAGGCGGTGAGTATTAGCAGAGAAGACTGATCCTCGGCCTGATCAAATGACAATAGTAACATCAAGGGCCAATTCATCCTAAGATGCTATGGTGCAAAACGTCATTTCAATGTTCTCCGGCATTGGTAAAACTTCAGGACTGTGCCCCCCTCCCACTTCGAGGATTGTATTTTATTTGTTCTGATGTAAACTAGTCTCAGAGTAGAATCCATTTTTTGGCCTCATATTGGTGAACCAGTTGTCAGCGATGACCTTGCCTATCTATTTCCCTCAAAAGTCAGTGTTTCCCACACTATGGCCATAAAACGCTGGTGCTTCGGTTATTTCCCTCTGCCCCATAGTGTGAGAAAACTTGAGACCCCCTTAAAAATGTCAACACCTTTGTGTTTTGGCTGCTGCAAATGGTTCAAAGCTTTTCTTTTTTTTTGTTTTTAAAGAAATGCATTGCAAAGATTATCTGATAAATTTTGTTTCTGTGGAGCAGATAAGAGAATCAAGCTACTAAACTACAATAATGGATAAACTATTATTATTTTTTAACCACGGTGCTTGGGGGCATCCCTGACTTTCAGACATCCTCTCTTCATATTTGATGTGGCACTTTGAGTTCCATAGCATGTAGCACAGAGGTCTGCAATATGACTAATCTTACTCACAGAAGTAGTTAATTCTTTGGGTAATTTAATGAAAAACTAACATTCCGTCAGCTGCTCATGTGTTCAACAAAAAGGAGCCTGCCTGGTATAATACATCAAAACAGATCTGAATCCAATTACGCTGCGAGCAGATTAAAACACTCAGTCAATCACCCTATATAATCACATTTCGGTTTGTTATAAATTTTAATCCTAGTAATTTTCAGCAATCAGATATGGCTACTCTTATAATCTATTTCAGATATGACTGTGACTGAAATTGCCACTTACAAGCACAACACTAACATTTATTTATTGAGAATGCCAACCATAAAAATGTCTTGTTCCATCCATCCATCCATCCAACCATCTATCTATCTATCTATCTATCTATCTATCTATCTATCTATCTATCTATCTATCTATCTATCTATCTATC
>JAODJX010000049.1:19985573-19995817 GCA_026776945.1 Isichthys henryi
CCGCCCGGCCCCTGCCCCTGCCCCTGTGGCACCTTCTGGCAGAAACTTTTGTGTCAGCAGGGACCATATCCAGAAATACGTTTTGGAGAGCTCAGGTAACTCTACAGATAGGTCCCTCTCGGTAGATTCTGTCGCCTCAGTAGACTTCACAGACCGGGGGGTTCCCCTCAGTAGATTCTGCCAATCAGAGAGAATTCAACCTTGAAATTTTACTACCAGGCTACATGTTTGGTCAGGGGCAAATAAATTTTGGAGGGAATTCAAACTAGTAATTTTATTTTGTGGCTACGTGTCTGTGCATCAGGCTGGGGGACAGCCGGGCCACTCTGAAGGCAATTCCTTCTGCCCACTGTTCTCGTGCAGTCCTCCCCCCACCCCACGCTTGTAGGGCAGCATTCCCGGGTACCTGGGCTGGCCCGGAGCAGGTGTCCCTCTTCCTCTGGCCACTGGCTTCCCCCTCACGGCCGGCACCTTGGCGTCCTCAGAGGCCCCGTTCAGATATGTCAGCTCCTGCAGCTGTGCCTGTCTGATCTCATCATTGTAATCCTACAGACGAGGCATAGCACACAGCACCCCATTCAATTACACCATATTAAATTACCCCCTTTATCTCTAGGTTACCGCCGGGGAATATATAATTAATGTACTCAGAGTGCTGTAACCTGCTCTCCTTAGGCAAACCATCTTTCAGATTCCATGCTGATATGTGACATCGTTTGGTGGGGTTACTATGTATATTGATGCAATTTACAATTAAGAAAAGAAAGACACTGCTAATGAGGATTTTATATTCTATCATACTTTATAGAAATCTTGGTTAATTATAAATTGCCTTTACTAATGGAAAAGGGATCTGTCATATCAGGTGTATAAATATACCATAAGTGAATCAACGGCCAGTTAATTTTCATTATGATGACAATTCATATGGTCATGGGCAAACAAGGCTGGTGATTGTAAAGGTAATTGTTGTATGAGACGAAAATGATTGTACCTGGGAGAGTAAGAAAGTGAGTTCTGGTGATCCGATGACTGTAAGAGTCAGTCCTAATTGATGCTGACTGCGCATTTATGTGTACCTCAGACCGCAATTGAGTTATGAATGGGGACATTAATAATAGAAACGTGATGAGCTTCTTGCACACGTACTGGGATGAGGAACTTCTTGATCTCCTCCAGCGCATGGCCCATCCTGGCATAGGCCTCGGCCGGAGGGGCAAACACCTCGATGAGAACATGGAGGTCCTCATTGAGGTGCTGGAATTTGGCCTCACCGCTCTTCCTCAGCTCCTCCTCCTGAAACATGCCACAGCTTCTACATAAACCATGTAACCCATCTCTACGTGTACTTTAACAGTAAGCACATATAAAACTTCGACACGTGACAGAATTTCAGTAGCATACAATGACTGGAATAGCTGAGTAAAAAGTACAGAGATGGAAGAACAGTATTGCAAATAAAAATATGAAACTATTTGCCATGCGACAATGCGTTGTCCCCTTTACTCCTGCTAAAAGAGAATGCTGTGGTCACTAATTGAACTTCACAGGTCTGACCCTCAGCTAACACGCTTCATTTGGCTATTAGTGCCTTTGTTATGGCCGCTGTGTTTACTGCAAAATGACAACACAGGACTTCTGTGCTTATGGTAAAATCCAATTTTAGAGAATGAGTCAGGGCTGAGTTCATCTAATAAAGGCTTTCTTTAAGGCTCATGCCCCCCGGTTTACCCTTAGAACCGTACTCAAGTGAGATAAACAATGATTAATAAAGAAAAAACACTCAGACCGCTTTGGTTTTTTTGTACATTATGACAGTATTTCTGACAGTATAATAAAACATATTTTATAGGCTTGGAATTTAAACCTATGGGACACACTAGGAGAATGATTAAGCGAAAAGACTAAAAAAAAAAATAAAGAGAAACAGCTAAAGGACTGTAACGTAGCGTAAGTAACTTAAAATATACCCATCAGCTTGTTGTTCTTTATGGGAAACTGGCATTTCTGGCAGAATATACCGGATTTTAGAGTGTCCCGGGAAACAGAGGCTGAGCATACAAATGCTAGTGAGAAGCTAATATGCACCTTTAAATGATTATAACTCTCTTCCCAACCAAACTGACAAATGATAAAGTTAAACGCAATGACAAAATGAAATTCACTCGGGGGAGGCCCGGCCCTAAATGGGAATGTTAGGAAGCATGATCCTGCACGTTGGGAGAGCCCCCTCGGTGCCTGGACATGCCACATCGCCGTGAGTGACCGCCCTCTCGGCCAGCGAGCTAACAGGCTAGTGGAGCCCCTGCGGGCCCGCCTCCGTGAGAGGACATCTCCTCTGCGAGCAGCTCGTCGCTGCTGGCTCCTGAGAATTCCGCCTTTTATGAAGGCTCTGAAAACTGGGCCCTTTATGTATTAGAGATAACAGACATCAATAATCCAGAGGCTGCGTGCAGAGTCTCTGGAGCCAATGGCAAAAGATTAGAGGTGTCTAGTCTGTTTATCTATTGGCAGAATCTTCCCCAGTTATTTTTTTTTCTAACAGAAAATCTGATTATGAAGGCAATTCTTTCTAGAAAAAGAAACACAATGCTTTAAATTAATGACTTCCACGGGAAAAACAGCAAAGAGGACAAACACAATCCGTACTGTATGTGGTCTAACATGCAGCATGTAACACATAATACGGCCCACTGATTAACTTCAGACAGCATAAAAATGAAGTGAAGACATAAGTGCTACAAAAATAATAGCCAAATAAAATTTTTAAATGCTATTTCAATGTCTTTATGCTGCATATATACTTATTGCAGTAAAACAAATCTTTTAAGTGAGCTTTTATCAGTTAGACTAAATTTAGATTCATTAGTTTTTTTCACAATGATGGATCCTATTTCATCTCACACAGGCTAATATTGTTTGGACCGATGCCTATTGCTGCTTGAAGGAAATAAACGAAGAGCTGAACTGTGGGATGCACTTCTTAGTATAGCTCGAGACATGAATCAGGTGTAATTACATCATATATATATATAAATAGCTTTTTATGTAATAAAATATTAAGGGTGGACTGACGTATGGACCAACAAGTACAATCGAAAGACGGCTCATAATGCAAAAGCTATAAGAAAATAATAACAACAGTGAAGCCATTAGCTCTTTGTGTTACTCTCCTGAGTCCATAAATACGCTGTGACAAGTGGCCACAGTGCTCTGGGGAAACAGGCATGGCCAGCTGACTCAATCCACATACAGTATATGGCAATAAGCACTGAATGTACAATCTCCTCTCCAGCCGCACATTACCTTCTTATTGCCCAACGCCTCACATCATTCATGTATACAAGCAAAGGTAACACCGTGGCTTGCAATACCAATACCGTAAACCCCCTAATATGAAGACATCCTGCTGTTGTTGTGTAATTTATAGGGGGGAGGGTCAGGAGTCAAATATCAGATAATAATGAGGTACAGTAGGTTTATTAACTTGCCTGGTACAGTTTACACTGTCTGAATGCAATTACTCACAGGCAGTAATTTGCACTGATTAATGCCTCTCTGTCAAGATCTGCATTTGTGGTACATTCATTTGCAGCACTCTTACATTGCATGTCGAGGTATGTAATTACGGACCTGAAAATTTATTTCCTGCATTTACCCTGCAGTCTGCAATAACACTTCTCTCCTCTTATAGTGATCTTAAAAAAGGCCCCTCCAAACTTCGCTTTCATTGTTTTTAGTTGATTGCCGCTATGCATCACGGGCCAAGCATGCTTCACGGTGATTTACACATATATGGGCTTTTCTATGGAGATTTTTTAATATTTTAATGAATCTGGCGCTCTTTAACTTGAGCAGCGCAGCTAAAATCTACACGCAGATGGTAAATAATTTCACTGTGCCTCTCATCCATGAGAACTTGCTGAAATTTTCCCAAACCAGCTCCTTTGGGGATACAGTGGCTAATGTTTGGAGTGATCCCTCTAGTCGCAATACAATGCTGTCTCTTCAACGGACAGGTGACTCCACATTATAATTATACCTCTGGGCTCTTTTTCCTCTGTTATTCTACAATATACCACTCATTGTCCTCTAAAGCATCATAATAATAGTAATGATTCATCCATCCATTTTCCAAACCGTTTATCCTTCGGGGTCGCGGGGGCTATCTCGGGAGCTACGGGCAAAGGTAGGGAACAACCCAGGATGGGGGGGCAGCTTAGTACTCACACACCCACACCATTCACACTCATACACCATTCACTCACAAATGCAAACAATGGGCAATTTAGTAACTCCGATTAACCTCAGTATGTCTTTGGACTGTGGGGGGAAACCGGAGTACCCGGAGGCAACCCTACGACAACACAGGGAGAACGTGCAAACTCCGCACACATGTGACCCAGACAGAGACTCTAACCCAGGTCCCAGAGGTGTGAGGCAACAATGCTAACCACTGCACCACCATGCTGCCCCATGTAGTAATAATAATAATTATATGTTAGATCAAAACGATGTCATGAATTTGGATATAAAATATTATAAACTTATAGTATAACAAAATAGTACTTATTTTTTCATGGACTGACATTCAATGTCGCTTTTCTATATATATCATATACGATTATATATTTAATTCTTGGATAAGCTTGGATAAGTCTGAGTCATGAGTTTTGGTCAGTAGGAAGGCTGTTTCTCTCAGCGTGTTTTGTATAGGCAAGCATGAGTATTTTCTGACAGACCTTCTCGCCCCTGATGTTACCGCGCATGTCAGCCAAGTCTATCGATTGTGACTATCAAAGGGGACAAAGAGTGTGAGACAGAAAATCACTGAACCTACAAATCATCAGCGACAAACCTTAGGAAAGACAATCAAAGGGAATCTCCCATATGGCATTGCCGATGAGGCCAGCGACAATGCTTCCGCTGACGACAAGCTGACTAGCTTCAGAATTATAGACGTCAACAATAAAGAGGGTCCTACCTTCTCTTTGTCTCTCATGGAGCCTTTTCCCAGAATGGACATCTTTGTCAGTGTGTCCTCTTGTAGCCTTTTTAATGAGTTTCCCCGTGGTCCAAGCAGTTTGCCAACAAAGTTGAACTAAAAAAAAAACAGAAACAGTACTATTATCACAGTATGTTAGCAACATACAGTACATGGGGAAAAATGGGCGGAAAGTGGCATGAAAATCGGATTATATTTCTTGCTAGCTATGCACGTGCTTTCAGTTTTTACAGCATCTGCGGGAGGCAAAATGGTCGTAACCCAAGTTAGGTACTAACTGTGGTTATCTAATCAGGGTCACGCAAGACCTTTTCCACTGCAGCAGAAAATGTTGCTGGAATAAAAATACATTGACCAATCTCGTTACTTCTCCCTTGGCCATCTCCATGATGCAAGGTAGCTGAGTTCTTAGTTTTTTTTTTTTACCTCTGTGTTCAGTATTCTGCATACCCAAGGAGGCTGGCCAGAATCAGCTAAATCACGGCCAAGAGCACAATGCCGCCCACCCAGCCTGTCTGACTCACAGTATGCCACCCTTGGTTCAGCTCGGATAGCATGTCATTGGCATGCCAGATGTAACTATAGGATGATACTGTTCCTAGCAAAGAGAATGATGTTTTCCAGTATTGGCAGTTCCTTCAAGGCATGTTTCATTTTTCATTCCTTGTACGTCATTAAAATGAATTGCAATCCTATGTCTAGTCATAAATGCCATATCGGACATACCCTTTGTGTAATGAGACAAAAAACACTCCTGAATTTGGTACACTGAGCACACTTGAAACATTTAAATGTGGAGTTAAATCAATATTTTAAAGAGATAATCTAAATTCTTCAGTCCAAAGCAGTGAGCTATGACCAATACGACAGACAAAGACCAAAGGAAAGCGTTTTGTATTGTTTTGGACTCCACACAACCATGACTTATTCTCCTGTCTTGACGAATATTCCCGGCCATTAATTAAGAGGAACAAAACACACAGCAGTCTTTGTTCTCTACCTCACCTATATCTTCTAACCCTTTGTTTCTTCTCAGTTTACTTATTACTGGATTCCAGTGGAGCTTTCTGTAGATGAGGTCTCCGTGGCAGGGGGGTAGCCTCTGCGGCTCTGCTGCAGGCCTGTGTGCGAGTGCTGGGGCTGGTTTTTGGGATGCGGATGGGAGCCATCTGTAATTAGGACATGTCTTCGCTTTTAAAGTTTCTCTTTTGCTTTTACAAGTGAGCTTCATGGTGCATCTACAAAGAGTACGGCCCTGCGTGCAGCTCTTCTGATGAGCGCATGTGAGGATGTGGATTTTTAAAACATTGGTCCAGAAAGGAGAAAAATAAAATCCCGCTTACAACAACATGGGTAACGATGGGTAACAAATGTGGGAGGTCTGTCATTAATATCTGATCATTTAGCCAACTGTATTCTGCGATCGCTTACTATTATCTCCCATGCGTGTCGTAGACATTCAGAATCCATCATGCTGCTTTCTACATCGCACATGACATCCACTAAACCAGAAATGTATTAACAATGAGAATTGCTTTTAAAATCTAGCTAAACGTCTGGTTTGATAATGATTTTTGCAACCATGTAGCTATGGAATATGACATATTACATGTTGGCTGTTCAGTCAAGCCGAAGCTTCAAAATATGCTGCATAAAGTCACCTTAAGGAAAACAAGGACAAATAGATAACCACAAACCCTCAATGCAGTTAGGGAAAAAAGGAAAATAAATATTATATCATTTTAACACATTATTCCTCATATATAGATCCCACTTCATGCTATTATAATTTCTCATACAGTCTGTTGTCTTAATGATTTTAATATTCATTGCACTACTGCATAAACTCTACAACGTCTGTGAATTGCATTCTAGTTTATTTAATAAAAATACAGATCTAAATCAAACTACCATTTAAAAATAAGCATCTTGGCACAAGTATGAATAGTCTGTTGTAAACTAAAAGGTCAAAATCACCTGTAGCTGACTACATGTACTTATTAATAGGGATGCAGATTTATAAGCTCATTATTATAGCCGCGTCTCACTGAGATCTCCGTTGGCTTCCTTGCCGCGGCAGGGGCAGTGTGCTGCGCGTCTCTGCTGAGGACAGAGGGCCGGAGCAGATTAGCGAAAGATGAAACACGACGACCATTTCAGGAGGAGGCATAACCTTCGCTGAAACGCGCCAGCAGGCCTCCCTGCACCCCGGTAATTTCCCATAGCACACTGGGACTCCTCCCAGTACTCTGCAAAGCAGTGCCATAAATCACAATAAATTACCATATTTAAGAGCACGGCTTCCAATCCTCTTTTACTCGGTGCCCTCTGAATAACCCACATTTAACAAAGCAGGTGTTATTACGACGAACATCTGTATGCACTGTGTGTGTGTAAAAGTATATCATTATTTAATATCTCTGTTTCTTTATTTACATAAATATGCATTCTTAGAATGAACAACTCCATTTGCCAGAATCTGAACTAGCATCCGTGACTATTTCTTTGATTATTGATTACTAATACATATTACTGCAAATGATCGGCCATGTAAAACACAATATGCAACACGCACTGCAGTGGGGGTTACTGACCAAAATGGTTAGTGAAGCAAATTCTCAACTGACCCAACCCCACTCTAATTTCAGCCCTGATCATATATTAGTCAATTAGTCTTTACTGTAAATATTATACTAATTATTCATAACACAGTACAAAACATTCGTAATGGTTACTAATTTCAGTCAAATGTAGCGCTACTTAGCCAGGCATCCAGAGCCTTCAATTGTGTAACTATTAACCCAGTGATGCTTAGAAAGCAATGCCGACAAAACCTGGTTCTTAACAGTCTTCAGCAGGTGCACCCTGTTCTGAAATACAATAAATAAATAGAAAGTAAAGGTAACAGAGTGCCTTGATTAAAATATGACTACGGTACTCAGCATTGCATTACTGCTTTGTGCTACATTACATGTGCAATACAAACGCACCAACAAAAGCCAGAACATCCTGGTAGCGGGAAAGCACATCTATAAACTCCCTACAGTTTCCTTTGTTGTCAGTTTTCACTCTCATCATGTCCTCTAAATGCCAGCTCCTGCTGGATAAAATCACATTGATCAGCCTTTTCAGAATCTCATGGTTTTTCCTCACTATACCGGTGTATTTAGCTAACAGAAAATGCATGCCGACGTCAATCAAATTATCAGCCCTCACTATGGCTGTTACTTTCGATCTGATAAAATAAGGTGAGATCACCCCCTTCTTCATCTCCCCCGATACACAGCAATAATATTTGTAGCGGGATCGATTGCGCAGTCCAAAAATAAGAGACAACTTGCATCCTATATCGTTTTGAAACAGCATTTTATTTCATCACATAATAAACTGGATAGGTGCAAACTCGAATGCTTACATTTCCCAAAAGACTTAATTGCATGACTGCACGGACGTGTTTCTTTTGCACAATAAAAAATCTGAACGAAACAATGAAAATTCTTTTTGACAGTATTTGCACCGTATTAACTACAATAAACCAGAGCAGTATTTACAAATTTAAGTAAGTTTAAACTCTTTCCTCTTTAACTTAGGGTATACCAATTCTTTGTCCACAAACTAACAAGGAATAATGTGACGTGGGCTATATGTCTGAATGGATGAGAGAGTAGGAAATAGGACCCGGATGACATACGACATTCTTCGAAATTCCAAAGTGTGCAAGCAGTGGACACTATGCTATCCCACAAGGCCACTGGAGCAGCAACCACAGATGAAGGGTGTGTCCAAAATGGCATACCTACACAGTAGGCACTGAATTTTGACATAAGCCAGGTGAAGCTTTGTCCACAAACCAACAAGGAATAATGTGACGTGGGCTATATGTCTGAATGGATGAGAGAGTAGGAAATAGGACCCGGATGACATACGACATTCTTCGAAATTCCAAAGTGTGCAAGCAGTGGACACTATGCTATCCCACAAGGCCACTGGAGCAGCAACCACAGATGAAGGGTGTGTCCAAAATGGCATACCTACACAGTAGGCACTGAATTTTGACATAAGCCAGGTGAAGCATGCTTCACTGGCTGGGTTTAAAAATGCATTATATACCATAACAATCCAATCAGTTACTAAATTGATGGTGATGAGAAATACACTGAAGTCAATGAGTTCAGTGAGACAGTAAATGTTTTGCGTTACTGAAGTTCCTCTTATCAAGCTAAGTGTGGTGCTGCTTTGCAAAATACTTTGTCAGACATTTTTTGAAGAACCACACTCTGTTGGTTTCAGATGAAAATGGTCATGGTGACTATACACTGGTATTAAAATAATATTTGTGACATGAATGTTACTTTTTCTTTGGCGAAACCCTGCTTCACTTATTATATTAAAAATGCCATTAGCTTACATGTGTATAATATTTATATAATTAATATTCATAAATGCCTAATGGGTAATGAGCAGAAAGCTTGTTGTTAAGGACTTTTAACTTTGAACTAGTACCATCCACTTAGGGGCGCAGTGATCCTGGAGTCTATCCCATGTAGAACAGGGAACGACCTTAGATACATTCCTTAGAGCAGTGCTTCCCAGTCTGTTCCTCGGGGACCCACAGCCAGTCCACGCTTTTGCTCTCTCTGAGCTCCCTGTCAGATAGTCCACATTTTTGGAAAAACATGGACTGTCGGTGGGTCCCCAAGGATCGGATTGGGGAACACTGCCTTACAGAATCAACTCTGAAATTGATCGATATTGTGTCTACTACAATACAAACACTGACGAGTCAGGACTCACACTGCAGTCTCATTAGAATATGTGCATCTGTATCTATGTCTGTGAGTGTGTGTGTGAGTGTGTAGGTGTATGTTTGTGTGTGTAGGTGTGTGAGTGTGTAGGTGTGTGTTTGTGTGTGTAGGTGTGTGAGTGTGTAGGTGTGTGTTTGTGTGTGTAGGTGTGTGAGTGTGTAGGTGTGTGTGTAGGTGTGTGTGTGTGTGTGTAGGTGTGTGAGTGTGTAGGTGTGTGTGTAGGTGTGTGTGTGTGTGTGTAGGAGTGTACTCATTTATATGTTTGTTCCTCCACGACAGAAGTCAAGCTTGAGAATCTTATATCATCCAACACCATGTCATTCTTCCTGTGGGGTGTACCACAAAGTAAGTATTACATAGCCAGGTTTACTAACCCTTATCACCTCTGAGCAAACCTTATCATCCCGGCCCCCCCCACCGCCCCCCCGGGCGCG
>JAODJX010000049.1:20000140-20012536 GCA_026776945.1 Isichthys henryi
AGGTCACCTGACGCTCATGTGGATTTCAGCTAGGGAACCACAGTTGGACTGTGGGAAACTGAGCGGAAATCTGGTAAACAGAGAAAGTGCTTTGTCACTTTTAAAAGTGTTGTTGGGTCATTTTGGGATACTTCACAAATTGTCAAAGGATGGAGGTTACAGTATGTGCCATTTCACAGCATATCTAGGTGTTTATTAGGTATTGGTATTATAGGCAATAAAATATTATAATACTTAATATGTTTATATAGTACATGCAGGCATGATTGGTCTCATTATCATAACTTTTCTACAGTGAAAATAGCATTTCTCCTCCCGTCAACAGCCATGTGTTAAACATAATCAGGAAAAACCGCAGGAATCATAATTCACAAAAACAAGAGCAATATTTCATATCCCTGGGCTGGTTTGTTATCATTCCCATACATTCAGCAGAGACTACTTTTATTTAGCCAAACCATTGTTATTTTTGGTGAGATCTACCATGCGGAT
This sequence comes from Isichthys henryi, assembly GCA_026776945.1. Classification (NCBI taxonomy): domain Eukaryota; kingdom Metazoa; phylum Chordata; class Actinopteri; order Osteoglossiformes; family Mormyridae; genus Isichthys; species Isichthys henryi. Next base: position 20,000,633 of record JAODJX010000049.1, read on the forward strand.
TTATGCTCACAAACAATGTCCTAATGCCTGCTCAGAATCCCTTCACGTCAGCCGAAACATCAATGGCAAGTCTTATATCTCTGTAGGATCTTGTGGTCCTGCTGATTCTGCTGCATTAATTGGCACCGGTGAAGCTGGAAGGTGAGAGGTTCACAGTGTCACCTGCTGAACCGCATAGCTTTGTGTCTGCCTTCCTGCCTTCCCTCCCAACGGGACGCCCAGTCACATGTTTCCATAATTTGGCACAGTAGCCGCAAAATCGTGAGAGTTTTTGCCTTGGCAGGGCTGGAGTTGCGACATCCCATATCTAAACATCAAGTCTGGCGTTCCGTCTCGGTCCCATGTTGGTGGTGATCTCAGACAAACATGTCAGTCAGGACTTGTTATTCCAGTGACAAGAGGGAGGGTTATTAAAGATGTTGTCACTTAGTCAGACAGACACATTAGCCTGCGTGAGTAGGGATCAGACTCTCGCTTCACAAAGCATACATTAATTCCCGTCCCTGAGCTGGGAAATGCTTTTCCACAGGGAATTTCCTTTGTATACCAATAATTATCACTGCTTGCATTCACAAGTACAAAAACAAATATTTCGAAATAATCATAAACAACTTCAAAATCTCTTATTTTTTTGGTGGGAGGTTGGGGTGGAGGATGCCTGCTGTGAAACATTAGATAAATATGCCAATGTACTCTTTTAAAAATATATTTATTTTCGGCCAAAAATGATTTCAGTGGTCAAATGCAAATAAAAATCTTGATTGAGCGTGTTGTCATTGGAATTGATACGTCTGCCAAGGTCAAAACAACCCACAAATGTGAAAGACAAAATGTTCGGTAAAATGTAATACTTAATCTAATCTAATATCTAATTTAAGAGCAGTATAACCTGTTTCTAAACTGTGATATGTCAGATAATTGAACCCATGTAAGCATTTGTAGCATTGTGCCATATCGACCCATTGTTTTTTGACACTTACTTTCGGGAACTGTTTGACGGGTATTAGGACTTTCTGTCCCAGTTTCATGTTCTTATTGATGACAACGTCGATGAACTTCTCGTCTTCTTTCCCTTCGTCCTTCTGAATTTTTTCGATTTCTAAAAAGAAAGAAATTATTATTATTATTATTATTATTATTATTATTATTATTATTATTATTATTATATCACCAAGCGCGGTGATCTTAACGAGACGAGGATGCCAAAGAGTAGTTACGAGTCCCGCCGCTTGTCACTCTCGCGCGCGCCTTCCTGCTGCTCAGCCGACTGTGAAATTACCTCTTTTGGTCACGCTATAATTTAATTGGATACGGCTATAAATATAGGAGACCCATTTGTTTTATTCATCATGCTTTTTTTTATCTATCACAAATCTTACAATTACACCGCTGGCTTCAATGTATATATTTTTTTCATTCGTTGTAAATGGTTTATTTATTTATTTTTAAGTATATTAGCGGTCCAGATCAGGCAGAAGGGAAGCTTGCAATTAAGTGCAACGCAAAGGATTTATGCATTTATAAGATATCCCGTCAACATTAAATGCAAGCGATACGATGCAAGGCAATAAGATATGAAATAGATATCAAATAAGCAGAATGGTAACAACATTGTTTCACTGCTCGCGAGTGGCTATGAGTGCACTCAATTATGCCCCTAATTCCTGTTCAGAAGCCAGTGAGTCAAATCCCAGCTGGTCTAGCGCTGACATAAATCTTTCAGTGTACAGTATATACATAGTATAGTGTCTCCTCTGCCACCTGCAGCCTCATCCAGGAAGGTCTTTAGGGTAGCCAATAATAACCCCATGGGCATCCTAGTTAAATATAGTATTGAAAGCGCCTGCCTCTGTTGGAATATTTACTGAGAGGATTTGAGTCCAATCCTCAGCCCTCTTCACAAAGAGGGGACTGTTGAGGACCATTGCATCATTGCATCCAGCAACTGTTCATATGAAGGCAATTCTTCATTCCCTGTGATAGCAAACATAGAGTATTTGGTTGCTTGCAGCCTTGTTTGGAGCTTTTAATCGTTCATGCACCACATAGCCCCTCCTGTGTGTGTGTGTGTGTGTGGGGGGGGGGGGGCATATGAAAATATAAAAAAGGGGGCAAGCGGCTTGGAGAAAAAGTAACAGCGACACAGCCGCCCTCTCATCAAGGTTACGAGGTTCACCTCGAACATAAACTTTGCAATTTGTGCCCTTAGAACAAACTGTGCCAATTTCGCATCACAATTCCCTGAGAAATTGACAGGAGTAGCTCATGACCTGAGTCAACAACTTTTACCTGCCGAGGACTTTTCCACAGGCAGGTTTAGGGCGGCATATCGCTAACTGCTCTAGACAATAGAGCTTGCACAAAAAACATACATCACGTTGCTACCTACATAAATAAATGTGCATAAATTACCTACAGGCTTTCAAGGAGAATGTCTCACTAAAAACTTCTGAAAGTGGCCTTTAAAAGAAAAAAGATTGAAATTTAACAGATGTATACACACTGTGAGATGGCACATCTGCCAAGCCGAGCGGATCCCAAAGGGGAATATGTCCCCTTACCTTCTAAAAAAAGCCAGGAATAACATTTAAGCTCGACCACATGAAATGGTAAAGGAGCCATTTATAATTTGAGTCCCTTTTGCTGCTGGAGCAGCGCACGTAACAGCTACCCCCTCCCCCACCCCCGCAGACGGCAATGGATCGCTAAGGACGCCTTTGTAGGATATCATTTCACAGTCCTGTGATCCAGACAAGAACAGCACACGGCAACGCAGTGATATCTGGGCCGAACAAACCGGCAGGCCGGACACCCGGGGAAGCATGGGTGAGCCGGTGTGAAAGTCGCCGGTGCTGCAGCCCTTTGCAGGGAACACAAATTGCGGTGCATGTAATACCGTGGAGGTGGCCATCTTGCCAGCTCAAATGTCAAATGCATGCAAATTATAGCCCTGTATAAGATCATGTAATACCAGGTGAGATGCAGGACCTCCGCGTATGTTGCCTATTGATAATCATGCATCGTTCTATGACGCCTGTCATACAAGTTCTCAGGGCCAGCTGGCCTAGAACTTTTTGCTGTCTATCTGACTGTGATGGGGCCATCAAGGGCTTGCTTTCACCCATTAATGATCACAATTAAAATTTCACTTAGTATAATTTAGTTCTCAACTTAACGCTGGCAGTCAAATAATTCAGCGATGTGGGATGGGACACGAGTCACCCCAAGAGTCGTCTTCAGGAACTAGCAGCGTGGGCACAGAGTCAATAACACCTTTTTAAATTGATTTTAATTGAAGGGAGACACTAAGGCGCAATGACCGCAAGCAGAGTAACGAGAATTACCAGAAATAATTGACAGTGCAAAGCCAAAATAAACAGCACAGAGCAGAACTTCAATGGTCTCCATTACTTCAAATTTAGAAGTTCTTGGTCCAGTAATTCCTGATGTCATCATGCTGCACTGTATATCTATAAAATATCATATTCTCTTACTGCTGTTAATCAGCCTTTGGCTAATATGTAATGTAACGTATGGAGGCTTCAATAAAATGAAACATTGTATTTAAGATGATAAATTATTAAATGTTTATTGACTAGAGTTTAAGTCTTAAACTTTGCATGTACTGGATAAGATTCATCTGGTTACGGGCCAGCTTGCGCTAGGCATTCATCCACAGCTGCTAATAAGAGTAATGGTGACACAAAGATGCACTGTGTTCCCCATGAGAGCTGCACAATTCAGTCCGCAGCACATGGCAGGTGAGCCCAAGACTTTCAAATGAAACATAAGGAGGACACAGTTGACATCTCACAGTCTTTGAGGGGAATCGTAAGTTCAAGGCAAAGCAAAAATGCATTAAAATTGTATTTATATCTGCAGGATGCGTGCGTGTGTGTGTGCGCGCGCGCGTGTGTGTGTGTGTGTGTGTGTGTGTTCGTGTGCCTCGGTTTCAGCTGCGTCCAGCAGGTGGTCTCCTCTGTGTCTCCCCTTGCATTAAAAATGGATTGGCTCGCAAACAGGAAAAGCTGAACCCCGCTATTTACAATTTATAAGCAGGAATCTTCTGAAAGCTCGCGCACGCTTGACTCATCAGCCTCTCGTCGAGGAGCTGAAAAGAGAGAAATAGCGCATTTAATTCCCCTAATATTAGATATTTTTTTGCTGTTCTTTTAAGCTCTGAAGGATGATCCCATGGAAACGTAAAGCAGCACAATAATGTCTAGCAAAATATTTTGGGGAAAAATTGTCACCCCTTTTCTGTTGATTCTGACAATATTCTGTGAATATACTGTAACTATAATCTGGGATGGGGGGGGGGGGGTGGACGCTCTAAGGCCAGGTGAAACAATCCATTCCCTTCACTGGTGCTTGATCACCAATCAGTCCATGGGACTGACCTCTGTCTTCCCTGGCCACTCTGGACCCCTCCAGCCATGCCCCTTCACAGCCTGTCACCCCGCACTGCTTCCCGCACTGCTTCTCGCACTGCATCTCACTGACACAGCTGTTTTGGCTTTTCGTTTCCTCTCCACTACCTTCGTTTAATCCATTTTCACTCCCACCTCCAAATAAAGTTCCCGTTTCTTCCTCACATCCAGGGAGCTCTGTTCCCGTTTCAACCAGGATCAGACGTAAGATTCAAGCTTTATTTTTTAATCTGAATTGTTACGTTTTTCCGTTACCAATTAATAATGGTTTTTATATTAGACTCAATATAACTCAAAATGTTTTTTTTTTTAAGCAAACGTATTTTTATCTGAGCCACAAGTTTTGTAATTCATATCCATGGTGCGGTTGCTAGCAAAAACCGTAATATAAAATTCTCCAGTACAAACATTTGCAGAAATGGCAAAGTGTAAAACTGTGGAAAAAAACAGACTGGATGATAAACGCAACAATTATAATATTTCATGCGTCTGTTAATGCATGTAAATGTGAGTGTTATGTCCAGTCTCATGAAGCCCCTCCTCCCATCAGGCCCCTGTCGAGCAAGCAGAGAGAAGCTGAACTGAACATGTACTGTATGGGACACCAATATAATTACTAAAGCAAACCTAGTGTGTATGTATTTTTTGCACTTTTAGACACTCGGGTGTTAATAGAGACTGCCTTATATTTGATTTCTAGAGTTCATGAGTGTGATATAAACAGCACATCCCTGCTGGTTGCTCCGTCCTCCCCATCAACGTGTCCTGCTTTGTGGGGTCGGGACTGATGTACATTTCGAGCTGCATTGAAAGGCCTCGGGTCAAAGGGGACCCCAGCCGGGGCAGAGCTTGTGCGTCCGTATCGACCCGACCGCTAATGCATAACAGGGCATCACCAGCCGCGGCCTCGCAGTAGCTCCCCTCCAGTGTCTGCTCTAACAAATAGGCTATCCTACCCCGCCCTGATGTTCGCAGGCACGAATGGATTTTTTACAGCTACTGTCCGTCCCGATGAGAACAGACGTTTATAAGATGCTCTGCGGACTGTGCAATTATATACCGGTTTCCACAGAATTCTGCTAGACTGGAAAGAGTAAACAAATATGAAGGGGCTGGTCTTTTATCTATTTAAATGCACTTCAGAGTGCGGCATGTGCGTTCGATGGAAAATCATGACATGGCATATTTTAGACGTTTGCCAGGTTCTCATAAAGGGTGGTGGAAAGACAGAGGGCAGAGATCAAATGTAAATCTAAATAAATAAACGAACCTCAGAAATTGGGCTCTAGATAGACAGACAGACAGCCAGAGAGAGAGAGATAGATGCCCCACTGAACCCACTCGTACTTGGCCCGAAAATTCCCTTCTTGAGTAAGACTCCCTGATTCGCTGTCAGGGTTGGATGATGAACAGGAATCCGTTTGCCCTGATCCTGATCCGCGGCTTGTCCCGGCTTCAGTGCCTGCCAGCGGGGCAATGGGCCGACGCGCAATTAAATCCGGAGATTAAAATGACAGGCTGGCCCTGACAGAGCCTCTTTCATTTCAACAACCTTCCAGATACTAGTTAATTCTCACAAACCAGTTCCGTCTGCTCTTGTTTGCCATTTTGTTTTGTTTTTATTGTACTATGCAAATGATCTGAGAAACAAAACTGGCCGTGGACAAGTGTGATGCCTCATAGTAAAGCGGAGATGAAAATTACAGGAGTTAAAAAGTGTTGCTTGAGTTTGATTTTTATATAAAGCAATGCGGCTTTTTCTTTTTTTACTTCCCGTTGTCGCAGGGTTGCCTTGACTTCATTAAAGCTGCCATTTAATGAAGAATAATTGAATGAGAATGATTGCTCTCTACTTACCTGACTTGAAATGAGATCCTCCAGTAATATTTATTAATTTAATATTCTAATTATAATTTTCATGAATTTCTTAGAACTCAAAAGATATTTCTGGGAGAACCGAGAGAAAAATGAACAGCTTTCCATTTTACGTTTTATAAATAAGCTTTTTTTTCCGTTTCTTTTTAACGTCCCAGAGAATATCCATGTGTGAAATGGGATGCGACCTTTGCGTACGGGCCCTGGCACAGAACGGCCTCAGTGTCTACAAGGAGACGTGGAATCCCAGAGTAGGAGGATTTCCGCGTATCGGAAGAGACACGGCGAAGACAAATAGCAGGCACTCTCATTTTCAGTGTATGTTTAATTACTTTTAAAAATTACTGCGTGATGACTCATCTTTCTATATAGTTGTCTCATATGTTGGATTTATTTTATTTTCCAGTGCACTTATGTCTCAGAACACAATAAATTAATAATTTACTAGTAGGCAAACTCAGCCTTGACTCTCCGTTTTAAATGGACTTTCTGAAATTGCCTTCTGGGTAACCATAATTTTAATTACAGCACACATCCCATTGTACCTGAGCCAATTCTGTCATGTGACCCAGGCATAGATTTTTTTTTTTTTCTTCAAATTTCAAAATTGTTTTGATAATAGAATTATTCCTGCCTGAGTTGTTTATTTATTCATATTCATTTATTTGTTTTTTGCCGAATTCACTTTATATAAAGGCATATGCACTATAAATAGATTATCAGAGGTAAAAGTGTTACAATCTGCCATATGTGTGACAAAAGCAGATGAATCCAACCAAACGTTGACACCGTATTTCCTGTGGCCCACAAAGTAGTATGCAGCTCTCTACTAATTTCACAAGAGTGATTTCACTAAGTATCAGCTTCACAGACAATACTAAACTGGAAATGATGGCAGCACTCTCTGACAGACATAACAAGGTCACCGAAGTGAACTGAGAAGAACTTTTTAGTTTACAGCACCATGCAAAAGCCCGGAAAGTCTGAAAGATACTTGCGCATAAATGGGAACATTTTCCCTACAGAACACGGCCTGAACTGCAGACATGTTGCAGACATTATGTAATCGCTTGGTTTACCAACACATTTGAGACACTTTTAGAATTACTGGCAGGATATAATTAGAACATATTTAAAAGAATATAATATCAAGGGAGGTCCAGAGCTGACAGTGATGTTCCACAACTTTGTAGTCTGAACCCTCTCGCTGCGTTTTGGATCCTTTTGAGTGCCTGTGCCATTTTTTGACACCTCATAGGACTATTTCAAGCCTCCGCCTCAAACCTGTTATATAGGTTAATAGGATTCCCTGTGCATAATTTAAAATATTCAGCTATAAAATATTCAGTTTTGCAACAAAACAATAGATAAGCCGCACAGGAGCAGTACAGTCACAACCTCGGAGGGAGAATGATTATTTTCTGGGGGAGCTCCGGAAGCGCATGGCGAGGGCCAGGTGCCTTCCCCTTTGTGAGCCGTGAAAAGAGGCGTCTTGAAACTCTCCGGTGGCACCTGGCCTACTACCAATTTGTGACATTTGAAACAGGTGGTTAGCGGCGGTCTGGAACAGCCTTCACCGGTGCTGAAAAATGTCTTCGATTAGCAGAAGGGAAAAACCTACAATGATTCATGGGGGCAAAAAAAAATCTCCAATAAAAGGAATGCTTTCGTATACCTCTGAAGCCATCTTTAATTATTGCCCAGTTGGGTCCCATGTTGTTTGTGTTTATATGGTATATATAAATATTTTTTCCCTCATGATATTGCTATACAAATAGTGAGTTTCACTTCAGCTTGTCTAAAATATTGTCTAAAAGAGCATTCCAAAATACACATCTCTCCGTTCTTCTAACCTCTCAGCCAATCAGGATGGTGATCTGCCAATCTCAAGAGGCCCACTCTGAATGAAGCACTTATATACACACGCACACATTTAAGGAGATGCAGGTCCAGCAAAACCTGTAAACTTTGTGACCTTGGGCAATGACTTGGGGGGGGGGGGTGGAGTTTCCCTCAAGAAAGCAGGGCAGAATGTTCAGATACAGAGCTGGGCATCGGGTTCGAGACACGCTGGAAGACTGATACCTCAGTCCTGATCGCTGATTCACTAATTAACACCATTAGAGTATATGGTTTATACCAACAGTAGCAACAGTAGAGATTACTGTGACACTTTACTTAAAGCTGTTGTCTATAACGCACTAAATAATGCATTAAAATGGTTGGTATAACAATTTATAGCAGTACAGTATCTTTCTAATGACATTCATAAGGCTGATTATAATACTCCACAAGCAGTAATGAAGCTCTCATCTACAATGCACTATAGATACTGTCATAATGCATTATAATGGTCTTTATAAGAATTAAGGATGCTTTGTACTGCATTATGAAGGTATTTATAAAGGAATCTTTATAAATGCAGAATAAACCTGGATATAATGTGTTATTCCTTTTTATAAATATTTATAACCATGTTTTTGATGCTTTACACGTGCATTATAACATGCTATGAATGTTCATAAGTGTTCATAGATTCTTATAGACATGGCATTAATAGAAAGTGTTACTGAGATCACTAGCTCAAAGCTGACAGACACATTGATATTAGAGTCACTAGGGGCACCTGACAGACAAGAACATTCTGGAGCTCATCGTTATTTTACAGTTAAATGCATTTCAGTTGCTGGCTCTCAACAAGCAGCTTGAATGACAGCATTCTCAGCTTGTTCTGCTCTAGCGGGTTTCAGACATTGTGGGACTAAAGATATGCCCTGACAATTGAGTGTACTATTACTACTAAACAATACATATTCAAAACATTCATATATACTGTGAATACACACACAGCAGATAGACACACAGGTTAGGTATCTACAGTATGTCTTTGTGGGGACTCTCCATTCATTTCTATGGGCATAACCCTAGTCCCACTCATGGGCATTGTTAGGGCCAATTACTCGGTCCCTGAGTATTTTAAGCGTAGCCCCGAGTATTTTAGTCCCCATGCCAGACCTCCTTCAAAAAAATAAAAAAATAAAATAAAATAAAAGTCAAGCCCCAGGTAAAGCCCTTGATCTTTTCAATAGCTAGAAACGCCCCTGATCTCAACTTCTGACACCCCCCACCCAGCCCTAACCGTATCCATAAGTAACCAAACAAAATACAAGACTTTCGGCATTTTTCAGTTTTTTTTTGGTTGCATTCAGATTTTCATTAAATTGAGTTTCTTCTTGTGGGGAAAAACTGGTTTGTAATATACACACGCACACACACACACAAACGCACACTTCATATATACTTCATGACAAAACAGCAAAATAATGAACTAAAATGAGAAGAATTCTGTTTAATGTCTATTATATCCACATCTCAAGTGATACTAAATCAGTTTAAACTGTGACTTAATTTCTTTAAATTCATTTTTATAGATTTTGCATGTCAATCACGGCATATTTCAGCTTTGGCATCCAAATCAGATCAGCGCAAAACAATTCACCTAATCAGCAGCACCAAGCAAACTAAGCACACTAACTTCCTTTGCTCTGCTGCAAGCCTGTCTGCATTATTGATACCCTTTAAAAAAAGTGGGCAAGCCGAACGCAATTTTTTAGGAATTCTCCTCACAGGAGAACGGGGTGTGTGTGCGGTGCCGTTGTGTGAGCCCCAAAAGCTGAAAGACGTCCTCAGGACATCAGCCTCATCTCTTATGTTCACCAAGGTTATAAGCACTGTGCCACATCTGTTTGAAAACAGCATCATGCCATTGAAACGGGGGACATTTCAGCGCGCTGCTTCCAGTGACTTTTCAGCAATCGATTGCAAAATGAAAGGATGTTCTCCGAAATTTCTAGATCTGAGAGCAGAACGAAAAGAGTTTTGTTCCATAGCCAGTTTTCCACATTAAGTATCAAATATTCCTAAATACATTTCTTTGAGAAACATGCCACATGACTGGTATTCTTACATCAATAAAGGCTTACTTTCATTCATATTTACACCAGTGTATAAAAACCAATGTAACATTTCCTTTTACGTGCAAACTCACAGCGAAAACTGTTTTGCAAATTGGATACATAATGTCCTTTCACCTTTAATACACCAAGTCACAGAATACAAACTTGTATCAATAGCAATATCTATTCATTTGAATGCCTGTGCATATGAATTCTTTTCTACAATGTGTGATAAATAATTCAGTGATCCTAATGGACCGAGACTCTGCATTGTCCTTTAAAGGCTGCTGGCATGAATCTGTTGGATTACACTGAGCGCTGTTTGTGGCATTAGGCATCAAACAAAGCACAGGAAAATAATCCGATATCCTAAATGAAAGTGTGCATTCTGCGTTGCTCTCAACAGAACATTAATGTAGATTCAGAGATAGAGACATTTTTCAAGGAGAAAAAAATACTGGGACGATATCCTTAATAATGAAAAGGAGTAATCATCTCCTGTAGTGCTGAGAAATAGGGTTCATTTTTATTTTTAAAGGTTAATAGGAATCTCATTCCATTGTGATATTCTTTACTATAATCACTAAAAACAATTTACCTCCTGTATCCAGCTTGTTTTGTGTTTTTTTTCTTTTTTTCCCTAAGAAGTACGTTGTCACTGTGTTGACCTGCCGCTCTTTCCATTAATCAAAAGCCATTCAGCTTTAAACAAGAGGGCAGATCAAGAGGCCAGTCTATCTGCCCTCTTCAGTCATGGAATATTTCAATGCAACAATCCATCCAGTCGCTGAGTTCAGAAGATGTCAAAAATATTAGTGCACCTCACTTAAACTGACCCTCGTGATATTTGCCGTACATTTTTTTTTTATTATTTATCAGACGCTTTTGTTCAAAGCGATGCACAATTGCATAAAGTTTGGGGTCGGACAGCAGGTTCAGCAGTGTTTTGGGGTTAAGGGCCTTGCCTTAGCGCGCAGCAGTAATGTGATTACTCTGATAGTCACTAAGCCATGCACTGACCCACATGTATGTTTTGAAGTGAATGGCTTTATTTTAAGTATGTTTTTGATAAAGAGAAAACCCAAACAGATTCAATTAGCGATGCGGACTCAGTGTGGGTGACAGAAACATTAAGCTGGAGGTAAAGCGACACTTAAATGCTGCTTCTCTGGCCTGGGTGTTAAAGCATGCAGTGTCTTTCCATAATTGTTTAGGGAATAACTGTCACCCCGTGGCAGTTTATTACAGTATTACACCAGAGCAGAATGACTGAAGGGATCAAATTCTGAGCTGCTAATTGGTAGCGTCAGCCACAGGGAAACTGCTGCTTAGGGATAAGAAATAAGCGTGACATCAGGAACACAGGCATTTATATATATGTACACACACACACACATATATGTGTCCATTTTCAATTCCATTCACATTAGAATGTTTTAAAATCCTGATAACAATGGAATTGTTTAGGGTGATTAAATCCTGTATTGTTCCACTTCCATAAATCCTGAAATTCTGCAGCAATGTATATCATATATTATTTTCACGATTAATGTATTACTTTGATGATTAATATATGTTTGTGTGTATGTGTGTGTGTTTGTGAGTGTGTGTCTGTGTGTGTGTGTGTGTGTGGGGGGTGGGAG
>JAODJX010000049.1:20021041-20036424 GCA_026776945.1 Isichthys henryi
CGGAGGAAACCCCACGACGACATGGGGAGAACATGCAAACTCCACACACATGTGACCCAGGCGGGGATTCGAACCCACTGCACCACCATGCCGCCCTCATATATTTTACGTATATCATATATTAGTGCGCAGTTAATATAATATTGTGTGGCAGTTGTGACAGGAATAAAAAGAATTCAAAGGAAGCCGTCAGCATTGTCAGTCGAGCATCTGAGATAGTCCCACATGAACACCAGCCCCAATATAGCGAGGTAAGGGGCAGCTGAGGACGATCACCTCTCCCCCCAAAGGAAACTTGCCACTAACACAGCATGACAGCTGTATTCTGGCAGGGGGCAAACGGGGAGGGGCACAGTGATCTGGTTGTGCATCAACCATTGGGGGTGTAAAGGGTGTGAAAATCCACAAACTGCAAACTCCCACCTCACAAATCTAATCCTATTCATGGGTCAACCCCACACCTGCCACACTGAGCACTGACTCAGCGCTCATGGAAGGGTGTCCGACGGGTGCCACGAAAGGATGAACCCGAGCTCAGCTGCATCAGCTCAGGATTTCCAGGGCGGCTGAGATGCTTTTGCATCTGAATTCTGCACGGAGATCAGTGGAGGCCCCACTTGAGCTTACATAAGCTCAGAAGGTATTGTCATGCCACAGGATCACCTTTCTAGAGTGACCCTAGGAAGTGGGCAAGCCTGGACAGGAATGCTGTGACCGCTGGGGGTCTCGCATAGGCGCCAAGCGGACAGGCATAGCTGCCTGTTGCGAACTTGGAAGGTAGCGCAGCAAATCCGACCAAAGGCAGCTGGACTCATGGGGCTCAGTGGGGGCTCGATACAGGGTGGCTGGCAGGGACAATCCTAGACATAAAACTCTGCTGGGACACTAGCCCCTCATCTCCCATTACCCATTTGATTTCAATGTGAGATTTTACCGGGGCAAAGCATGTAAATCCTGGGGTAATTGTCCCAGTAAAAAGGGTCTTGCAATGCAGCAGGCGGCCGGTCCATAGACACCAAATGGAACCTTATGGTACCCACTTCCTATGTCAGGGATTTTCCAGGCAGAGTCACAAACACCCGGATAACATGCTAATGTCCAATGGACCACATTTTAGCCCAGAACCCAGAACATGTGGGGTGAAAACGATACATAGTTAGCCAGCATGTCCCACACTCTTTTGGAATGCCAATATATGCTGGAACAATGAGCGGCAGTGAGGATGCATCGCGAGGAGCAGCACCCACAGCGAGCCAGTAATTGTGGTCGGCTCGATATGGTGAACTAAAGGGCACGGAAGATCACCGCACGCTGGTGCTCACCGTAGCGGAAAACTTTCCATGTGTCCTCACATCCACAACGAGGGAGTTAGACTAATAAACTCCGCAAGGGCTGGGGTTTGAGTTCTGCCAGGGTCCTGGGGGTTAGCGGTATGATTCAGCTATCAGGCACGCTATGTACTACAGGGCGTTCCTGTAGGTGAGACCAGTGTGCGCGCAGAATGTACCGATTTTGTATTTGTCTGAAATTTCTTCTGTATCTCTCAGAAATTTGAATGAGAACTGACTAATTCATTTTGTCCTCTGACACAGCCCTAAAATATGAATCTGTTCAATCACAGTGAGCAGCAAAATTTGAGAATGAAGTGGGTAACCGGATGTTTTAAATAAATATGATAATAAAACAGGGCTCCATAAATTGCCAGGAGGGCTATTTGTGCTACGTCGCTAGAGCAACCTCAGACTAGCACTATAGCTGAATACAAATGGATATAGCCAGATATAGCTGAATTTATATCACACAGGGGCTGACACTCATCCCCCTTTTCATGATGTATTTCATTAATTAATGAAGCCATAATTATTCCTGGAAACAAAAATCTCAAAGAATAATAAGGAGGGAAAAAAAAACAAGTCCCGGAATTCGTTTAACTTTTTAATCTGAGCGTTTCCATTTGCAGGTTTCATATTGCGTTTCCACTGTCCATCTATATTTTAATATCCTTTTTTATTATGACATTGAAATGGCCTGGAGCACATTTTCAGACTGGGAGAAGATGCCGTTCCTCACTCTTGCTGGGTAACTTAAATACCTACATTAGCTTAGGTTTAAACTAGCTTATTATCCAAATGGTATTTCTTAACCTGACACGCACCTCACTCACTCGTCTGACAGCTACATGGGCATTTTTACGGCTGTAGTAATGAGTAAAATGCAGCTAGGAGAGTAAACAGGCCTGGTTTTGAAAGCTGGTGTCCAAGATCTCAAAGACAGTGGACAGGTGACTGTGGAAAGTTTACCCACCTCACTCCCACTCTAAATGTTTTATTATTTTTTGCAGTTCAGCCTAAGCTTCTTTTCCAGGGTAACTCACACATTTACCCATTTCTGCAGCTTGACTCTGAGAAATCCTGGTTAAGTACCTCGCTTAAGGGTGCCTCAGTTCAGCTTCTGCTCACTCCTGAGTTGGCTGCCATCAAGTGAATAAACCCATCCTTTATGCGCTACGCTGCCTGTCCCCCTGCCACCCCCCATGCCTAGTTTAAAAATGGTATAACCTTCAGTAATGTATAAGACTAACTGTGTGTATTTAAAAATGCACATAACTTTCATGGTCATGAAGCTTAGAATTGCTAATTTTATGCTTAACTTTTTGGGTTTCTTGCCCTGGTGTAAATAATGAAATGAAATATTCTTGCAGACATTCTAGGATTTTTTCTTGCTCAGTTGAAATGTAATAATTTCCCAGTTACAGTTTTACTCTTGCTTCTCCCCATTGCTCGCAAACCTCTGACTGCTGCTTTCTTTCGTATCTCGATTATCCGCTCAGATTTCCCCTCCGCAGTCCTGTCAGCTCTCAGGCCTCCCATCGCCTGGCCCATAGGACCTGACAGTCTACAATGGCCGGGGACGCACGTCGCTTACGTTCCCATGTCTGAAACGTGATCCACTTCTGCTCCCTGACTCCGTGTTCATATTGTTCCTCCCGGACTGAGGTTGTCAATAAAGCAACACCACAGACGTAGACCTCTAAGCCATGATGGAGTCTTCACAAGGCTTAACCACAGGATGATGGTAATTCGATGCAGCGACACATGTGAACACACTAACCGCCCATCCATACTGTTCACTCCCTCTCACTTACTCAATTACATCATTATTATATGAGGTGATTGCTTCTGCGTGAAATGCTGAGTAGGATTAATACCAAGCACATCCCCGCCTTTTTGTCACAAATGACATTTTGTATTACTTCAAATCATAACTGCACACTAATTGCACACATTTTAAGTCAAGAGGGACCAGAGAAGATATTTATGATTTTTCTAATCATATTTTACAGCAAAAATGGATGAATGGTGTTGGGCTCAGCAGTAAGTGAAGCGAAGCAGCTGGATGAAGCTCACCTATAAGGTCCTGACATTATCAGACGCCACTCCTCTGTCTCTATTTATACAGGAAGAATCAGCCGCAGGTGGTGAAAAGGTACATTTAGCTAATGAGGGGAGAGCAGAGCTGTTGGTGTCTGTGAAAAGGTCAAGATCTTTATTATAGGAGCTGCCGTTAAAGCGATCTGAGTGCCCTCTCTTAATCACACACAACTCGAGTCACAGCTAAGCTGAAAAGTTTTATGGCCCGTCTTCTGAAGCCAGTGGCTGTCCTGTATGGGAGCTGCACTTATTTTAGTATAATCAATCAATCTATCGATGAATTAATTAATGACTGAAGAGGGCCAGGGAAACACGACCAGATTAATGCAGACAGCTCAAGAACGAGGAAGTCTCTCCAGGATAATATGCCAGGGGGCTTTTTGAAGCTCTGCTCTATTTGGTGCGTGATTGCAGACTCTAATACATACCGCTGCATTCACGTCTATTGACATTCTATGTCACAGACTTTCAGCTATTTTTTTATATGGGTAATCCATCCATCCATCTTCTGTAACTGTTTATCCTACACAGGGTCACAGAGAGCCTGAGGCCTGTGCCTCAGGCACCACACATGAGCCAGGGAACATTCTAGATGGAATGCCAGTAAATCACAGGAAAACTGAACTTTCTGCTGCACACACTCATACAGAAAGTCACATGCAATGGACAACCGATTCACTCGAGTGCATGTTTTTGGGTAGTGGGGGCTAGAGCATGCTGCAAGAAAATGTGCAGTATTGTTCTTTTTCCGACTATACTGCTAAACACGAGAGCTTTTAACCAATGGATTTGTTAATAACTTTTTTAATAATTCACAGTACATAAGAGCTGCAACAGACTTTTTCGTTAATTTTCTTGTTAATTGCCTTCTGAAGAATAAATTGGAAGGTGCCAATTTGCGATGGTAATTGAACCTACTAAGTACCTTAAGCAATTAAGGATTAAAAAAATCAGTCAATTGAATCATGATTCTATTCAGTGAATCAACTCTTTTTACTTTGTTAAACTAAAAGATTCATTCACTTTTTATATGTCCCCCTTGGATATTGTTCCATGATCTCCTTTTATGTTTAATAATGATTCACCTTATTTTTTGGAGGGTTTTCTTCAGATCATTGTGCATTGAACTATAATACCCATATGGATTCTTTCAGATATCTATACATCATTGCACTACTGGGTGAGGAATGAGGCTACGTCGGTCACGAGCAGCATGGTCTAGCTGGCTGAATGATGAATCACTCATTTAATGTTGAATCACTCGTTCAACAAACTGAATGAAATGAACAAACCAAGAGATTAAGCACTCATGTAACAAACTCGATGACTCATTGCATAAACTGAACGATGAGGCAGAGACCTAAATGAACGACTCGCTCAGTGAACGAACTGAACAGTGACTCACTCACTGAATGAACTGGACGAATCAGCACAGTGACAGAGATCGTTTCATTCACTCAAAGGATTCATTCAAAACGAACAAATCGTTCACAAACGACACAAACTTACTCTTGGAGCAGCAACCAGAAGCAGCATAGTGATTAAAATTAGAGAAAAAAATAGCAGAGAAATGACCTTCAAGCCTGCCGACAATGACCAAAACAGTCAGAGGTCTGGCATTTTTCACACAAGCGGGACAGTTGTGTGAAGTGTGAAATGTGCAAAAATAAATGACCATAGCATGACAACATGAAAGAATATTTGAAACTAAAGCAGCACAGTTAAACAGCAAGTTCTGTGATTCAAATCAATAGTTTCCCTGTCACGAGTACTAAATATTGTTAAATTCTTACTCATATGTTACACCTGATTGGTACACTGATTTACCTGTTTATTTCCAGTTACTAGCAAAGTACACTTGGTGATAAAATGCCAGCTTCAGCCAAGATCATTTGATTGCATTCCCCCATTGTAACAATGACTTTTCATAATCAGGGTCATAAACCCAAAAGCTGTTTCTTAACCACCATGTTAAAAAAAGTAGGACTTTTTCTTCTATACGTTGAAGTGGATACATTTTTTTGCTTAGAATATCATCGGAAACTGATAGAAAAATGAATATCAAAATATTCAATATTGATTATTAGCTGATCATAATGTGGATTTCTGTCAGTAACAGCTGACATCAGATTTTCAAATGCGGCCCATATTGTCACAATCAACAATATAAGAACGCAATTCATACACATTCATTTATTCATAAATGGCTCACTAATATGCCTGGATGAAAAATTATTTCTGATTTAACTCGGTGTTGGAAAACATTAGAAAGACTAAGCATTGAGTGTCTTTGGGGACATTTTAAACGAGTCTGCGAAAAACCTATGGCCTCATAACCACCAGAGTGGAGACTTCACCAAACTGGAATGCAATTAAGTACAAGCACAGCTCTTAAAAATAGATACTGGAGATAAGTTCAAGTGTACTCGCTCACAGAATACTGAAAAGTCCCACGGGATGTTAGTATACAGACGCCGTCTCGGTTAGCGCAGTGAATAACTGATCAAAAACCCAGAAAATCCACTTAAGTCTGATTTACTGATATCCTGTCTCTTACAATCTGGCATTAAGTATTCATCATTCACAGTAGCTGGTAACCGCCCTTTATATTTTCGTGTGATTTTAGTTCGGGTCCGGCAACCTGAAAATCATACTTACCCATTGATGTTGTGACTTCACCGTGTTAATAAAAGTATTTTACTGAAGGAATGAGTGTTGTTGACTTAAATATGTAACTTTTAACCATTATGACATATCTCAGAGATGAGTGATGAGTCTACATACTCAAGAAAATCTGAATTATCGCATCTTACTCAACTCACCGAATTGCGATTTCGGTATCCGGCATAAGGTTATGCTGTATACTGGCAATATAGTGAGTAAGGACAGTGCCAGAGCCTAAGCATGTAAGATGAAGAATAGCAACAAGAAGAACTGAATATCTTTAAACTTATAATCACGCTGGTACAAGAATATCCAATGTTCATGTTGAGAAGTCATTTCTTTATTGGTACAGACATAGCCAAAGAATTCCTCCAGGTTGAAATTTCTTTGTTGATGTGTAGCCAGTGGAAATAAATGAAAGTCTTGTGTTGCTATTATTAGGTCTGTATTACAAGGTTGGTCTTGCATGCTGGGATTAAGCACACAAAAGTAATAAAGAAGATTATATGCACCATGTACACTTCCAGTGTCAGGCAGGAAGCTAAGCCACAAACACATGCATTCTGTTAGAGTCTTATTCTGTTCTGATGAGAAAAAGCTGCTTCAGTATGCACTTATCAGGTATTACCGCTCACAGCAAGCTAATGCAGTTAAGTTGACCATCACTTTGAGAAGCAAAGCTTCTTATTCAGTGTCCAGAATTATGAGCCATCTGAGTGACACTGGATACCCAGGTTATGCAGGATGCAGGGCACAAAGCCTGCCTTTATTGCGAGATTAACTCCGCTGTGAGGCATCTAAGTAACCACTCAGGCCTTGTACAGCCAAGCTCATCACTAAAAGCCGGTTCCGGTTTAACAACAATAACCTAGTGCCTTCCCATAAAGGCGCGCTGATCACATGGGTTTCGGCAGAGCCGGACGGTGAATAATTAAAGCAAGGTAAATTACACCAAATACTTTAACTTAGGTAGCGGAAGAGCTAATCTGCTCCAATCCCCTAAAGAGTAATGAAGGAACAACAAATGCTTCCCCAACTAAAAAAAAAAAACATACCCCAGTGTTTTCAGCTAGTCTACCTTCTGGCAAATAAACATGAGCATATAATAGGTGGCCTGTTATTGAGTATAATCATTAATGGCAGCTTTAAAGTAGCTCCCAGTGCACAGTTTGGAGCAGCGAGCAGCCGGACAGGTTGTTTATTTTGCTCGAAGCCCTTGGGAAATCAGATGCTCAAGACATGTTGCCGTATCTGCTGCCATGCCCATATTTCTGTAGCACTGGCCCACAGAAATCTCTTCGGGGTTCTGATCACTGGCTTGCTGCTCCCAGTTAACGTCTCTGAATTTTGTCTTGGCATCCAGGCAGATGTATGAAGTCAGCGAGGCTGACCCGAAAGCAGCATCTAGTCTCCTGTCACACACAGCATACCACGACGCATGTGTTGGACTGACGTCTATTTTTAGGGGAGGCTGCAGTGTAGAAATTGCACATTTTGCAGGTGTGTTGGATTTCCTGGCTGCTCCCTTCTTTGTCAGGCTGGTAGCTGTCAAGTCAATGTTGGTCCTTTGCTTTGGTTTGGCTTGCCTGCAACCACAACAGCCTGACACATGGGTGATCTGACACTATTCTGACATTTCTCAGCCATTTCATTCTTCATCATGCTACGCATAAATACTACATTCTTATTCATGTATGCATGATTTTATCAAGTCTATTTATACTTTTATAAAGATATGACATTTAAACATCTTTATAAATGCATCATTTAAAAATACAGTGTTTCTCCTTTAGGTTAAATGCATTTGCTTCCACTGTGTAACAAGATGATCGCCGACAAACTCCTGCAGTTGAGTATATGTATCAAGGGGGGAAAAAATGATTAAAACATGCAGAGGTGTTATGTATCCTTACTGTTTACACACTGTAACATAAACAGTTATTGTTCCCTGATAGAGCACTCACTCCTGTGGATGAATGTATCATCGATGTTAGGCAGAGAACATCGAGTTATGTCACCTGATGCATTGCCCCTGGCATGAAAAGCACTGTAGACCAGCCAGTAACAGTAAAATCAATGGTACCATGTTAAGAAATACTACCTGAAGTAACCTGTCATTAAACTTCACCGATAGGCAAATCTGTATTTTTCATGGCCCTCATTCCACCCTAGCAATCTCCCGGAACAGCAGAGCATGACATGCAGCATTTGCCAGATCCTCCGAAATCTTGGTGCCTTTACCGGATCGCCAAAGGCTACCAAATGTTCAAAGGGCACATCGCTGATTGGTTTACCGAATGACCACATCTCCAAATCGTATGCATACTACAATGGTGAATTGCAGGTGATGAAACTGCTTGCAAAGCAACGGAGTGCAATCTTCAGCATTCAGAACACCACAGTACACAGCTCAGTTGACATTTACAGTTGGGGTACATTTAGGCCAAATTCATACATATTGCAAGTCATGTTTGTTTTTTTTTTTTTCCAATACTTTAATGCCACTGGCAATATGTATGTGTCAAAGCATTAAGAAAATCTCAGTGGGATATCATCCTGTATCTTCCATTCCACTCACAACACAAGTATGCCTATCTATGATATTCTGCAGCACTCCAGATAAAAATATGGTTTCTGGCATAAGTCATCTTGCACATTCGAGTTTCACAGCCAAACATTTTTAACTAAGAGGCTTTCACTGACTACGACTTGTGAATTAAACTGAAATGTCACTGCAAATGCTCGCATGAGTAGAATGTATCCAGAAATCTAATTTTAAAAATACTGCTCAACATGAAATTGGTTTAAATGAAAATGTAACCCCAATATATTATACTGTGATATTTAACAGTTTGTGTTTTCTCGATGGCATTTATTCATGTAGAAATTTTGACTTGCAGAAGAGAATTGGATTCTGTGCTGAACAGTCTGTCACATGTACAAATTTTGCCATTAAGCAATTTAATAATGGAATATGGAGGACTTAATACTCTGGTCATAGAGTAAAATTGCATGGTACCAGTTACTGTACCCGTGTGATCACTTAAATTGCATCTGTAATTATTATTATTTTTTTTTTAAAGAAAGACAGTAGTCAACGTTTACTTTTTGCCTGCACCTTCTACTTCATGCCTTTTGAGTATTATAATTTACCCGTGTTCCTTTTAAAACGAAGTTAAAAGTCAGAGATCCGAGAAGTCAGTTTCTTGGAAAGTCTGCCCAGTTGCGCTAAGACGAAGCATAATGCTTAGTAAAATGTTAACGACTAGAAATGAAGTGAAATGAAAATGTTTTATTTTGTAATGATCTGAAATATGGCAAATCCAACCAAAGAACACCGTGAGACCTGCTCAGTCAAACTTTGCGTCTTAAAATGTTGCAAAGCTTCATATCATCGAAGAGTTTTTGTTTGATGGAATATGAATCACTAAGCATCAGGTTAAGCCGCTAAAAACACTGCGCTAGAGCCCAAGACCGTGAAGCAAATGCTAGCAGAGTGTTGCACTGGAAATATAAATGATCATCTGCCTTCTGCTGCTCTTTCCTCCTCACCAGTCTCACTTCTGGCTCCGCAGGGCCTTTTATTATTTATTTTGCAGCCTTAATTCCTTATTACATAATTGCTTCATTTTAACCCCCTGTGGGAGAGACACAGCACTTTGAGATGTCAGATGGCAGAGCTGAAACAATTCCAGCCACTTGTTAGGCACCAAACAACATAGACGTAAAATAATGAGTACATGAATGTTGACGTATAGATAGATAGATAGATAGATAGATAGATAGATAGATAGATAGATAGATAGATAGATAGATAGATAGATAGATAGATCTGCACGTTTTAATGGGTGTCAAAAGTGAAGGTTTCCACTTCTCTTGTTATTTAAACGTTTCTTTTAATATAGCCAACTATCATAACTCGCAACGCTTCACTTTTACAGTGAAAGTGTATAAGTCTAATATTCCTTGGACACTGCAAGAATGCAGTAATTACCCCCTTGGTCATATTTCTTGTTACTGCTAATACTACTAATGTTTATGTTTTTAGTCCCGGTCCTGCAGACAGAAATATTACTTAAGCCGTGATGGTTTTACCGGCGGGTCAGGGCGCAAAGGAAACGACGGAGACTTTCGATTATGCGGCACTCTTAGTTCTGTAGCACTTACAAGGGAACGCCTGCCCTAAGTAGCAGTACACTCAAAAAAAAAAATCAATAAGCAGTTTCGCAATCAATATGGACAGTACTTACATATGTTTTTTTTTCAAACTGCATTTAAAACCGCAGAAATTTCAGCGGGCAGAAAGTTCATTCACTATAAGGATTGACCATGCTTTGCCTTGTAAATGCATAACGATTCCCAAAGGTCGCTTGAATTTCGGCATTATTGTTTTGCCTGTGTAGGTCTTCGCAATAGCATGCGAGGAAAACTACTGTGGATTACTATAGCGGTCGCAGAAGGCATATGCAGAGCGGTACTATATGTATCTATATATATAATACAAATCATTTATCTGGCATCTCTAATTAGTTATTGCGAATTACTGGATTATGACATCTATATCCCGCATAGTACGAAACACTTTCAATAAGGAGGTGGGAATGGTGTATATGTCAGTAACAAGACACTTTCCACCAGTTTGCGATCTCTGTCACTTAACCTAAAGGTTTTGAGAGTCAGTTACCGGTATAATTTACATGGCACGAGAGAAAATTTTGTATTTTTTATACAACATGAAAAATTGATAACATTATATATGCAAATATTTTGAACAAGTATCCGCGTAAATTTTTGCCTACATTTAAACGAACAAACTTGGTGTGTTTGTCCTGATGAGTATCGTTCGCCTATAAATTACAATATCAACATCACATAAATCGTACTGGCAGTAACATATACAAACGTCTTACTAATGAACTCCTCACGCGGTTCTGAAACGCAATATATTAACACAATTATTAAATTAATATGTGTGCGTTAAATATATTTACCTTGGTCTAATAGACGTAAGGAATGTTGGAAAGAGGGATCGAGCGAATCCTTCTCTGCCATCAGCTCCGGTAAGTACTTTTCGCTATCCATCTTCGCCTGTGTTCTTTCGGTCCAGACAAAAGAGAACGGGTGAAAATAATATTCTGAAGTAACAAAAAATATATATATTCCGCCTAATCCCGTCAGCTACCCCCACCAAAAATATTAACAATATATATTCGTAATAAAAAATAACAGCAACAATGGCATTGAGATCCAAGATTACAGCATAACAATTACTTGTTATGCTGCACGGAGACTGAAGATTGTCCTTGTTAAAGTAAAAATTCCTTTATCCCATCGGAGGCGTGTTCACCATGCGGCGCTTTACTTACAACAGGGGCAACCTGGAGATCCCTCTCCGCTGTAAACAGGCTTCGTGGCTCCGCCTCTTGTTACCACTAGCAACGGAGAACCACCCACTGCCCCACGCCATTGGCTGTTATTTGTAACGGCACTCTATTGATTTCCCGATTATTTTAACGTCAATCATCCGGAGAGGCGGGGCTAAGGTGTGGAAGGGCTTCGAGCGCATCTGGCGTTGTCCATGGTGCTGGCACGAGATGCTCATATCCGAGCATATATATAAGGCGTTAAATATGCACACATTTTAAAAGCAGTGTGAAATGTACCCAGTGCCTTAGATGGAACCACCATCGCTTTCCTTTCTTTAGGTTTACATGATTTGCACCGGAACACAACTGTTCGTGAAACTTTTAGTAAGTTGAAAATGTTAGATGTAAACCCCACTGACTTGTTCATTTCTGTAATAAAAGTTTAATTTGTCCTCATATAAGAGCAGACAAAAATGATTAGAACAACACTGCAGTAATATCCTTATTTGTTTCTAATGTGGAAATTGTCTGGCGTCACGCGGGGACACAGATCTGCTATAAGGCTAACACTGACGAAAACTCATTTTAAAGATCTCGGTAAACTAAATATAGATGCAATGCACCAACAACGTTACGAGTAGACAAGTTTAACTTCTATATATTGATACTTTTTTTTATTATTATTTTTTTTGATGATGATGATGGCCAAAGTAAATGTAAATGTGCTACATCTGCGAAAAGTAAACGCTGAGAAATATAATTATGTGAATAAAACTACTTTAAGTGACCCTAAACCTACCAGACTTGTATACTGTATACTAAAGAAAGAAACGAAAGAAGGTTTTAACCAAAGTAGTTCCGACTTGACAGATACATATGGTTTTACGATGAAATTGAATATCTGCTTGATGCTTGAGACCTACTTTGACCTCAATTCCCTCATTAGTTTGCTGAACGTAGCTATAATTATGTCGACTAAATAAATGCAATGTGAACATTATTGATTATGATGGATTAGAAATCTGCCCACTTAAAATCTGGATTTTAATCAGTGCACAAATATTAATGCTACGACGATAAGTGCTGGCTTTGACTACTTAGAAAGTCATTATTGTGTTCATTGTAGAGAAAGAAAGTTCGTGTGCCTCGGACGCATTGCATTCTCTGTCCAAATTGCTATATGATTATAGACACAACTGTCAATTTGGTCAGTGCAATGCATATCAAGACAGACAACGACTACATCTGTTTATTAAGAATTTTCCACTTTTTGCCGTAACATACGGTTAAATCCTAAGAGAACATAAAAAAAAGTTATTCTCGGGACGACAATATGTGGGGGGAGGACTGAGAGGGAAAAAAAATATCAGAGTTCAAGAAAAAAAAAATCATTATTTTGTGGGAGACACAGGAAACAAAATAAGGTTTTCACCGAGCCTGGTGGGCGATTGCCGGCTGGTAGGCAGTGGTTATGTAATTCAGAGAACCAGAGGTTGCGCAAAGTATTTTCATTTCAAGAACAATGATGAGTGACCAGAGGGTAGAATTCGAAACCTGTTATATATAGTTATCTGCTTGATGCATATTCCTCAACAAAGTGAGAGAAGCCACTGTTCGTCAGCTTTTCCCCTTTATTCTCCAAAATAACCACGGGTGGTAATCAACACAGGGTACACAAATGAGCATCAGATAAGATGCGTAATGCTATCCAGTTTTGAATTTATAATAATATACCTTTCTTGCAGAATACGAATAAGCTTATAACTTATAAACAACCCGATATATATTTTACATATATCTGTATGTGTCATACAGTAGAAGCTGAAATGTTCAGGTGTTATTTAGTTGCAAGTCACAAAAATGAAAGTAAGATCACATCTTGTGTAAAAATAATACTTGATGCTGGTATCTCTGAGGAAAGCGCCTCATTCCATTGGCAGGCCCAGCTTTGTTTGCTCGTTCCAACCACACATACATATTTCCAACATCAGGACCCTTGTCAAGTAATTGTCTCGACACCTGTTTACTAATGTTTCGCTGTAAGGAAAAAAAATAACCTGTTATGAAACAGCTTACAGTTTAATCTGAATCATGTAGTGGTAAAAACAGGCTCAAATGCAGTAATCTCCTTTTCAAAGAAGGAATTATTTATATATTTGCTGGCCATCTGCTACTGTTCACAGTCTTCTCAGAGCACATCATTGTTCTATATGGTTTGACTTAAACCTAAATTTTAAATAACGACTCTGTAACAATGCATAATCGCACAGCTGCATAGCATGGAATTAAAGATGTTAAGGTTTCCAATAGACTTATAGCCATTCACTTAGACCGGGCATCATCTTTGACATAGGAACAGCCTTAGTTATGTGCTATGATGAAAAATTTAAAAGGTACAGTCTGGGAATGTCAGAACAAGTAAGTTGACACATTGACATTGCCTCGTTATCAGACTACCATCACCTGTTCTGCACAGGGGTCTCAAATGTAGCAACTGTCCTATAAATATAATATCGATTGCAGTCATTTTTTTCCTATATAAAAGATCCTTATTCGTCATATTATGATAGGAGATCAGCCTTAAATGGAATTCCTTGTAAACAGCACAGGATATTTCTGATGATTGCGACGAGAGAAAATAACGAAACAAATATAATTGCTAATTTCAGGTAGTTTATGTATGTCGTTAGCATTTGACTAAGACATTTTAAGCCATTTTAAAAATGTAAGCAAAAAAAAGTAAAAATTACACACTTTGTGTTTAAGTTTGCGCAATCACCGGATACCTAACAACGTTATAGTTAGTAGAACTATTTTTATAACCGGAGATTTTTATACGCTTTGTTCCCAGGCAATAAACTATAAAACAGCAGACCCTTATATGCAGCCACCAACAAATAAAATAACTATCTACCCAGAGGTATCCTCAGGAGTCATTATTGCAGGATGAGTCTGGCAAGAAGATCGCGTTTTTAACTTATTTATCATGTTTCCAATTACAGCAGCAATCTAATGCTCATATTCTCCCTGTCAGAAATGTAAGAGTTCAGTGCTAAAGTTTTGAGTATTGATCTAAAGTCAGATTCCTCCTGTATTTAAATTAGAGGGTGGGACTTCTGGTGCAAAACACTAAAGCCCCCAGTATTGTGTGGCACTGATTACCATGTTTGAAGTAACAATACTGCCTCCTAGCGTTTACATGAACGACATAGACTAGAATAGTACAAACGATTTTTCTGCCTATCGTTTCAAACTATCTGTGATCTGTACTTTTCCGCTGTTTTTATTATTTAAGGCGCAAATATTATATAAGATATATTATAATGAATGTATAGATAATTAATGATAATATCTAAAAAGTTTAGCTTGTATAATGCTTACGTGGTTCTCTTTTCGCGACAATCTAGTTGCTTTGTAGAAGACGACTGTGAAATATAGGGAGGAATTCACAAATGTAAAGTTGTGAGTTTTCACAACGCCCGTTGTCTTTTCACATTTAAAAATACATTAAAAACATTGTGCAATCTACTGCAAATGAAAGTAACTCTTACTGCCGATTAAATAGCTTACAGGGTACTTAAATTTAGCTACTGTTCTTAGAAAAAGAAGGGGCAAACTGGTAGGATTTGTGAATATTCTGCAATACTACCCTAAACCTCTCCAAGCCTTAGTACCCGGAAAACTAGGGCTACACTGCAGGCTGATAAATTACAGTGAACCTTAAAGGTACATAATCACTTCAGTGAACACAAACACACTGTGCCTTCCAGATTTAACTACCATATTATATGAACTGGTCCAAGAATATCGCCACCATGATTAGTTTGAGGCTTGTAAAATTGCTCCTTTTTCCACCTGACAAAGAAGGTTCGCTTCCAGAGAGGTGCAGTGAAGGTAATTAATTGGGGGGGGGGGGGGGGGG
>JAODJX010000049.1:20042150-20055914 GCA_026776945.1 Isichthys henryi
AGAACATGCAAACTCCGCACACATGTGACCCAGGCGGAGACTCGAACCCGGGTCCCAGAGGTGTGAGGCGACAGTGCGAACCACTGCACCACCATGCCGCCCCAAACACTAAATCAATGCATGTAATAACTCCGTCTTAAGTGTTACTTAGAGCATTTATATTTACAACAAATGCAACAAATGATAACAAATGATAACAAATGCCATGCAATCCCATGTCGACCATAAATTTGGCAGCTAGCACAGCTTCTTCAATTCCAAGTCTTCTCACCTTATGGGTTGGTAGGAACAGGGAAATGAAGGTAATCACCGAAGATGTCTTCTGGTAATTGCAGGAAAATATCTCATTGCAAATGTGCAGGTGACAGAAGGGTGAGTGTCAGCTTGATAAAGATCTTTAAAGCTCGCCTGTCTCTTGCTGGATATCTTGCAGCGAGATTAAGGGGCTTTTCATGCCTGAGGGTTTTCAGAAATACAAAAAAACAAGACGGAATGTCTAGTTAGGGGTGAAATGAGGAGAGAGGCATTAAAGGTAATATGGACCGATTGTTCTGTATAATTTAATGTTCTACACCCCTATGATCTTCTGAAGTTAAGATTTCGCTGCTACACAGTCACGGTTTTTCAAGTGCATGGAAATAAGGTGGAAAAAAAACCTCATTAGCCAAAGCTTTCTTTTTTGAGCTGCCTCATATATTTTACTATTTTCCATTTTATAAGACAAATATTTTACCAAAAGAGCTCAGGAAAAGCATTCAGTTGAAGCATACAGCAGCTGGGCTCCTCAGATCCTGAGAGGAAGCTTTCCCATTACAAGATTATTTTTCTGATACACTTCCTGCTTCACCAGGAAATCTGCGGTTGTAACTGAGATCTTCCATTCCTCCTTTACACCCTGCGTAGTGACGTGGACATAAAATCATTTCAGAGGTGTGGGATGAAAGAGCACAGCGCACCCCCTGAATTACTGGTAAAACAATCCAGACCTTAAGTCATTGTTGGTCAGGAATGCTGGGTATTTTTCTTAAAATAATACACTTGATTGTTATAAAAATTTGTGCAAATAGCTTACAATAGCTGCATTCTGGTCGCCTAGTCTAAAAAATGCATTTAGATAACACTCTCAATGACTGCCGTGTCTAAAAGAATCTATGAACACATTCATAACACATTACAATATATTCGAAAAGCATTATGAACATGCCTATATGTTTATTATGCATTATGAATGCTTTATCAAGCTCTCGTCTATAATGCACTATAGATACCTTCATAATCCAGTACAAAGCATCTTCAATTTTTAAACTAAACCATTATAATGTGTTGTCTATAGTGCATTATGGATGAGAGCTTCATTGGAACTTATGAAGCATTATAATCAGCACTATAATGCCTTATGACTGTCAGTAGAAGACAGTGTAATGCTTTATTAATTCTTATAACGACGATTATAACGCCATGCATTATGAAAAGTGCTACCATTAAGAAAAGCGTTACCAGAATTTCTGTCATTTTACTGTATTTTTGTGTCTGGGACAGGGCTGATTTGAATTAGCATTTCACTTTATTCAGTTAATGCACGCCCTCTAAAAATGACATTTGCCATCCAGGTCTTGGTAAACTATTACATGACAGCAAAAAATAATAAAAGCAGCTCTAGAGATTATGTCATTATTCTCATTTCACACAAGTCCAGGGAATATACCTTCCTGCTACAGCTGTCCATTAATGTGTTTTTCTCCACAAGGGGAAGTCGAAATGATGAAAAGCGACCGCGTTCGGATGTGGCTGATGTTAATACTTCCCGCGAAGAACACCGCTGCTCTCAATCCGGTGGAATTCCATAATTCCGCCAGCTGTCAAGACTCATTGTTGTACCTGTTAAGCTTCATGATCAGCCAGTGCACTCAATTACTGCCGACATACCGAGCTCTAGGGTACTTCAAATAAGTGGAAATGTCGTTTAGCAGAAGGAATTCTAATCCTGTCAGTGCAGCAGGGAAGACTAAGACCCGCCCTTTAATATCTGATAACCCATATCAGACCCGAATACATATTTTTTTTTTGTTTTTTTTTTATTTATTTTAAATCAATGGTAGGATGATGCAAGGATGAAACATGGAAGCTAAGATCTGAACTGGTAATAATACATTCATCAAAGGGGCTCTGTAGAGGTCTGCGCCATTGTATCATTGACAGGAAGAGACGCTAACCTGCTGCCCCAGACCGTCTGCCCTCTCTGCAATGACACCAGTGCTTTGAGAAGGAACTAATGAAATCTCAAAAAACACTGCAACAC
Source organism: Isichthys henryi (assembly GCA_026776945.1). Taxonomy (NCBI): domain Eukaryota; kingdom Metazoa; phylum Chordata; class Actinopteri; order Osteoglossiformes; family Mormyridae; genus Isichthys; species Isichthys henryi. The sequence goes on from JAODJX010000049.1 coordinate 20,044,450, forward strand.
TTTGTCAACATGGATCTTCAGGGGAATTTTAACAAATCTGCATCTTCTGGAGGCCGTTAGCCAGAAAATGGGGATGTCCTTTTTTATTGAAAAGGGAACTTTCTGAGGTCTGATGGAACATTCTTAGCAATAATTAAAATACAAAATATAAACAGAGTAACAATAGTTTGACTCCACTCAATTAAAGAATTTTAACTCAAATTTAATATCCAATACCCAAAAACACCAAACTGAAAATAGGAAACAATTTTTTGTTTTAAACAAGATTCTCTTCTTATTATTATTATTATTATTATGATTATTATTATTATTATTATTACTATTATTATATCATGAATGTAATGGAACCAACAAACAAATTAAATGTGCAAAGATCTTATTCTACAGACAGTTTTCTCCCTCTGATAATCCGAACCCCAATGTATACGCTGCTTAAAGGTCCCAGATGTTAATCTGCAATGTATTCCTGTGATGTGCAGATGGGTTCCCTTGGCATGACGTTAAAGCTGACATCTCATAATCCCCTCTAACAGCAATGCGGGCCGAAGGTGATTAAAGGAGGTGATTAAGCCCAACCTCCAAGCCTGAAACGGAAGCGTGTAGGGCAGCTGACGTTACCACGAACTGCATTTAATTTCTGAGAGAAAATATAATCATGTCCATAGAAAACTCTAACCACTTTATGTGAGAACCTTTGAGTAATAAGAACAAAATGTACAGTAACTGACTTAATAGAGGAAGCGTGCTACTGAACAAACATAATCAGTATTTCACCTGTGTTTTTCATTACCTGTTCACTCAGTAGTTCCTTAAGTAGTTCACTCAGTAGTTCCTTCAATAGTTCACAGAGGTCTACAGAATTGACAGTAAAAAATATAGTATGTTTACAATAAAACAGTATGATTCATTAATCACGAATTAACATGAGATCAGTATGTAATTAACACTTAGTTTGTGGTTAATTAATACATAAGTAATAGCATAATGCTATTTTATTTTTGACGGGGAATAAATAATATAGTTTATACTATACAGTTTTATGCTACACAGTTTTATACTTAACAATAAGAATATAAGATAATAAGATCTGTACAATTGTCCAGTGGAACACAGCCTCATTCATGTGGGAGATTGAGCCCTGTGGCATGTGGGACTGCATAGCCAGAGACCAACATGTGTCAGACTGTCCATGCTGACCCCTTTCAACCATCCCAAGCACCTTCAATGGGCCTGAAATTATTGGTACTGGATCTTGGCAATATGGAAGAAGGTCGTCTGGGCCATCAAATCCTGATTTCAGTTGCATCATGTGGATGGCCAGGTATATGCCAAGCATATGTGGAATGCATAATCATCATCAAAATTATCTGCGATTTGTGACATTGTAGCCCTTCTGTTGGTTTGTACCCAACAGGGCAACCTTCATTCACATCATCTCGCTCTTGGCCACCAGATCCTGGTTTTTCCCTCCTCGAACCACTCTCCACAGCTGACCATGAGCACCCCAAACACCTAGCCTTTTTGGAGATGCTCTGACTCAGTCATCTGGCCATTTCAATCTGATCCTTATCAGAATTATTCAGGTCTGTACCCCTGACCATTTCTACTGCATTCAACACGTTGACTATTAGTACCAAAAGTTGACTTACGAACTAATATATCCCAGACCTTGATATGTGCCATTTTTTACAAGTTAGACAACATTATGTCCCTTGGGTGCGGTAAATGTTCTGGCTTATCGCTGTATATGTATATATGTACATACATTTGCACAGAGCTGTAGAGGTCATTTATATATATTGTAATTCAACACATTGAAACGCTACAGATCTACCATACTTTGCTATCAATAACAACACTTCCCTTTTCACATTTGGGACTATGCAACAATTTGCTTCAATTTGAAGACAGTATTGATATACTACCAAAAACGATTCATAGAGGTTGAGGAAAGCATTTCATCTCCAGTGAATGTAATAGAATATGTTCAAATGAGCTGCCTGCCATTAATAATGTGTTTATAAAAAGCATCAGCTTTCATTAAAGCGCCGTGCAATCCACAGAGAGAGGGTACAATCCGCTGCCTAATTGATAATGATATATTGATATATTTTAGTCTTTTGTAATATCATAAACACATAACGATTGGAAATGTAACCTCGCAGATTCTACAGATTCCCAGTGGGGAGCCAAATCTGTATTTTCTTATATACCTAACTTACCAGTATGATTTAACCATAATCATTTAAAATAGCTATATAATTAAAAGTTTCATTATTTTCACGCTATTTTTAAAACAACAATTCTGTAATGGTTTTCTGTTTTCCATGTGCCCTCATTTTCAGATGTGTGTGAATGAAATACATCATTCTGATTTGTAGAGACATACAATAGTGGATCCATAGATATAAAAATTAATAATCAAAGTGTTTACCTCCCATTTCATTTCATGGCTAATGCAATAATGTTCAGACCATGTATTAATAAATGGAGCTTTGAACTGTGATGTCGTATTCTTAGGTTTCCTGTAGGGTAAATGATAACACACCCTCAATACATTTCAAGAGATTCATATTTCCTTCTCTACAGAAGACCCACTAAGGTATTAAGGGCCTTTTACCAAACCAAAGGAAGATCTAAAATAAGGAAAATGTGTTTTACGCTGCTCTATATGACAGATAATTTGGATGAGTTTGTCATAATTTTAAACAGAAATTCTTAGGTTTTATCTCAGTATGAAGTGACAAGGAATGTTGCTAGCTGTAAAAAGTATACTGTAATTTGCTACCTATGCAAATCACCAAGAGTAATTAGCTACGTCTCATTATAAATAACATTATCAGAAGAAGGGAGGCAAAGTGAGATACGTCTCGCTTGTAATGTCTATTAGAGCAGCTGGCAGAAGCAGCCTGACTGTCCTCCTAACACACTGCATACAAGGAATGACTTGAAGAGCATATCTCCTCTGGGCTGACCGCACAGCAAAAGCTCCAGCCAGATGGCTGCTGTCATTTGGCAGCAATGGCCAACCAATTGGCATCTCTAGGTACATTTAAGGTTTGATGTAACACTGCAGGAAGAAACAGCATATTTGAGATGACGATCATCAGCCATGAATGGGACACGCTTCTTAGTCTTGTCACATGTCATTCCAGCCATTAACTGTCGACACTGCCATCTTGAAGCACTTGTGAAAATTCATGAGTTTCACACCACTGCGTTTAGCCTTCAGCCCTAAACATTCTGCCCAAAGCTCTGGTGCAGATCTGTATGGTTAAAAACATGGTCTGTCACCAATGGCTGTGAGTTATCTAGTTTGAAGGTGTGATGCTGACCGGGGCCAAAGGAACATTCGGTAGCACTTTCTATGTATTCCCTCTCTATAAGAATCTATGAACAAATTCATAGCCCATTATAATGGATCCATAAAGCATTAAAAACATGGCTATAAATACAGACGCTCCTCTACTTACGAATTTTCAACTTACGAACTTTCAGACATACGAACGAAGAAATTGTGTTCATTGGGCTCCCGTTTCCTGTCTGCAACATCAATTTTGTTTTTTCTGCGCTCCAATTCTGCCTAGTACGACTTCTGGCCGCTACTCCCGCCGCGCAGCAGCGTAGCGTGCAGACTCCCAGCATCCTAGTTCTTTGTACTTGCGTATGCCCTTAAAATGATGTTGAATGACGAATTACGAACATTTCAAGTTACGAAGGGCCGTTCAGAACTATCTCTTTTGTAAGTAGAGGAGTATCTGTATTTACAAAAAGGCCTGACACATTATAATCATGTTTATTATGAATTATGATTTATTATGAATGTTTTCATGCATCTTGAATACATCTATAATGTACTATATATATCTTCATTATCAGTACAAAGCATCCTTAATTCTTATACCGACCATTATAATGCATTATGAAGGTATCTCCAGTGCAATATGGATGACAGCTTTAAATAAAGTGTTATTGAACATTCAAAAGAAGAGTCCAGAATAGTCATAAGTACCATGATAGGTATTATAGGAAATACTGCATGAACATTATATGTTAAGGCAAAAGATAATTTATTTTTATTGATTTATTATTGGCAATCTAACAAAGCATGTTATTATGCATAATATTTAACACTTATTTCAGACTTAATTATATGTGCCCATGAATGCTATTCACAGAACAATGTGTGATAATGTGATTTAGGGCATTAAAGATGGGGAGTTAACATGCTTCTGAGAAGCATCCATTTGGAATCCAGTGTCGATAATGAAAGCCTGATGCAAGCAAATAGGCTCAAGTTGGCCAATTACTGCATGCATACAAAGTGATTGTTTGCCCATTGTTTGGGAGGCGCGGGACGGCGCCCAGGGGAGTGACACGGCAGTCCAGCCCACGGAGCGCGTCACTTATGTGCTGACGGCTGTCAGCAGCAGAAAATGCATTTTTATTTCAGGCAGCAGAACTTCAAAGCACCTGTCAAGTGTGGTCATAAATCACACCTGTCCACTTCTCCAATGTGATAAGAAGGGCTTGTGACAGAATGAATGGTACGCTGTTTTTTCCCTTCAGTATTGTTACAAGAACCAGCATGTTTGTGCCTAATCGGGTCCTGCGATTAAACAGTCTAGCTTTATCATTTTTATCTGTCCTCTACCTTGTTTATGTGCCCCAGACACAAAATGAATGGCATCTGAATAATTCCTTCTCTTTATCATTTCATTTTCATATCTTGGCACTGTAGAGAGAATGCATCTGTGAATCGCCTCTCATACATTTCTGCTTAGACACCAGTGTGCACTTGCAGCTATGGTGTCCTTGGGGGCTTTTGCACCTCACTGATGCAGCACTAACCACAGAGATGCCCCCCCAAAAGACCCGTGGAGAACCTGGGCGTTCTTTTAATGCAATTTAACAGTCCCACTAACTCTCGTCAGCAAAACTGTCTCCAGATGACATCAGTCTCTCACCAGTTTCTCAGTCTCAAAGCTGCTTCCCCGTTGGAAGACAATTCGTCTAATATACCCCAGATCTTGACAGGCACCACCTTGACTTCGTGTGAGTTTGGTCATCCTGTTTTGGCTCACCGGTGTATATGCATTATTCGACATTATAAAGTAATAACTCACTCAACAATCTACACAATAAAGCTCGGCCTTGGAGATGACTTGTCAGCCAGCTCTCGGTGTCTCTGTGGGGTCCACAGGACACCCTGATGTATGAAATAGAGGAACATACCATCACTGAATGTTCATGCTTGGGATGCGTGAGCTGCACCCTTCCTCCTGAGACTGCTTTGTAGTGCTACAAAGACATAGGGATACATATATAAAAAAAAACACCTGCATTCAAAAGCTGAGGACGTTTGGACCCGCAGTCCCAGGTCCTCCAATTGCAGTCGTGTCACCCAGAAAGTGTCATTGCAAACTTGTTGCAGTATTATTTTATACCTCCATTGCTATATATTCCCCCTACCAGTTACATGACAAAAAAGCTGATCAGTTGTCTCAAGCCTTCAAAACAGTCTCAGCTCTGTCATGTTTTCAAATCTAAACTCATCATCTGAGGCCACACGGCAAACATCTCCGCGTCAGCTACAGACAAGCTCTCGGCGAGCCGCCTGCGTCGAGGGAAATCTGAGAGTTAGAGATAATGTCATGAAAATGACAACAGATGCTCGGCGTGTGCTCTGATGCATAGCCAACACACTTACAGTACAGCGCTTATATATCGCCCATGAATACATAGGGATGAGTACAGTTAGGAGTGAGATTCAGGACAATATTATACACCCCGGTTAAATAATGCAGCTGTTTGTATGAGAGAGCATGTACATCACCTCAGCCGTGTAAACTCACCCTGAACCCACTTGGTGCTTGGGGGGTTATTGAGTTACAGTTGAGATAGCGTTAAGCATGTAATGATCTGCAGACTTCCAGATGTGTGTCCCCGCCCGTTTTATTACATCCCCCGAAGTAAATTGGGCAAACTTTAAATTGTTTTTGGCATTTAAAAGTTTACACACATTCATACCCCTCAAAAGTTAGACTACAATTATTTTAAAAGAGTGTAAAGCAGACACAAGCAAACAAGTGACCCTGCAGGTATCACAATAATGGCAGAAATATATTTATCCAGTTACCTGATGTAAGGGGTGCATACAGGTGCTAGGCGACCTTCCCACTATACTCTGTATAGAAACCTACATGGTAATACAGTGTACTGCACCTGTACTGTACCTGTGTAGCTTAAATAGCCAAGATACTTTATATGAGAGAGAGTTAATTAATATAACAAGAAAAAAATACATTGAAGTAATACATAAATGCTAACATGTCAATATTTATGGGTATTATTAATTACATAGGTACTGTAACAATACACGACTGGCAGTGTGGAGGCTTTGTTTCCACCAGCAACATGTGTTGCATTATGGTCACTTATGTCTGCCATGTCTCATTAGCTGATCGAGATTTTTCAACTCTGCGTTAACCTCATAGGACCTGGGTGGTAGATGTGGTCGGACGTTGTGAGGAAGGACATTAAGCGAAACATAACCGTATTTAAATTAACGAAACTCCGCAAACACACGCAGAATGTATGCCTTTCTTAATTACCGACTTCGCCAGTGCAGTTAATTAGGGGACTCTTGCAGTACATCGCAATGGTCAGCAAGAAATAAAAGACTAGCTAACAGTTATTTAAAGCCAATCCTGAGTTGACAGCGATAGGCAGAGCGAATGCAGGCTTGACGAATATGATTTGGAGACTGCGAGACAGATTTGTGCATGTATTTAATAGGGATGGAGGTTGGTGAGATACTTATTTACATATCATATGGGGACCGAGTGAACTGCATGTTTCAGCAGAATGTTGCCCAAATCCCGCTCGAGCTTCTCATCACTGACAAGCAGCTACCCGAACTGTACATCGGCGCCCCAACGGGAATCTGCCTCCAGAATGATCCTGTCGGTCGGTCAGTCATTGCCAAAATGGGCTCGCGTCTTGTATGAAAAGCTCATTAGAAAATATTACACATAGCCTCCCAATTATGCTGAATAGGTGCTTCTTTTTTGGAAGTTTCCAGTGAGCCGTTGAAGACGTGTCACAGAAGCCCTTGCTTTGACAGACAGGGCTCATTCGAGTGACATTGAAAGGTCCAAGTCACCTATATACCTTTTTGCTAAGTGGTCAAAAGGAGCCTACTTCTTGAAGGCTTGGAGGAGGAGTATTGACAAGAGGTCCCGGCAGATGACTAGCAGCCTTTAAGCAGAGTGGAGATTGATCATGACATCCACGGGAGGGTTGGCCAACTCAGCAGGTTCAATACTCGCTCTTTCCGAGTGCTTCAGATGTCTGCCAGAGGCACAGTATCCCATCATGCCATTGTGCATCGAGTCTCGTGGGATACACATCACTCACCGTTATTAACTCCCCTTTAAATTCCCGTAAATGAGCCACATAATGCATCGATCTGGAACATCGCACAGCAGTCTCCTTCATTCAAAGCCAGTTGAAACGTTGCTTTGTAATTCATGGACAAACGGGGCTCCAGTGGATATTGTAATTGACATCATTTATAGGACAAGAGCTGAGATTGAGCCCAACCTCCTTCATTTTAATGTTACTTCACTGTCACATCCAAAATACCTTAAAAAAAAATTTTAGGGCAAGTATCCCGTTCAAGGGTAAAATAGGAGATAGATGACATTTTAGCACGTATCACTCTACCCAGAGCACCATGTCTTTTCTCGCCTTCTTACACTTTTGTCCCCTTTAACCTTTGAGAGCCAGCCGACAGCCAATAAAAATGCGTCTTCTGCAGCTAACAGCACGTCTGTCTCCACCGAGTCTGCCTGGGCTTCTTGGGTGGCAGCGTCACCCGAGCCTCAAAGAGGGGGCTTCTTCCTGACTGGCTGCCTCCCTTCCTCTACCTCGATTACCATCGATTCCCCAGCAGCGACATGCTGTCCCAAGGAGGGGAAATGGATACACCTTGTTGGTTCCAACAATCCCTCTCCCCCTGTTGGGACGGGCCCCGGTAAATTAATAGTGTGCTTGCAGCCACTAGATATTGTTAATGTATTTGCTATTGATGGAGTGAGATAACATGAGTAGCTTCAACCTTACTTAACACAAAACATAAATCCTCCCAGGCCAGGCTGATGTATGAATCAACAGGGTGTGCTGAAAGCGGCGAAGGCTTTTAAGCAAGTGTACGTTTCGACAGGACAGCTTATTAACCTCCTCTGCTTGCCCCGTTTACTTTTGATCCTTCCAGCGATATTCCACAGGGCACGTTCAGCCAGGGCACCATCCTCCGCAGGATGACATTCATATTTGGTCTTGCAACGTCTCTCAGCCATATTCCGATTCCCTGAGTCTATGTCTGTTCACGAGGACTGTCTGTCTGTTTGCTCTTGACTGGGAAGTTACGAGGCCGATACCACACCCCTGCAACCTTCGTCAGCTCATAAAGCATGTAAACATTTTCGTAAAGACCAAATATAAATTAGATATACTTGTATTTGCCTTTATGCAGCTGAAATATACCAGAGCAATTTAACAGGCAAGAGGCACTGGCATTTGACAATATCCAAAAAAAACACAATTTATTTTATTTAATAAAGCTAAATGAATACATAAGGCATGTTTTGTAAGATGAATCACTGTGTAATGAAATCCTCCCACAAAGCTTTTAGTGTTATCTGTATATAACAATGCACTTTGCTGAACCTGGAGCGCTGTGTCCCTACAGTAACACTACAATCTGTCGTGTACAGTGGGTCACCAAAGGAAGTCACATTTCATATTCTGTCAGACTAATTGAACCGATGATTTAGCAAGGTAACAAAAATGTACCAATTTCAGATCACTCGTTCCGTTACGGGCTTTTTAATATTCATTACGTGATATCATACATAAATTTATTTATTTGTTTATGTATATAGGTTTATAGGAAGGTTAATATTATCTAACATTCTGACATTATGATAAAAACATTCTGGTTATATTATCTGCAGTATTATCTGCCAAGTTTTTCTGAGATTCTTTTTTGTTCTCCAATATATCATCAAGCATCATTTCTTTGAAGTAGCAGAAGGTGTCCTTTCAAAATTTTGGTCGTGAGTCTATCAAAGTAGAAAAAAAAAGAGATTGAAACATCTCTCATGAAACTCTTGAAACTCATATGGGATGTTCACTCATGCCAGTGTTGATAAGTGACTGTCCTCTTGTTTGGACACGTAACGATCTATAAGCATGCAGTGTTCTGCACCATTGCACCAAAAAGAACACACTGCCAATGGCTGAAAGCAATCACTGGCCATGCCAGTTGGCAAAGAAGCCAATAGTCCATTCACCCTTTTGCATTTAAAGCCAACATCATTTAAGCCACTTATTTTAAGATTACGCACAATTTTTGGAAGGGAAGACAAGTTTCTTTAAGGTTATAGTCTATATATTACTAGACTGTTGTGTTCATACCACATTTCAGGTCTTTATTCCAAAGCAGCAATGGAACATCTTTGCAGATGTGTAAAAATAGTGCATTGAATGAAATGACAGCAATCATCCAGTTCGGTGCAGGAACACAGATCGGTGGAACGACAATTCTAACTTTAGTGTAATTTAAACTCGCATCGTATCCTTCAGGGATGGGCCAACACTTCAAAAGCAGGGAACTAACAATGGAGCGACATACACAGGGAGACTTAGCATGAATCATGGGATAATTAACTCATTTCTCCCACAGAGGCTTGTTTGATATCGATGTGTTTTAATAAGCACACCTGAAGTGCTGATGGTGCTCAGTTAACCGGGGGATTCTTTTAATGCGGAATGGTAACTGCACGGGGAAAAATACATCATAAAATATATATAGGAAGAGAGTATTGGCTATATTGAGAACATATAAAACAGGTAAACAAGTTTGTTGAAAAAAAAAACAGTCATACGAGATCCTGTGCGTCATGTACACAGCTAGAAATGTCATATGAGCAGTCGGGCCGACAAGAACAATAGTGCCAACTATCAATATTAAATATAATGTAATGCAATATGATATTTCCCCAGTTCGTAAATAAATTATATTATAAATTTATTTTTGTCAAATGCATGCAAGAAAAATACATGTAAAGGATACATGTCATTCTACTCATACTAGTTACCAAAGTTTACACTACAAAAAAAAAATGATTTATTTGTGTAGATATTCTGAGGTTTAATAGCCTGCATTCTGCCAAAATAACTCCAAGTCTCAAGAGGCATGGTTCAATAAAAGCAGTGGTCGGCGTTGTTGCAAAAAAAATCTAATTTAATATTCAATGTGACTAAAATAGCATTGAATGTTACAGTGACTTATGCGCGTGAACTTATGCTACATTATTTTGATGGAGAATGATTCTGTTACACTGTGGAAGCGAGTAGATCATAAACTCAACAAACAGAAATAAATACCCTTAATAAATACCTTACTTCCTAGTAAATTATGCAAACTCGGCCACTAGGGAGGGCAACGCACTGTGCATTGCTGACATCAGGTCGTTTTTGACATGGAATTCTTTTCCAATACACCACGGAAATGAAAAACTGGTTTTATGTGATGATCTCAGAATATTTCTGGACGTCACAGCACACAGTTTGCGGTTCAGGGGGCAGACAATGCAGGAATAGATTGATTCCACCTCCTAGAGGTCACTTGCTCTTTTGATTGACCTCTCTCAAGGTCAGGGTCTCTCACTGCTTTCTAAGAGACTATTCATTAATCATTTGTTAATATTTCTTTTTTTTTTTTTTTATTAATATAAGAAGTTTATACGGAATTCAATCACGCTATGTGTAAGAAAAGTGTGTTTTATTCCAGTAAAAGATGAACAAATATACAGTATAAACAAGATCATATGCTTCACATTTTTCAATCAGGAAAATGAACATCCTCAATAAAACATCGATATTTTGAATTTCTGACATGTCACCATAAAAACCTTGCAGGTCAAGTGGCAAAAGATTACCTTTTATTACGTCAGATAGCTTTATTAATTTGACCTCACCTTGCATTGCTTTTTAAGGCACATCCCCATCACTAATACTGTAGGTCCTTTAAAAGCACACCACACCATCCAGTGGCCTTATTAGCTGAGAATTGTTTGAGCCTTAATATTTCTGTTTGCTGCAAAAATTGAGGTCTTTGTCTTGCTAGAGCGACTTGGGTCTGTGCCGGTTCAGCGTGTGTAAGATTGACTAACTGCTATTAGTGCTGCAGTTTCCATATACCTTTAATAAATGGACACATTGTACACATTGCATGCAGCTTCAGTGAGTCATATAGTTGTTGCTGAGCAACATGACTTGGTCTGTAGGAGCCCTCAACCTGCCAAATATTGAATTTCTTCCTAGACTAACAATCACCACATATATTAACGTTTCTGTTCATATTTTAAAAATATATATTCTTAGTAAACAAGGTT
>JAODJX010000049.1:20059245-20070233 GCA_026776945.1 Isichthys henryi
CGATGGGCTGGCCCCCCATCCAAGGTTGTTCCCTGCCTCGTGCCCATTGCTTCCGGGATAGGCTCCGGACCCCCCGCAACCCAGTAGTAGGATAAGCGGTTTGGAAAATGGATGGATGGATGGATTGTCATGGACAAATTAGCACATAAACATTAATGTCATTCCTAGGTTTGTCTGCTTTGTATCATACAATGCTATCTGGATTGGTGACTGACAGAACAGAGACTGAATTTAGACACCATAATAACCACTTAGGTGAAAACACAATGGACATTTGTCCTTAAAAGAGGACTACCCCTTATCTTACAATGGACTTTACATTTATACTGGAATATTTTGATTGGGGCCATTAACAGAGAAACGTTGTGTTAAATAATATAAATTGACATAAATTGACTAACATACAGAACTGAATTGGTCGAATTAAATACAAAAAATTTGAAATGCATAAAATATTGCTAGGGATCTCCAATTACACACAGAAATGTGCTTATTTCAAAGTATAAAGCCTGTTTTCTGTCAAAGGAGAGGTTTAAGCCTTTTTGACACATCGATGAAAACATTCAATTTATTTCCTAGAGTAATTTATGCCTTAAAAAAGGTAAATGATATTTGATACACTGCTGTGGTATTAGGCCTATTAAACTTAACCAAAAACAATCAGAATGGCGTGTGACATGACAGAAGATTAAATTAACATTACCGGTGTTTTATCACACTTCGCAGATTGGTGTAACGTGGTTTCATTAAAATTAATTATACTTAATCATGAATGCCCCGGCTGCGTTTGATCCTGTTGAGGACCGTGTTGAAGTTATCTGCAACTCTAAAAATGGTGGTTGCCTAATAAATATTAATAGATATCTTCGTAAAAGGTATTGCAAGTCACAGAATTGTCTTATGGAAAAAAAAGAGAAACAAGTAAGCACTTGCGTACTGCACCTCGCAGAAATAAAAACAAAGGATGCTTCCAGCTGTGGCACAAGGTCTCCATCTGGTGGCAGTGATGAGAAATTGCATTATTAACAAAATGTATTTTTTATCGTAGAAATATGATTGACAATTTCACGTTTTTTGTACACATACACATCCACATATCCTGTATCCTTTTACGAAGTCGGAACATCGTATATTTCCATTTTCGTTTTTTCCCAACTGAACTTCACTTTCACAGTTGGGTTTGTAATTAAGGTCGTTCGGCACCTGAAACTTCATTCTGTTTCTGAATTTGTCACTACCTGATTTAAACGACGATTGTCATTCTGACACATGATATATTCAGTCAATTCCCCTGTTGCGCAGAACAGTTTCATTTACAGGCTCCGTTTCTTTCATTCCTTTTCAGTTTCTGTTTATTGTTTCACCAAAAAAACATGAAATTACATAAAGTCTTGACTCACATATCACAGCTTGTAATCTGCATAGGTTAGTGTTGTTTTCGTATGAAGCTGTAATTTGCTACGTTACTAACACGGTATTATTCGCTAGTAGTGTGCATGTAAACCTTACAACTTTCGCTATAGGCAGCTATTTACATGCAGAGAAATCTGCACAAAAATGCGGCGCTTTGGTGTTTTTTTCCCACCGTTATTCTTCAGATTTCGATTTTTTTTGCCCGTAGCCATGTTGTGGGCGGGACTACGTTGCCATGGCAGTGACGTCAATATCAGTGTCGGGTAACTAAAGGTCAAACTAAAGACAAGAGAGACGGAAGGAAACAGGAACAGAATGGCGGAGGTGCTTTAAAACTGGACAGCAGAGGCCGGAGGGGGGAAAATGTTTACGATTCAGCTGATTTTTCTGAATTTACTGCAGGTTGGAGTTGGAGGGAGTGGTAAGGATTTAGCAAGGTCTCGTAGGGAAGTTAATTTCCTCGGATTTAGCTAGCTGTATAGTTAACTGAGTCGCTAGCTGGACAAGTAGCAATGTTTAAAATAACTAAACTTAGTCTGCTGTCAGAGCCAAGTTTTACAGGTTTGATTTTTCTGGCTGCGGCAACTTTGGTTCACTCTAAGGGCAGGGCTGGCAGACGGAGCCGGCCCTGATGTTTTAAAGTTACTTAGTTAGCGCGGCTAACCTTGCTAACTAGCGCCAGGTCCTTGTAGTCCTGCCTGTTCTGGCCGGTCACCGCGATCGTTCATGCGGCATCCCCCCCAATGTCAGCACGCCGGCCAGTCACCAGGAACCGCTTTCTTTCCTTTCGGAGTTAGAAATCCGCATTTGAAACGTCATTTTGGGCGATTTTTTGTTAGATTTTAATTTAATTGCAGGGTATACTGCGTTGCATTGCGGGTTTGCTGCCTTTTTTGTGTGTGCTCGGTGATTCGTGCGGGATCTGCCGTGGAAATGCATCTCACGGGCCCGTTTTCCTCCACCTAAAGCAGGGGTAGCGGCATTAGCAGGAGTTTGCTGCAGCTGGCTGGAGCTGCCATACGAGCTGGCTAGTCGCTTAGCCGAGTCCTCATGCAAATACATGCAAAAAAGCCTTTGAAATGTTACTGTCCTCCTCTTCTCTGTCCTTGCGGTCTCTTCGTGGGGAAACGTTATTAATCTCGGCCGAATTCCGGCTTCGTGGCTCCTTGCTCTTCATCCTACTGGCTCAGGTCGCTTAACTAAACTTACCGAGTTAGTACCCCGGGCTTCTCTCTCACTTTAGATCAGCGGCTAGTCGGACACGTACTGCTAACCAGTCGCTTTCCCACGTTTAAACGCCGTTTTCTGACAAGTTTCTTTAAGTTTAAAATGACCTGCTAAGGGGGCAGGCTGCCTCCATCAAGGACAATGTCACTCCAATGACGAACTGCGACCCTGCGCCGCTTCGCTGCCGTTATTTACCCACTCATTTACAGTAATTATCATTTAAGCTTTTGCCGCCGTGTGTCGCCTGTACGTTTATGCGAGGTTATGGCTGCTAAGTGTTTAAGCTTTTCGCCAAGCCGCTTCTTAGTCTCATACTGTACAGGGTTAATAGGAATGTGGCATAAATAATAAACCAGAGGTATTATAAAGATATTGAGGACGTAGAATATATACTTGTATATTAGTAATATTCTCCGTAAAATACATATGTTGGAAATCTAAGTCAGGGCTCAAGGTCGATGGTTGAGCCTATTGCACGGTACGTTTAGGCCCTGTGTTCCCTGTTTTTTGATCGGGATTGTATACTTTAACAAAGGGCATCTAGTTAATACCTCATTTCCTTAATCTTTATTTGAAGATTTTGCTTGGGGGTCAGTGACAGGCTCCCCGTGCTTTCCCTGAATTTTCCCACAGAACAAACCCTGTTTTCTAACGTATGCGAAGCAGTTAGTGGTGGATGAGGAACTGGGGCACTTTTCTGAGCTGACTCGCCTCACTACAGCTTTATTAAAGCATGGCATGTTAACTACTTTTAGTAAGAGATTTGTACCATATTAACGCAGAAAAAATGTATCTGTTAAGCAAAGTGCTGAAACCTCAGGCGTCTGTTGTACAGAGTGTATTTACAGTCTTAGATGGCAGCCTTTGCCAGACTACCAGAAGTAATTTATATGAATGACATAATTTGCCAAGTATTTTAATCTTTGAGCAAATGACCGTAGGAATTTGAAATTGAGAAGTTTTTTGTGCTTTTGTGAAACTTGAAGTCTTTGCAATTTTCTGCAATTTCTCCCGGTTTGTGAAAATGTCGGTCGTGTTTGTTGCAGAGTATGATCTGTAGATGTCCTTCTTCGTCCTTCAGGACAGCTAAGTGGCCTCCAACAAATTGAGTTTTTTCTTCCCCTTCTTTGCTGGTGTCCTTTCGCATTGCCGATTCCGCATTGGATAATACCCACTCTTCCGATGCAGGCTCTGACATCAAGGTTAGGCAGAGGAGAGATGTTTATGCATACCAAGGCGATCACTCCCCATGCCTGATGAAGTAGCTGATTGAATTCCTAGTTTAAAGGAGTGTAGCACTGAGGAGATGGGAGTTCTCTTTAAACATTATTAAAGACGCTCTGTTCTTTACAGTTGGCCAGTTGTATAGCAGTTTCCATATTTAACAGTATTGCGCTGTGCAACTGCTCATTAAATATATAACAAGACCTTCAGGGTCTGGATTTTTCGTTTCTTTTTTTTGCTGCCCCAGTGAAAGAGGTTGTTGAGCTAGAATAATACCTTGGTGGTCGGGGTTTTTGTGTAGTTATGTGTTGTGTATGTTATAAAAGTACAAAATGAGCTAAATTGTTGCTTTTAAACTGATCATTAAGCTCACTCAGGACCTGATTTTCTGAATAATGTCTGTGTGTGTGTGTATTCAGAAAATGCATCTAAGCATGTCTCTGAAGGTTTGCATTGAGTCAAATGCTCCTTTCATCTGACACGGAGCCAGAGTGTCGTGTGTCACATACAGAACTGGCAGTTTTTCGTCACAGTGACGCAGTGGGGGGGCAACAAACTATTTTCTATTTTCTTGTTTTACGTTTCGAAAGCATGTAGGATGGTGACCAGGTGTCTATGAATGTTTGTTGTATATAGATCAGATCAAAAATATACACACATGTATGTGTGTGTAATAAACATTCTGCAAAGTTTTCATACTAAGGAAACTTTATTTTTTTCTGCACCCCCCCCCCCCACACATGTTTTGCCCCAGTAGATATGTTTTCCACCCATTTTTATATGGGACCAAAGGTTTGTTTTCTCCCCAGTGAAGCTGCAATTATGAATTCCATCAGAGTAAATCTGTTGGTTAACAAAGTTCAGCCGGAGGAAATGTGCCTCCCAGCTGAGCTTAGGAATGAGCATCCACTCTGGACAAAAAGAAATAGCCACCCGTGGGGGGGGGCTTGTTATTGATCCCTGCCACGGCCACATTGCGGTATGTAAAGCCAGTGACATGCTGCATAGCCGTGCCACTCACTCTGGAGGATAGATCAAAGTTAAATCCATGCTATACTTAGGGTGGCTGGTGATAAAATAGGCCAGGGTCTGCATGATTGTAATGTCTTCTCCCTCGCTCCGATTCCCCAACCCCGACGTGTTGACATGATGATGAAGTGTCACCTCATAGTGCTTGTCTTGGAGTCTATGAAACGTGCACTTTTTGTTTCAATGATGGTCGCCTTTCTTACATGCTAACACAAGTCAAATCTGCATACTCTCAAATGTGAAAGACTCCCCCCCCCCCCGCCATCATTAGCCCCCAGCGGTTGTGTGTAAATGTTATTTCTGTAGATAAATTGGACGCACAGAAGTTTAAATGGGAAAAGAGAAATGCTTATTTTGTCTGGATCGCACTTTGCATACCAGAATGGGGGAAAAATGAGGTGTGAACCGTCTTATGTGGAGTAATGGTGTTTGACAGCGATTCTTTGCTATCACTGTGCAGAACTGCAGCAACTCTCATTGGGAGGCTGTGATTTTTCCTGCCATGTGATGTCTGGTGGCCTGCTGCTGTAAACATCCCCGACTGGAAGCTGTACAGCGCCACCTAAGCTTTCAGTCAGATGTTTGCGGCGGCCAGCTTCCTTCAGCTCCTTGGAAACGGCAAAGAGCTCTGTCATCTGCCCTGTGGTGGTCACACTCGTTCGCCTACACTGCTGTCCTTTACCTTTCCTGGGTTGGGTTGTGTGTGTGTGTGTGTGTGTGTGTGTGTGTGTGTGTTTTGAAGTTTTGATCATACTTTCGCAAGGTGATGTTGACTTCTGTTTCTGTCATGTACAGAATGTCTATTTTCTTGCTATATTTCTGCAGCCAAGTTTCAGTGGGAAATTGCAGAGTTTTACAATCTGCTTTGTTTGGTGGGTGGGGGGGGATAGTCGGGAAGAAATGTCGAAGTCAAGGGATTTTGCTTCTGGAGACTTGATATGACCAAGCCTGTAATTTCAAGACAAAAGATAAGCGCCTTCTATTGCCTGTCAAGCTTGTTTTTCTCCATGCCGCAGACACTAATTGGAAGCCAACTCCTTTCAGTTTGCAGACGGTCTAAGTTTAGTTAATGTAAACATCCTACACTCAGCTGTGACATGGCAGTGAAGGCTGAGGGAAGGGTGTTTACTTTGACTGGTTTGGAGAATCCTCTAGTGACCCTCCCGGTGTGCTCCCTTGCTGAGGAAAACATATTGCTTTTTAAATGGGAACGTCGTGCATGTTAGAAAGGCTTCGTTGGCTCAACAGGGGTGCCAATCCAGAGGCTTTGGGAAAAATAAAGCGTTTGACAATTCAGACATTTAGCAAAGGTTAAATTTTTCTTATTTTGTAACTGAGTCACGTCAGCTCTTGTGAAATGCTGTTGGACACTTTTTCCGTTAAGGCCATCATTGTAAGCATTATACATGCATTACGTAATGTTGTGCGAGTTGAGTACTCATTAGCGTAATTTGCTCTGAAATGCCAAAAGCTTTACAGAGTGTGGTAACATTGAAGGTGCCCAAACGTCTCTTCCATAAAGTTTGATTTCGTGGGGCAAATCGCGTAGGTATTGAGGTGAGGACTGTTTAGAAATGCTACTTTTATGTAATAAAATAAATCCTCATGTCTACGTGTTCTGCCTTTGTGTGTGTGTGTGTCTCCATTTGCATTTCTACAATTTTACCAAATTAAAATTTTGTATGACAGCTTTAAACACACTTGAGTAAAAGTCAACATTACTGTACCAGTTACTTTCGGAATGGCTTTTGAATGGTTTCTGAACTGTGTAAGAAAACACGTACTTTTTTCTTTTATATACATAATGAATGCGATCTGATGTGATATATGTACATCTGCGTGTTTAAGTAAATGCTCATACCGGCCCTGTGAAACTAGGTTCCAAACGCACTGAAAGAGGATGGGAACTGCAATTTGCATTAAACAGAATGTGCATCTTTGAATTATTGTGAAGAATTGTCAGCTGTGGAAGTACATCTGTGTAATAAAGTAATCATGATTGATTAATCTTGTAATATCAAATGCCATCATCGGATTCTTAAGAACAGCTTGATAAATGGGTGGGTTCTGAGTGGCATAATTGGTATTTTCTTAAAACCACAACAGGTTCCTACATGTGTAAGCACAGTGTTATAGTGAAGTTCCTGGCGGTTAAACTTTTTGATTTTTTTTTTAAACTTCATTATTTGGTTAGGGCTGTATAATTTGATAAGGCTGGCTGCAACTGCCTCAGTTAAATTCATCATTAAAGTTGAAATGACAGAAATTCATTAAAATCCTTGGTGTGATATTATACGGCGCGTGCACTGGAGACAAACGATGAGTTCATGTCACGTCATAATCAGACACAATTCAGTTTATTCTCGTTCCGCTTGTCTCCTAGGACTTAATCATCTTTGACATATCTGAACTGTGTGATCATTGGCAGAAATGTAGTTTTCAGAATCCCTAATTAAACAAAATGCCCGAATTAAAGGACAGTGGAAACACAAACCTGTATAGTCCACACAGGTCTAACTAGTATTACGGTGTGAAAAGTGAATACAAGTTATGAACATTGTGCTGAGGGATGCCTCTCAAAGAGCCTATTACAGGGCTGTACCAACATGGTAGACGTGGGAGTCAAACCTACCCCGCTGTGAGGTGACAGCGCTGCCCACAGTATCACACTTTTGTTTAGTTACGTCATAAGCTCGCTGCTTGCTTTACGTGCACTTTCCGATAGGCCCGCCCCCCCCCCCCTTGCCCAAATTCCTGTGTTGTTTCTTTCGTTTGTTTTTATTTTCCATTTTCACGCATTACGTACGTGTTCAGATCTGCAGTACAAACAAGCAAATGTAACTCCATCGGCCCTGAGCAAGGCACGGAGCCTGAATCGCTACAGTAAATATTTAGTTTTTATAAATGATTTACGAGTTTGGAACCGCAAGCTGTGCGCCTTCGATAAAAGCACCTGCTTGGTGAATGAATAATGCAATGATGTTTTACCGCGATCCCCACTCAGTAAGTAGTTTGGAAGATGGATGGATGGATGGGTTGGAAGAGTGCGCACGTTGCAGGCTGCTCTGACAGCGTGATGGAGCGCTAATAGGGTGCTGCGGGCAGCACACGCGTCCTGCTCCCAGCATTTATGTTTTGCATCACTACCTGTTTTAATACTTGACACGTCTGAGCCTTGCAGACAGGGAAGCGCTGTAGGCCGTATGAAATGTGTAATCTTAAAAGCCGGTGGGAAAAGGATGTTGAATTGGATCGTCTACCGTTTGCAGTCGTCTTAGGAGTGCCTGAATGTTTTTGTGTGGTCTCTGCTTCGATATTCTCTTCCTTCCTCTTTAGAAGGCAAAGTTAGCTAAGGGAAATTAATACATGCTGTCATAATGCAGGAGATTTATTAGTCGCCGCCCCCCGATGCAGAACTTGTGATAAGCAGCGGGTGTCGCTGCTGTTCCACGTTGCAAGTCTTCCAGTCGCTGGGATACTGTGTGTTATACGAAAAAATCCGATGCAAGACAAATATTTTGAACTTATGAAATATTTTAACAACAGTCGCATAGCTTATGCACGTATTAGGACAGTTGCCTAAAATGACCATCAGTTTGCCTGAAATGACTGTCAATTACTAGCTATAATTTTTCCTATATGCAGAAGCAGCAGCTCGACATT
The DNA here is from genome assembly GCA_026776945.1 of Isichthys henryi. Classification (NCBI taxonomy): domain Eukaryota; kingdom Metazoa; phylum Chordata; class Actinopteri; order Osteoglossiformes; family Mormyridae; genus Isichthys; species Isichthys henryi. Next base: position 20,067,802 of record JAODJX010000049.1, read on the forward strand.
AATATGTGGTAGACAGTAAATACAAATCTATTTCAGTCTGGTGGCCAATGTGACAAAGTGATCGTACATTTTGTGCAACCAGGGAAAAAATTTTTTTTTTAGTAATATTAGACGATTCTTTCAATATTGGTGATGCTGTACATTAAAAAAAAAAAGTTATGCTGTGTAGAATATGAACTTTTTTTTTAGAAGTAGCATATTAGAAGTTTGTAATGAAAAGATTCCAGTGATGAATGACATTTTTTTACTGAAGCATTCCACCTGGGTTGGGGTCACCACGGCAGTCTTTGTAGGGGTGTGAGTAGCATCCACAACCATTACATGACAGCGGACGGTGACCAAAAGAGTCAGGCCACACACACGACTGCAGATAGTCGCTGCAGCAGAATTGAATAGTGAGTATTTCCCTCTCCCAAAACACAATGGAGTGGTCAGGCCCTGCAATGTTCTCCTTCAAGCGGGTAATTACAAGCACTGGTTCTTTGTGGATAATATGAAGCGGAGAGAGCCATGGAAGGGGAGTGTGCGATCGCTGCCAACGCTGGCGCCCACATTCGGGGGGGTGTAGCTGGGAGTGTTGGACCTCCAGGTCCATTAGCAAAGACCACCTGGTCTACATGTTGAGGAAGAAGCTATCTCCATCAGGCCTGGTGAGTGTGAGTGGGTGCATGACGGGGGTTTTACGACAGCAGCCTGACGATAATTACTATTCAGTGTAACAGTAAAGCTGGAATCTCTTAATACTTGTTATTATAACTTTATTATAGTAAGCTGTGCAGTTTCAACTGATCATCTGGTTTCCCCCAGTCCAAATGTCGCCCTCTTAGCAGGCATGAGGTCCGGAAGTAGCGAGCTGGTACACTGGGAAAGATGGATGTTGCGTTTGGAGAAATGCGAATGGAAAAATTTGTGTTGTCAATCATTGGCTGTTTTCCCGCAGTGGGAAGTGGATAGCAATCCCACAAAGGCTTCGTTCTCACCATTAGTCTTTATAGTTCCTATTCAATTACCATGTCCGCTATAAATGTGCGAGGTACGCTTAGATTGAGCTATTTGGTATTTCAGTACTCAGTCTTCCTTTGAATTCAGCCAATAAGTGAAACATTTACATTTTGAAAGCCTTACAGCACTGTTACGTCTTTACATTATTTTGCACAATTTTAATAGTCACCTGAGGGATCGGCTATTCTGGGTTTTTGAATAGTATGCTTAAAAGAAAATCACACTAAAATATGACTGTAATTTGGCTCCAGTGGCAATTAACAGAACAAAACACAAATGCAAAGAGGATATGCATTCAAATTGATGTTTCACAGTAAGAGTTTAACCTACAGAAATGTTCAGTTCAAAGCAATGTCGAAGATATTGTCTGCTATTGAGACTATTTGTACATCATGTTATGGAACTTAAACTTTTCTGAGCAGAAGCAAACCAACCTATGGATAAAGAATCTAATGAGGTAATGTTGCCCTTGGCAAGTATCTTGCTAATTAAAGACGAAAGTCACTGGAGTCGATGAGGTCAAAGCTGTGACTAATGTGGACTCATAAAAGGGGAATGTTTGCGGTTTGTGTTCGAGGATGACATGGAAGCTTTAAGGCTGATTATTAATAAGAAGCTTCGATAGGGAGGCATGCAGATTTCTGAGACGCAATTACTAAGAATGTGACACTTGACATCTTATCAATGTGCCACACTGACTGTGCGCCGTTTAATCATTAAAGCTGACACATGTCGGTTTTTAATTTAGAAGGAATGATAAAATGGTGTGGAGGTATGGATTTCTATGGATGTAAAATAGTTGATGTCATCTTGTTGGCAAAGACATTATTCAAGGCTTAAGTAGGCTCACCTTGTTTAAATGAACATTCTGCTGCTGAAGCATTTCAATATTTGTTTGGGGTCTGAACTCTCCCTGAGGCAATTTTTAATAGACTGTCACCTAGTTTTCAGATGGCAGAACGGACAGTTCTCTGAAGGTCATGCTCACCTCCCATTGGTCATTTAGTTTCTTACACTAAGGCTTTTACTATTTCATCTTAGCCATTTGCATTACTGTAAGTCGGAAAGTCTGGTGTTATTCTCTAAATGTGCATTATGAAACTTTATCTGTTGTAAAGTGATCTATTGATGTTATTTCTTTCATAGTTCAGCCCAGATAGCTTTGTCTGCTGTGTTGGGACAGTACAGCCATATAAATTCTCTGCATGACTCACGTTACCTTGAGGGACCAGAGAAAGTCCTTCTCCAGTACCCTTACCAAGGCAACCAAAGTATGGATGAACCATGTTAGCAATTTATACAAGAGCGACGTTTGTGTTTCAATTCTTTATTTAAAAAAATGCATAACAGGTCAGGGGGTGGCATGGTGGTGCAGTGGTTAGCACTGTTGCCTCACACCTCTGGGACCCGGGTTCAAGTCTCTGCCTGGG
>JAODJX010000049.1:20077410-20098963 GCA_026776945.1 Isichthys henryi
CATTGCTTCCGGGATAGGCTCCGGACCCCCCGCGACCCAGTAAGGATAAGCGGTTTGGAAAATGGATGGATGGATTTATAGATTTACTGATGCAGAACCGATGGCGAATAGCTGAGCTATGTGTTTGAAAAGGTTGAGAAACCCTGCCCTAGACAGTACTACATACACAGAGAGATCCTGGGCTTGGAGGAGAATGAGCAAGTGGAATAAATACACTATAAGTTTATAATTGTATATATTCCTTCGGTTGTGGCATCTCTTGCTCTCAATACTTCTCCTGCAGGTTTCACATTCTCTGGTGGCAAAGCTTCGTCCATAAGGTCCACAGACATCTGATACAGCATCTTCTACTCCAGCACAGCTACAGCTACTCTACTCGGTCTACCTTGGAGAGCAAAGTATTTTGGCATCTTTATGTCGTCCATGTGTCCAAAGTGCTTATTACACTCTGTTGTTTGGAGATACATCTAAATATTTATTTGTCCTGGAGAACTGTGATTTATTTACCTTAATTTTGTCAAGGTTGGTGTAATTTTTGCCCTTAGTACGCTAAGTACTTCTGTAGCACGATGTGCAAAACACAGCTAAAGATTATGTTCCTTTCCTTGCTTTTTGTGTCAAGGCGATTGTCACCTGTAGGTTTTGGCTGGTTTTGATGTTGAAAGCACCCCTCACCTGCCGAAAGTTCCACTGACGTCTCTCTCTCTCAAGTGTTTGATTTATAATAGCAGCGGCCCTTCATGTTTCAGCTTCCGCCCTGAAGAAGTTTAGCTATTGTCAGCTTATTCATTTAACCTTTTGTTTGAGGAAGATGGCACGTACGTCATTGTCATCGCAGGCTTTTGGGGCTGACAATCCAACCTACGCCACACGAATCGGAGGGGGGCTCTGATTCGTGAAAACCGTCAATTGTGTGGTGTGCTGCACATAGAATAATCTGTCCAGTCTTTGAGGAATTACATTTTGCTAACTACATTAGTTATCTAATTGAAGCAATTCCCATTAAGAACACAGGAATCAAACCGAGGGCCAGATTAACGGTTGCCCAGCTACCAAATCCAAAGAAAGTATTTTGCTGGCCGTCAGTCCAGCGTTCCGCAAGTATTTGCCAATTCTATCTTGCCAAGTTTGGAATTCTCGTTAATGGTCATGAGGCTTTATTTATTTATTTAGATACGTTTGTTGTGAGTATTGAAGTCTCTCTGTTGACGCCACTCTTCAAACAATTCAGCTCTAGCCCAGATGTTCATTATCAATGTGTGGTGTTTGCATTTATATTGGATTCACCCGACAGCTTGTGGGGGTGATATTGCCTTTATGGATGAATGGCAGGCTAACCAGCTGCAATGAGCCCAGTTTAAACCATTGGAATGGAAAACTATGATACATTTAAAGCCACCGTCGCTTCTCTGCGCTGTTTACATATCTATGCAACTGATTCATATTTAAGTCTTAATTAGCAAAACTCCTCATTTGAGAACACTTGCGAAGTTTTGCCATTCCGTGAAAGAAGAACATCCACAGTCCAAGTAGTTTGATCATTCTGCTGTCTTGCATTTGACAGTTTTCTTGTTATTCTTCTCCAAAGATACCTTAGTCACTTTTAAACAGACTATGGGGCAAATCATGATTTATTGGCGATATTAAATGCCTAGGAATCGCAGGACGTGCGTTAACCAGTATTCATGATGACATTTCCAGACTCTTGGCTCACAGATCAAATTTTATAACAGATGTGATTTTTTTCTAGGTGTGGATTTACAGAGTCTAATATGTATTAAATTTGTAACAAAATAATTGAGAGCGAACTTAATTTAATATATTAAATTTAAATTAGATTTTAATTACTTGTCACATATAATTCTGCTGCTGGTTTTTTTAAAAGTCAAATCTCTACTGAGACATTAAATAAATGAAAATGTTTTATGTATAAGTATAAATATCTGGATGCACAAAAACATAACAAAAGATATTTTCAATTATTGTTGTTCTTTTATTTCAAAATTATTGTTCTGTTTACATAAAAAAATGCTGTTTTGAAATGCATGTAATCACAATATACTGAACCACTACCTTAAAGGTGTTTCCTTTCGTTTGGTTGTCTGTTATGTGTATTTGGAATATTGCCAGTTTTGTATTTGAATTGAAGCTTTTGAATTAGGAAAACCGACAAAATTTTCCGCTTTACTTGAGGGGACATGAATAATCTAGTACATGCTTATTAATGCATTAATTAACCAGTGACTAAATGTTAGTCACGTACTGATCCCACACTTAGTTACTGGGTAATTAATGCATTAACTAATCATTATTTCCCAAAACAAAGCAAGCAAATAAGTATTATTCATGTACCCTCAAATAAAGTTTTAACAATTTTCCTATGTAAATTTCTTTGCTTTTGTAATGTTTTCATGGTCTATGATGCGAGTGTTTGGCTAAATCTCACCTGCCCCCTTTTTACCCTCAGTTGGTGCTGCATCCTCCTGCAGTGACATTTTGGCTTTCACTTCCTTAGGACCACAATTCACCCCCCCCCACACACTCCAACACTAATACTCTTAGTGTTGTAGGAGCACTTGAGTCTGGCATTTTGACATTTGTGGGTTTAGGTATCTCGGCCCACCACTATGTGCTAGTGGGATGATATAGCGGCCTGGCGGAATCTCAGAAGGTGCCCTGTACCACTGTAATTTGACAGTAATGTCTGACAGGAAGACGCTTAATTTATCTTTTGTTTGCTTGTTTGCATTTTTTCCCTGCACAGGCTGCCCAGTCGCAGTAATCATCAGCATTGGCATGGTGTCCGCTGACGATGCTACCATGTTTTAAAAAGGAATATAGGAACTACTTAGCATGTGGCCTCAATCGAATGTTTTATTCCCCAGAAAATGTGCCTGCTTCACCCAGTAAAGTGATATACACTTGTCTGAAGTTCTAATACCGTTTACATCAAATCTGATTTGCTTGGGAAGAAAGTCCTTTTGAAATATGAGGGTCAGCCAGTGACACAACCTGGCCTTCCACCAATTCTTTTTCGGAACCGGGAAGAGTGGTGAGCAAATTCGCCAGCTCAATAAATCACATACCAGCCCAGCAACAATGTTCAGCATCCCATGTGGCAGCGGCTTATCTGGCTGCCGGTGTTGACGTTTCCCAAAGCTGCGTGCGTAACTCAGCTGCCCCGAGAGGCAAACACAGCGACACAGATGGGAGCCACGACAATTTTGGGTCTTCTGGTTGCTGCGGAGAATGATAACTGTGGAAGCGTGTAAGACTTTGTAAGCTCAGACTGATCAATAGGCATTAAGAAGAGCTCATATTGTGTCAACAATGCGATGCAGAAGACGCTTTGATCCAAGTGAAAATGCGTACGTTTTGGACAATCAGCCTTGGGAACTTGAGCATATTTGTTCCGGGAAAATTGCATTGAAACTGCCAGCAAACACTGAGCATTGCACTAAATAGAGAATCCTTTCCCAAAAGACCCCAAAGGACAACTTCATTTAAGCTGCTTTGAAGCCTTTCTCTGTCTATGGTACAGCTACTCAAGCATTCCCCTGAAAGCAGGAAGAGCTGGTCAGACCCGAATGTGTAAAGAACAAACCCTTTCATTTTTATGGTGAAAGAAAGTTATAGTGAGTTTACTGATGCAACCCTTTCATATATAATAACCATGAAAAGATATATGTGAGGCATGTGATTTCAGTAAAGATTGATAATGGGAATCCACTTCTCTTAGTTAAAACATATATTTAAAACAATTTTATTCAATGCAAAGCAAATGATATTTTGACATCCCTAGAGACCATAATATAAAATGAGTTCACAATAGGAGTATCCATTGACCTATAAAGAAATTAATGTAACCTTGGATGCAAAAAGGTTTTATATTTCAATTCTGTTACTTTGTAACCTCTTCTCTGTTTTGTTACCTAGCAATTGAAGCTGTTTTATTAAGCTGAATAAAGTATAGCAACCATTGTAAGAGTTTCATTTGACTAATGCTTTGCATTAAAACTTTATTGGACGCTTCTCGGTTGAACTGAAATTCAGATAAAAATCCATTATGTCTGGAGACCAGGAAGGGAATAGTTTAGCTAATTTTGAAGAATACAGAGTCAGTTATGGTGTATGAATTGAAAATGGCCTTGTATTTTAATATATATTAAAGCAGCAATTACTGAAACACTGTTCATTTCCCTGTGTGACTGGGGCATGTCGGCGACCTGATATAACACAACTTCTGTTTTGTGTCTAGTCCCGAGCTGCCTGCCCAGACCATGGTGTCCTTTCCAAGACACAAGCCTGCTTTTGTTTCTCTGGGTTTCCCCTTAGTGCCGGATCCAAAACAGTCCCTTTGTTTCCGTCTGTCTCCTCTGTAAACTGACACCCAAAGTCTCCTTTCCATTCACCTGTTTCTGGGTCATGTGGCTTTTTTCATCACCATCTTGACTCGTCCTATGTTCCTATTTTCATAACATGCCAGTAACAACAGAGGTGGACAGTTCAGGTCCATAAAGTACAAATCCAGACCAAGGTTTCGATTCAACCAACCAGTTTAACTAAAAGAGTCACAGTGACAGAGGACTCAGCTGGCTGGTTGAAACAAAATCTTGGCCAGGATTTGTACTTTCTGAACCTGACCTTTCCACCTCTGATTTGTTTCATTATGCGGCTACACGATAAACGGCAATAGGCATCCCATTCATCATGGACCCCTGCCTTGTCCTATTTGGAATAGACTTCAGGCTCCACTGTAGCCTGTACTGGATGGATGGATATCCATGAATGTAAGTTTAATTTTCACTGGTTATTTGGAAAGTATAATACTGCCATGAAGCTTTCTGTGCAAAAATTAAGAATGTTAAAAATGAAACTTGCATTTGCCTTGTATTCTTCATAAGTTTTCCATGTGGTTAAGCGCTCATTGTTTAATTGTATGTAACAAATTTAACATAACCATCAGCTTGTTGCTAGGGAGGCAGATCACGCATCACCAGACTCAACCCCTTCTCCTAGTCTAAGTTTTATTTTACCCGGTGCTGTTTAAGTACAGCTTTGGGATCCTATTAGTAGTGACGCTGTAATTAGCTTTCTTGAGTCACACTGCCTTATCACTTAGGTCACAGTCCTTCATTTCGGGCTGCACATTCAAGTCTACAGGCTGTACTGCAGTTCCCATTTTATTTCAGTGGACATCAGCGATGCAGAGCAGTCCTGCATCCCTCTGGGGGGAGGGGGGGGGGTTCTCTGTTTTCTCAATCAGTCTGATGTGCGAAGGGTCACCTGTACCACTTCCTGGTGAGCCCTCTAACGGCACGGCAGCACCTCCCAGCACAGCCCTTCCCCTTCAGTCATCCTTCATTAGCTTCTCGCAGTAAAACAACACCGCAGACTTATTTTCACACAAATTGCTCATTGTCAATTCAAGACCTGGTTTGCCTGTCTGCAGCCAGTGCTAAAACTGCAAACAACTGCTGCAGTGGTGGTGGGGGGGGGGCATTCCGATTTAACTGCCATTTCCAATTTCTTTAATCCATTATTGTTGTGGCGACTATTGCTGGTCAATGCATTGTCACTATTGTTGTTATGGATTTTATTTAAATTCCCTTTAAATGTACTATTCAAATTTCTCAGACATTGATTTAATGATCTGATGTGTCCAATACATACATACACTATATAGACAAAAGCCTATGGATATGGCATTATATATTTTTCCTTAACAAAATCGAATGTGTTATTTTCCGCAATAAGAGGTTAAGGGCCTTAGAATTCAGTGAAAAGATACTTTTTCCCTGAAATCCTTTCCTGTGAAACACAAAATGATGGTTTCTGTGCGCACAGAATACTTTACATAAATCGTGGATGCATGCAATCCTTTCCATAAAGAAGACAAATGCATCTGAAAGGTCTACACATTTTCTTAGCAATACGGGAGAATGCATGAACAAAACCGCGGTTTCAGCAAAAATGCAACAGATGCATGAATTTGCCTTTAACTCGGCGGAGCGTCTCATCAGCCATCGGAGCCTGTAGGCCATTCGGCTCAAAGTTTCCTCATTTCAAAACGTTTCTGGTAATGGTGCAGTGTTCAGCACTGTCACCTCACACCTCTGGGGCCAGGGTTCAAGCCTCCCATGCCTCTATGTGTGTGGAGTCTGCATGTTCTCCAGATGTTGTTGTGGGGTTTCCTCTGGGTTAACTGCAGTTACTGTAAATTGCCTGTAGGTGTGAGTGTGCCCTGCGCTGGGTTGGCACCACATCCTAAGTTGTTCCCTGCCTCGTGTCCACAGACCCCTGGCCTTGAATAGGATAAGTAGTTACAGAAAATGGATGAGACATTAGCACACAAACTGGGGGCATGAGTGCTGAGAGATATCTACCACCTGAAAGGGAGTCGGGGTTACTGCGTTTCTCACACTAAGAGGCTCTGTGTCACAATGTAAGTGGCGTGAATAATCTGCAAAGGACGGTCGCTGGGGACGCAACAACGTAATCGTTCACAGAGCTATTCAGCACCTTTCCTGGGAATGAGAGTGAACTAGATGGGATAAGGAGTGAGAATTAAGCCTTATGTATGTGCAGGTGGGGAGGAGGGGGTGTTGATGGGTGTCTTGTCCAGAGGATTCTAATTGAGTGGAAAATGGCACGAGGTTCGTAAACCAATTGTTTTCTACCTCAGAAAAGCTAGCAGTGGCCGCACTCGAGGTTATTTATACTGCCAGATAGGCTGTTCTTCGAGCTGATGGGACAGAAAATTGAAATTGATCAAAACCGGGGGAAAAATGGGAAGGAAGAGGGCCGGTGGGAACGTGTTTCCTGAGAAAGAATTCATCCTCTCATTTATAACCACTGGCAATGGCTCAGCGCTGGAACGAGTCACTGTGAAAATTGCAAATCAAAACATTGCAGCATCAATCTTAAGCCATTAAATATCAGCAGAGCCTTTTGTGATACAGATGGAGCTGGCGATGAAGGCAGAGCCCTCCTGTCCTCATTTGGGAAGAGCTGTAATGCTGATTTGTACACACACCCGTCTACCATATGGCCTCTGGGAAAGTCTGGAGAGATATGTCATATACAATCAACAAAGCCAAAGTCACAACAGCATTAACATCAGGCTATATCAGAAAAAGTATGAACCTCTGACATGATGTTGCATTTCGACTGTGCGGAATTGTTCTATTGCCCTAACAATAATATGAGAAATAATTTCAATGCTACTTCAATGAGTTCTCTACAAATGGGCCAATTGACACATTTACATACTGATGTTTTGCATCATCGCTCAATCATTGTTTGATCATCAGTGCAGCCAGCCCTCACTTGTTTATGAGCGCTGCCTCTATTAGGTAATCCTTTCTTTGTAAAATATCATGTCCCGCCTCTGGCCTGCTCTCCCTCCCCATGTCACTTACTGGGTATGGATTTAGCTGCAGAAACTCCCTTGCTTTATAGTCCTTCATTTATCCAGAAGAGAAATCCCCTAAGCTATTGCAGACACTCTGTTCTGACAGAGTGGATGGAATGAATTTCTGCAGGACATGTTTGCATTATTAAGTAGCACATGGTTCTCTCGGTCTGCATTGTGTAGGAGGCGACCAACCACTCCGCTCATGTTAAAAATGAAGGGACATATAAGGCCATATTCATTACGCAAAGTGATCTAATTTCACGCTATAACTGGTCAGGCCGAGTGCAGCAGCCATGAAGTGAAAGGTGGTTTAGACAGTTTTTATTATTCAGGACAAAGAGGCTAGATTTAGTCTCTGCTCATTTGTTGATGCTAAAAACGTCATCGCATTTCTAGCCGCTAGATGAAAATCTCCAGAACAGAATGTTAAAACCAAGGTGTTTTGGCAGCACAATTTCTCCATGTTTGACATTTCACCTTTTTTTTGTGAAAGGTAAGAAGGAAGCAGTTACTAAAAGTAGTATATGAAAGAGTACTAGCTGTTTGTAAAAGCACCCCATGGTTCAAAGGATAAATACTGCTCTGCTGGGTTAAGAGGAGTGATCTGTCAAATGCACCGTCCTCCACAAGCCATTGTTCTTCCACTAGACGGCTGCTGGACTCAAATTCCTCCCATTTAATCATTCTGAGCAGATCCACTGACGCGCCGCTCTACCCTTTATCAAGCCGATTAACTCCACTAACATACTGTAAATAAGAAACAAAGGATTGCGTGTGCCTACTGGCCCCCATTGGCCGGAGGCGGGCAGAGAGTGTGGGGGGATAAGCGAGATGCGTGGGCCGGGGTCAGGGCTGCGAGGCACTGGTCTCAGTGCTCGGTGTGACAGCTCTGCCACGCTGATAAGATAAGAAGGATGGGCTGTGTGCGAAAAGGGATACTAAAAAAAACTAAGTGTAGACCACAAGGTCATGCTGTGAAAAGGCACACCAAAGGAAATATCTATACCAAAGGAAATATCTATACCGAAGGAAATAGCTATACCAATGGAAATATCTATATCGAAGGAAATATCTCAACTTTTCATGTTATTCTCCATAACTAACAGTTCAAATTTCTTCCTTCTTATTTATATAGAATTTGTATTATTCAAGTGTGTGTGTGTATTAGGTTTATATTACATTGTGGGGACCAAATATTCCCCACAATATGATAAAAACCTGTTACACTATTTTGAAGCTGTGGAGACCATTTTTCAGGTCCTCAAAAAGATCTGCGAATGCAATCAAAAAAATGAAAATGCCAAAAGTCTCGTATTTTGTTTGGTTACTGGGTAGGGGTTAAGGGCTGGGTGGGGGTTAAGGGCTGGGTAGGGGTTAATGTTGTTATAGTTAGGGTTAGCATTTTTCCCATAAAAATGAATGAGCGTTCCCCATAATGAGATGTTTATCCGACGTGTGTGTGTGTGTGTGTGTGTGCATGTATAGGATAAGGATCTTTTTGACACTATTCACAAAAATAAATATTACACTGGAAAGTGTACCAGCACAGGTGTGTTCATGCTTAATAAATGAGGATAATGAGAGTTTCAGCACCGTTTCCAGTCATGACCCCAGTGCATTACTGGCGACCTCCATCATCTGTTGGGAATGGGAATGTTTTGCTGACTATTATCATTGCCAATAAGAAAGAGCTTTAAGCGCTTTCACATTAACATATCAATGCTTACTGTGATCTGAGCGAGATGATGCATTGAACTCCCAGCAATAGTACAACAACCTAGGTGTGCTTTTAATTTAATGGGAATGTTAAAATGTGATATGTAATTAAGTGTAAATTCATTATAATCGATATTGATGCTGACTGGTGCAGGAATGTGCTTAACCTCACTGTTGTGTATGATCCAGTGTTGCTGATAATCTGTAAAGCTTAAATAAATATGACCATGAGATGGGTTGGACTAGATTCTCCATGTACTTTGCACTATTATCAGTCATCATGTAGGATGTTTTCCGTCTCTCTCCCTGGGAATAGGAACCTGATGTCCCTTCCTGTTCCCACTTACCCTCAGATGAAGTCCCCCTTCTTTCCCAACATTCCTGTGTCATGTGGTCCTGTTCTCTATCTATCATGCAAGACATTTCACCAAAAGTGTTAGGTAGATAGTTATTGCTTTCTCTATTAACAGCACCAAAGATTTACGGTCCTATTTTTACACGTGTAATGCAATAAGTGTGAAGACTAGTGTTGTTCATATTTGGAAACACACATATATTTCGAATCTTCTTTTCAACTCTGATCCAGTCCCCTGATCTGAAGGTGTTATAGTCAGTTCTGTTTCCGTTTTAAAAAATAGGAAATAATCCTTTTCTGTTGAACATTGCTTAGTTTTTCCAGTTTGCTACTGATCTTATGCTCAGTGCCAAGATTTTGCTGTGAGGTTGTCACCCTTTAACCCACGGGCAGCACACACAAAGACAAGCCGACCACTACACAACAGGAAAATGTAATCGATTTCCGCCAGATGGGAGCAGACACAACCTCTGAAGATCGAGGAAAGGGAATGCAGCCCTGAGATTGAAGACGTCGCTCCTGCAGCCGCCTCAATTCATTCCCAATAGCAAAGTTGTACATTGACAGGTGAGTCACCAGAATACTTTTCAGGCTTCCAGGTTACACACACTGCTGCTGCCACAAGTGCCCAGGCTATGGAGCACAATTTAGGCAAATGTCCTCCTCCCTCTCATTTGACCTCACGCAAAGTGAGGTATTTCTCTCTCTCTCCTTATTGTCATGCTGAGTAGCTGAGCTCTGGCTGTCTTGGGTGAGTAAAGGAGTGCAGGAGAGCTTTTTGCTAATCTAAGCAAGTGAGAATCTTGACATAACCAGTTTGCTGTAAAAGGCTGCCTGATTGAATGCCCCCTGCACCTTCTTAGTCTGGATATATCATATTTACAGTATTTAAGTGATATACTTTCATCAGCGTAATAATAGGGAATGTGATTCATAAACATGGTTTAGTATGTTCGTAATCTAATTAAGTACGGGGGAAACTAGATTGCCTGGTTTTGAATATTGCTTATCAAATTATTAATGAGGGTTTATCAGATTATTAAGCAGACAGTCACTGGAGTGAGTCTGGAGATTTTAGCTGCACTTGGCAAAGTGACATTTGAGATCAGGTCGGAATGTCAGCAGCTTTCAGACAAATGCTGAATTTTCCTGATGAATTTTCATTTTGTTGCTTGGGCTGATAAATGACAATGTAATTGCTTGGGATTGTGAATAATAAAGTAATTGCTTAGTCTTGTGAATGATAAAGTAATTGCTTAGTCTAGTGAATGATGCAGTAATTGCTTGGGCTTGTGAATGATAAACTAACTGCTTAGTCTAATGGATGATAATGTAATTACCTGGACTGATGAATGATAAAGTAGTTGCTTACTTTGATGGATGATAATGAAATTGTTTGGGCTGCTGGATGATAATGTAATTCCTTGAGCTAATAAATAACAATGTATTTACTCAGTCTGATGGGTGACCAAATAATTACATGGCTTTATGAATGATAATGTTGTCGGATATGTAATTGCTTGTGTTGATGAATGAATGTAATTGCTTAGTCTGATGAATGATGATACAATTGTTTAGTCTGAGGAATTCATGTAATTAGGCTGGTGGATAATAATTTAATTGCTTAGTCTTCTGATTGTAATTGCTTGCATTGATGAATGATTATGTAATTGCTTGGATTGATTAATGATTACGTAATTGCTTGTGTTGATGAATAATGTTACTTGGCCTGGTGGATAATGCAATTGCTTAGTCTAATGAATGATAATGTAATTGTTTAGTCTGATGAATTAATGTAATTACTTGGGTTGGTGGATAATATAATTGCTTAGTCTGAAGAGTGATAATGTAATGCTTGGGCTGATGGAATTGACAGTTTGTCATATTCTTTAATGTAATTGAATTTCTCATGAAGAGAGCAGCAGCATTTTGCGTATCGTGGTTTTTCAGCAGTAATTTTGAAAATCAAAAATGGTTTTTGCCCTTTATCCATACTGCAGCTTGGATTCAGACATGACAAGGGCGCATCTGTCTGAAACTGAAAAATATGGTCAGTTGCAGGAAAATGAGGTGCCGTGTCATAATGCATTACCACTGATCAAGATAAATATTTTCTGCTATATGCCCCCACGTAATTGCTGTGAGGATTTTACAAGGTTAAGAAAAACTTCATAGGGTTCATTTAAATTCCACCCCCTTGTGATGAGATATGTGCCATCCACCCCAAACCCCATCCCAACCAACTTTTCAGGCTATGTTTTTACTGGATAATCTTTAGAGCCAGTTTCCAATCCACTGAGAAGATATTCTGAACATTACACACACGCACTGCCAAATTGCTGAGGTGTTCTGCAGCAGTCAACTAAATTCTGACTAAAAGGTCCATATGAAATGACCAGGCTGAGTTTTCCCTTAGGGGAGGTTATTACGCACCTCCTCAGAGTAAATTAAATCTAAAAATGCTTACTCTGAAAAGAGTGTTAGAGTGCTCCACCAATGTCAGCGTTTTTATTACCATATATAAAAAACAACAGATACATCATGTTCACATATGCATGGGCTAGACATCTAACATATCAGATTATGGATATTTACCTATGAGAAATGTAATATTAAATATGGATACTGAATCTGGATACCGAAAGTGTCAATTTCTTTCATGAAGGTGCTTCAAGGCATGATAGCTTCTTTCTGAATGGCTGCATTCATTGTGCTCTTCCACTATTCTCTCATTAATCAAAAAGTCAAAAATTACTGTCAGGAGCATTCAGCTCTCATTAGGCTCCTTTAATCCCTTTGAAATAATTGAGTATGAACACAGTTATGCAAATTCTATATTTTGATGATAACGCTATGTAATATGCCTCTTTGATATTATTAATTAAAAAAAATTAACAATGTGATTTCACATGTTCTGGCACTATAGCTAAAACTGCAATTTGTATTATTGGTGGATGTTTGTGTGTGTGTGTGTGTGCGTGTGCGTGTGTGTGTGTGTGTGTGTGTGGGGCTGGTTTTATCTTCTCTTACACCTTCTTACCTACTGGGATGCAGTGGGAATCAGTATCGACTTCTGGTTAAAAGTGGATGTTTTGAAGTGGCATTTGTATTTCAAATCAGTTTCAAACTCTTGAAGATATCGCCCAGCATCCTGCTGTGAGAAAAGGACTATTTATTTAGAGGAGTTCTGGGAAACCTCAAGAACACAAACGGTGATAAGCGAAATAGCAAACTAGTCTCCGTAAGCTGTTGATTTCACATGAATAATGGAGAGCATTAACAGAAGGACACAAGATGAAATAATTTAGCATTATGCAGAAGGAGGGGATTGACTTGGCCTCTGAATATGAAGAAATCACAAAACATGCAGCGGCCACAACTTTTACTGCATCTACTGCACGCCTTGAAATTCAGAGGAAAGCCTTGTCACTTTGCCCTTCGCTTGCCTGCTTGACCTGCATTTCTACAGTAAAGTACCAAGTTGCGTAGATCGAATTGGATGGAAGCGCCCGCTAAACAACTTCATGTGACTCCCAGCTATTTCTGGTTACGAGCAGATTCTCCCCCACGTACGTGGTAACACCCCGCTTCACTGTGTAGGCAACAAGCAGGGTATCTCTGCTATAATCATCAGAGGCTTTAGGTGCATGCTAAGGTTAGCGATTACTGGGTGATGGACAGCCTCCATGTGACCTCCCCCGTGATAGCTAAATCAATGTAAACAAAGCTCATTTTCCCATGGAAATTAAAGACGTCATTACGCCTTGAACAATTTTTCTATGCTCATGCTGCGTGCAGACAAGACGTTTGGGGTGTTATATCTGTGGGACACGGAGAGGCAGCTTCCGTCAGTAGATTCTCATTAGCTCTGCTCCTGGGCACTTTAACCCAGGGAGCTACTCCCATGTAGCTTCCGTAAGGTGATGGAAATGGAAATACTGAACTAAGCAAGCAAAGCTATAACACCCATAATCTCTTCAGGACACCAGGGGTCTTAATGGATTCATGCCCTGCGCACATTAACTCCACAGGTTTCTGTCTGGGGAAGAGGTTCAGTGGTCACTTATAATAGCCCCTTTGGCCTTTGAAGTGACTCGGCCCCGGAGTTGATATCGTGGGGACTCCAATGTCAGGGCTGCGACCAGGTCCCAGCAGGGCTAGACAAAACAGGTGGGCTGTTACAAAAAGCACTGCAGCCCCCGGGGGGATGGGGGCGGATGTATTTCTGATAGAGAGCCCCGGGGTCTCCCGCAGGACATCCAGAGGAAGTATCACACTGAATACCAGACTTTTTCTTCGCAGATACATCAGAAGTTCCCAGTGCTCTTGGCTACATATATGAGCACATTTCAAATGCGTAAAAAAAAAAGATATTTTACTCTGGTGTCAATAGAAATATAGAGAAAACCTTTCATAATATATGCTTCACGCAAGCAGGAATCGCAATACATATTGAAGATTATTGACAGAATATGAAAGTCCAAAGGTAATTGCTCATCTAATGTATGGGTGCAGTCACATGGATTACAGCCAGGATTTAATTGCTTATGCTGTGAGATTTACCACATCAAAGATTACTCTATGTGCCATTGAAGCGGTGTTTCTGAAAGATTCTTTTCCGTTAGTTATAAAGTTCTAAATAGGACTTCTGTGATTTCTCCTTAAACATGTTATCTATCCCTGACTTGCACAGCAATGTTAGGTCTAATCATTTCAATATGTCCGACTGCACAGGAAGATCATGTTTAGCAGAGAGTGAGACGGACCCCATCTAGAAATTTGAGTGTTGATTGAACATGCAGACGGGCGTGGGGGGGGGGAGGAGTCCCAATGGATTGCCAGCGCAGATTAGTGGAATGACGTTGCATCGTTTTTTAATTCTGTGGAAAATGAAAGATCAATCTGCTGACCATATTTAATAATGAATTATAAACATGTTGCGGGTCTCTTATACGTAAGTGTTGGATGAGCTGACGAAATCCCCACGTCTTGAAGGAAAATGGCTGATCGTCCGACCGAAGCAATCATGTTCATTATTTTAGTAGCTTGTGTCATTAGCTGTGATGCTGCCATCACTGACAAAGATTAAATATCAGCCCGCAAGAATTTCTGGGGGGGGGGGGGGGGGGTTGTATGAAATAGTGTTGGTTCAAAACAGGGAACAGCTTTTTATTTTTCAGTACGAGATGACCCCAAACACCAAAAAAAAAAGTTACAGAGGTAAGATCAATTCAAAGTGAAAATAGTTTAAATGCTGATAGATGAGATAAATTAACACTCACGCAGTCAAACCTTCTAGGGATATTTCTGCCTTTGTTAAACATCGATGGTTATGTCCACATCACATTAGCAAAGTGTGCAGAAGGAATGGAAATTGTCCTCCTTACTCTTTGAAATGAACATGTGTTCTTTGGAACATTCTTAATTGTGCAAAGATTTCATTAAGGCGTTTTGAATGAGATTATCTATTGTAAATAAAATAATTGGGGTGAGGGGATCCAGCCATCAATGTAAGGACCAGTTGGCCACAGTGTCCCAATCACTGCACTGGGGCTTTGGGATCCACGCAGACCACAGGATGGGCTCCCCTGTTGACCACACCAACACCTGTTCCAGTATGTAGTTTAGCCATTTGAGTATGTTTTTTGACAATTTGATTATGTTTCACCATTTGATTATGTAAACGACGTCTTTTTAATGTCCCGGTATTCTGGCCAATCCAGGCCTGCCAGTATGTTAGCTGGTATATGGTCAGTGGTTAGTTTGAAGTTGCCTTTTCCGAATCCCAAAGGCCAGTCTTTAGGTACTAAACTCGTAAGCCAAAATGTGTAGTAACTGTGGCATAAGTTGGTTAATGAACTTCCAAGCTGTGCATTATGTGTTTTTAAGGCAGATAAATGCAAATGTATATCGTACTTCTTAGAATTCAGCTGCATTTCGGGTAAAATATAAGTTGTTTACTGTTTATTGAATAATAAAACCAGACATGTCTACCATCCTGTTTAGGCAGGTTACGTAAATCACTTAAGAATTAACTCACTGAATGCAGATGCTGGTCCTCACCCTGAAGCTGTTGTTATCTAAGTGATTTGTAGCCATTTCTTTGTTTTCTCCGTTAAGTACCCTGTAACATTACATAGAACTGAATTATGAAGATGCACTGAATAGTCTGTGGATGCATAAGGAATGCATTATGAAGATGCACTGAACAGTGTGTGGATAGGTAATAAATGTATTATGAAGGTGCAGTCAGAGGTGGGTAGTTCAGGTCCAGAGAGTAAAAGTCCAGACCAAGATTTTGTTTCAACCAACTGGCTTAGTACTCTGTGACTACTAACTACCTCGACCTGAATTACACACCTCTGGGTGCAGTTAATGTAAAGCATTAGTGAATTAAAGATTCACAGTGATTTACTACTGTGATTCGCCTGGCTGGCACTACGTGTGCAGTTGTATAAAATTAATCAACACCATTCCGACCAATCAGATTTGAGAATTCAACAGCACTCTGGTATAAGGGTATAGTAATTCCCTTATATCCTGCCCTCAGTAGCCTTTTTTCCATTTTTCTATAGATCTGCAGGCAGCATTTGTATGCGCTCATTATTACAGATGGGAAAAAAAGGTTTAGGTCCTGTAGTGAGAAATTGTGATGAATGACCGTCTTAAACTGATGCTACGTCTTAGACACACTTCCAGTCAGCCATTTTAAATCATAGATTTTTCTTATGAATAGTTAATAACGTACCATAATACGGAAAAAAGTATCGTACTCGAAAAATTCTTTTCCGTACGTAACTTTCTTAATTCATGCAGTTTTTTTCGCTTTACTATAAATTACAATGTAAAATGAAGCATTAAATTGAATAAATTAAAAGACTGGTAATTTGCATGGTGTGATGTGATGTTACGTCCTGGTGACAAACGCTGTCACCGTATGTGACGTACACTGGAAAGGCACACAGGCCTGAACCTTCGCGCCGAAGATTTACGGTCTAATTCCATTGGCATTAATGAAAGCAATCAGCAATCAGCTCCCAGAGCAGTAAATAAAGCCAGCAGATTAATAATGAGGGAACTGTTTAACATATGTAAATGCAGAATGCAGCAAAATGGGGAAATCTGGTAGGAAATCGGTGACCGTTTCCAGGACAGTCACTCTCACTCAGGTACACACAATACACTGGATTAATATTCAGAGCAGGATCCCGGGTGAATGTGCGACTGTGGGGCCACTGCTGCCATCTGTGGGGGTACGGTAGAGCTGTCTCCATGCACTCCTGGGAGGCACATGGCGGTTACCCACAGAGGGATTATAGGTCCTTGATGCGGAGTAGACACAACTGAATTTCCTCAGGCTCGTCAGTGCATGGGAGGGGGGGGGGTGCTCTGAATTTACTGGCACTGTAGGATAAGAGCACCTTCGGAAAATCGCCACCATGCAGAAATTCTTACTGACTGGTCTAATGTCCCTGTACAGATGCACTTATGCAACCTGTCTGTACTGTAATTGCATAAATGCATGTAGTCCCAGTACAGGATTATTATGTTATAAATGGGAGATTCGGCTCTCCATCTCTCACTCCGGCCATTTATTTAACAACGCAAATTAAATTATATAGCCGACAAATGCTGTGTTGTAATTAGAGCACAGGTGGTATGGTGGTCCAGTGGGAAGGCCTGTTGCGTGGGCTTCCTCTTGCAGTCAGGTGACCTGGCATCTGCCTGTACTGTATGTGGGTGTTGCGGCCCACCATGCGAAACATTCCCATCCTGGTGTTCCCTGCTTTTTACCCTGTGCTTCCTAGGATAAGCTCTAGGTTTTGAATCAGAGGTTAGAGGATGGATGGATGGATGGATGGATGGATACAAAATGCATATACAAGTCACTGCAATTCTGTTTGACACTGGATACCCATTGAACTGACTTCCTTAATATTTTGAATTTTTTTCTGTTAGTGATACAGAAGAAAACGAAGGTCAGTGCTTCACTTTTTTTGGTGTCCGACAAAGCAATTCTCAGGTGTGAAAAAATAATTTTCCTCCCAGGGAAGCAAAATAAAGGGATAATCAATGGCAGTAATTTGAAAAAAAAGGTAAATAACCTTGGTTTGGAACAGCACTTGCTAATATGAATATTCGCTGATACCTTTAGATGGAAGCTGTTATCACGAAGATTCTAAGAGCATAAGCAAATGGGATCTCGGTTCATGTTTCCATTGGTTTGTCTGTAGATGGTTACGCCGCCGTTCATGGGTGGTCCGGGGCTCTTATGAGCTGAATTCAAAGACATTCCGAACAGTGAAAAAAAATGTATCTTGCCGGGATGTTGTCCTTCCAAAAACCCTCCAAGAGAAAGGCATTGAACCGTCCAGTAAGACAATATCTTTGTACAAATTTATACGTCTCGCTCGCCTGAGCTGAGGTCAGTGTTGACTCCAGAAAAAAAAAATTGTATACAGAGATACAAAGCAGAAAGTAAAAACAGCAGAAGAGCTTGTCTGGGGAATAGCTAAGACCAACTGTACAACTTCCCAGAGCTGTAGAGTAATACTTTACAAAGAAATGAGTTCAAATTAAAACTTTGGTTCTGGGCCCGCTGTCTGTCCAAAACCATAGTAAAAGCCTTATAGCAGCGGATGATCAAGGTAGAGGTAACCTAATGGTATAGAGATGTTCTGACTCCCTTCCCTTTGCTGTACCACATGCTGTACAACAATGACCAGAAACACACCAGCAAGCCCGCATGAAGAAGAGTGAAGAGCAAGATTTGTCTGCACGGGGGCTAGTCAGTCCAGTCTTAAATACCATGAAAATGATGAGGGAAGATCTCAAATGAGCTCTGACACTTGGCTGGAACAGCTCATAAGTAAATATACTTCTTATATACTTTTTATACACTTGTTACATATGCGGGGTTGGAAGGCATCTTAGGTAGCATAGCTGGGATGCCAGTCAGTTACAGGACACACACATAAACAGTCATACATTATGGGCACATTAGGCATCCAAACTAGTCTGACGGTGTCACCCCGAGGGCATCTGCATGACACGGAGAACAGTAATATATATCAGTTCATAATAATTTTTTTTTTTATGAATGGAATACTGTAAATGTTTTTGTCACATATTGGAAAATTATGGAAAATTATGATTTAGTTCATATATTAAGTTTGCTAGAACTGGTGGAAGACACACAGAAGAAGTGGTGCCACTTTGAAGGCTAAACTTTTACAGTTATGAACAATATTGCAGAATGAAGCCATCTTTTTCTTTTTAAAAGGGATAACTTTCAATAAAGGAAGAAATGGGATTTGATAAGATGGTTCATTCTCATGTGTTTTTTCATTAATCTGCATCTTTAATTATGTCGAAAAACAGTCAAACAAATGCCAGCAAATGGAATGTAATTAAACGCCTCCCCTTGCCGCTTCGCTCTTCTTTGTTGCTATGGTTATGTTGTAAATTAACTGGCTGATCTCTTGCGTGAATATGACACCTCACTCCTGCTGCCCGCTGCTCCAGGGCCAAACAGCAGCAGGAAGCCCCAGGCGTTAGTCACAGCTTCACCTCCAGGGAGAGAAGCGGAAGCTTCTAGACCTGCAGAAGTAGGTTACAGGAGATGCAAAATAACTCCCTATTTGTAAACATATTGAAATTCTAACCTCATTTTGACGCTCATGGCAATTTTTGTCACAATCACTTGAGGGATGAGGCAGAGTTTGGCTTTTGTGTCGGGTGTCGTCAGGATATGAAAGTCCTCCTTCCTCCCAGGGCTTCTCTGCAGAACATCTGTGGACAGAAATGGGCTTTTCTGCCAGCTGTGCTCCCATCGCAGCCTGTTCAGCTGTCCAGGCCACAATTACATTAGCCACCTCTGGCCCTGCTGAGTGTGCGCATTGAGGCCTACAGCAGGGATGCTCCATGCTGTACCTTCCGCAAACCCCTTCATCGGTCACTCTCTATTAGGTTAGCGTGACGTCTCGCTGTTACTCTTTCGGCATCTCCAGCCTCCTACCGCCACTTCCCGCTCATTTGCACTCCGTCATGCCCCGTCCGTCGCCCGCTTAGGGCCGTCGCTGCACACATACCGTACCTTACACCCATTGCTTTTGGAGATGAAGAACATCCATCGCACTGTTCTGTCTTCCGGACGCTTCCTGTCGATGCGGCACATGCTAAGCTAATGTGCTTATCGATCACCGGAAAAGCAAATCACGTGGCCCGTTTGGCATGTAATATGCAGTTTAATCGTCCAAGGAAAGAATCAGTCTCTAGATTCCTCAAACATCTTCACCATCCTGATTATACATCCTTGCTTACATCTACACTGTCTGGAGCAGTATACCTATATCTTCATTATTAGCATGTAGCATTTTACCCTCCACCTCAATGTAAGAGCCCCACACCTGTGACAATGTCTCTTAAAGTGAAGTGAGGGTTATATCCAACTTACCAAAAAAGCACCTTCACCCCCAACATCAGAAAGTCCTGAAGCGTCTTCCTATTGTACTTTGTTATACCTCGGCCTCTTGTATGCCGCGTGGTCACAACCTTATCAGCCACCGCTATTCTTATCCGCTTACATAGCTGACTGACTAAAGCTGACCTGGCCACAACATTTCTGGTCTGCTGCTTCTTACTCATTTCAGCATCTTCCCAGAGCAGCCCTTTCCCATTTAACCACTTTGTATTTGTTTTTGAAATAAGACTCAAGAACACCTAGGTGATAACCCCACATCGGCTCAGGTCTCTTCGCTGCGCGGTTACCTCGCATTTCATCAGCCACCGAGGCTGAATTCTCTAGCGCCAGGCCTCATTCCACTTGGCTTTTCTTGCACCGTAAGTTGCAGAGGCATTTATTTGGTCGCATACCTGTTTTTCTTCAAGATTTTGCCAACAAGCGGTAAACTCTGTCCACCCCCTCATTCACTAATGGTACACTCCGAAGTCCAGTCATATTCCTGCCATTCATAACCCTAACTCTAATCCTATCCACTCCATTACTCATGTCAGGGGTGATTCCAACTATTGAAAAAAACCAGGGGCTAAGTCAAATTCACCATGCCCCTCTCTGCCCGTGTGCCTGATTTGTACATATCCTTCCCAATGACCAAATATATGCAACAATAATCCATACCAGATCATGGTATCCGTGCCACAATTCCAGAGTGGGTGTTTCTCAGTAAGGAAGTCGCATCCTTGCCAAGTGGGACCGATCCCATGGTGCATTGCGCCCCAAGTTGGCGGCCCAAGCAAGACCACTCTTGTCAAGACCACAAGCATGATCTTTGCAATTTCGCTATTGAGAAACATCATGTGACTGTTCTCCATACCTACCAGAAAAAGGTAATATGCTCCATATGTTGAGAATTTATAGGAAGAAAACCTTGTTCTAAACCCACAGGTGAACATATAAGGGCTGTGTATTTCTTGTTGCATTGTGGAGTTGTAGTCCAACTTTAATTATCTGTATTTGTAACCGACAGAACCTCCTCTGTGTTCCTACTGAGAAGTCTGATATGAAGGGGTCACTATGCCCACTATTGTTTATTGCTTCCCCTTTTACATGGTCGGTATAAATGCTTAATCCCCTACTTTCTTTTTTCAAAATGTTTCAAAATATATCAAAATAGATTATAATATGAAGGGTAATCGAAGTGCTGGGTCTCCATCATGTACAACTTAATGTGTTTTGATTTAGCGTGAAATTTTGCTGCATGAACCTCTATTGGCAAAAATAGAGTCTTTAGATTTGTTTGCGGTGATATAAGCTGCTGTTTTGTTCTCTGTGTATTGATCACCAAAAAAACAATGTCTGTGTCTCTCTGTCCTGCTTTTCATGTAATATATTGACTTTTCCAATAAGTTAAAAAAAATAAAAATTCCGCTGGTTGCCATGGCATTCCTTTTATATCTAGACTCAGAGATGCCTTAGTATCTGGGCAAATGCTGTTTGATGTTTGACCCTTTTATTTCAGTTATTTAACGTTAAATGCGACTTCCGGGGGGGGGGGGGGGGGGGGGGGGGGGGGGGGGGGGGGGGGGGGGGGGGGGGGGGGGGG
>JAODJX010000049.1:20155780-20166798 GCA_026776945.1 Isichthys henryi
GCTTCCGGGATAGGCTCCGGACCCCCCGCGACCCAGTAGGGATAAGCGGTTTGGAAAATGGATGGATGGATGGATAGTCAAATGCATCTCTGTTTTCTTCAGTTGCATTTCAGACATCTATTATTATTTCTGATGACATTCTTCTGATGAGACAGCAGTCCTTTGGTCCTCATGCATGTCCACATCCTTATCATCCAAATCAAAATTCACGGTGACGTCCTTCCTTCCAGAAGAAGTACTGTGAACTGTATTCACCCCAAACAGCTCTGAATCATCCTCTGTTTCTACATGCTGTACCTGTGCAGCTGATCTGCAATTCTTGAATGTATGGGTTATGTAACCACTAATAATATATATTATGAGTTACTAAGTTACTCAAGTGGAGGAGTTTAAGTATGTTCACAAGTGAGGGAAGAAGGGAGCAGGAGATCAACAGATGGATCGGTGCAGCGTAATGTGGTAGTAATTGGTAGTAATGTAGATGCTGTACCGTATTGTTGTGGTGAAGAGGGAACTGAACCAGAAGGCAAAGCTCTCAGTTTACAGGTCGATCTACATTCCTACCTTCACCTATTAGTCATGAGCTCTGGGTAGTGACCGGAAGAATGAGATCATGGATACAAGCGGCCGAGGGTGGCTGGGCTCAGCCTTAGAGATGAGGTGAGGAGCTCGGACATCCAAGAGGAGATCTAAGTAGAGCCGCTGCTTTGTTTCAGGAATGTACAATGTTGAGAAGGAGGTCTGGGTATCCTTGCTTAGTCTGCTGCCCCCGCGACCCGACCCCGGATAAGCGTTGGAAAATGGATGCATGGATACTGATGATTTCAAAATACAGTACAGATGTTTCAAATGCTTTTCAAATTACAGTACTGTACAACGTAAATTTGTGAATTATGTATAATTCAAATATGCTATAATATAGTGCGGACATAACATTCGATTCAATTTTATTTACATAGGAAATAGTTCACATTGAGAAGTTTCTGTGATGTTTAGGAGCTGAAAACTAACTATATAGCCACATGGAACTTATTATCTACCAACAGAATCTGTCAAACAAGTTGGAGGTGTAGGGAGCCGCCCACTGGCCCAATGACAGAATCCGACTGGACAGCTGAAGGCTCTGAATGCGCGTAGGTCCATCCAAGCACTCCTGAAAAGTTACTTACTATTTTAGGCAAAATCGAGTTACGTCTGACTCCAATTTAGGTATTTTAGGGCTTGAGTTAGAATATCCTAACTGGTAAAGTCAGGATTGTCCAGATTACTTCTATGTCTATAGTTAACTAACTGCGCTCATCCTGGCAGTGATTATGTGTGGAATCTGCCTTCGATCGATAAAGTGAGATTCCCTATCACTACATTCCCCACATTCAGCTTAATCTTGGTGCAGGGACTGTGGGGCAGGTGCAAAGCATTAAGTTATTGGCTTGTTTGGTCACCTCAGCTCAGGGACAGCCTGAAGTCAGTCTTACTGATTTCTCAACTCAGTGGCTGAATTGCAATTTACTGTTGTCTAGTATAATGCATCCACTCTGCCAGTATAACGAAGTTTAGAAGTTATCAGAGTTAGCAAAATTCAGACAACCAAGAAGTAAGCAAAGCATAATTTATTAGTTGGATAAAACAGCAGACATATATCGTCAGTCAAAACCACAACACAGAGACCAACGTACTGTAACTACATTATGCACCTATGAGACAGTGAGACCTGTGAGCCCAGCTGAAGATGAACATGGTAGCTGTGAGACAGATCTGAATACAGATGCTAATTGCGCAGCAGTATGTGGGAGCTGCGATTATAGAATGTCTCCTAACTAAAGGCAAATACATGTGAGTATGCTAATCACACTTAGCATGTGGGGGTTCTGGCCACAGAATGTCCCCCTGACTGCCTCCTGGACCCTTCCTTAAACAACAAACCAAGCAATGGGTTTTCTTTGAAGATGGTGATTCACCAAACTCTGACCAGATGCCATGGTTATTGTTCACTTAGGGCTCTAGGTTGTGATCTCTTTGTGATAGCCTTCAGGGTATACTAATAAGTCACTGGGCAGATACCTTCTCAAGCCAGTGGTCAATTGGAATGTTTACGATGGGGTCATCAGGGTCTCTTGATCACTGAGGGGGTAGAGCTTTTGAACACGGCAAGATTTCTCACATTCTCTAAATCTTCATAATATTACAGTACACCAGTTTAAGACTGAAACCATTAAATCGGTCACACTGAGGCCATTCAAATGAGACCAAGCATGAGAATGTATACTGATTATATGAACAGACAATGCTTTTCCCATTTTGGATTTGTGTGTGACCATTTGGGACCTGGAAGAGGAGCAGGGGAGCAGAAAGGGTAGGGGGGGCAGGAAGGAAGGAAGGATGGGTTTATGATCTGCGTGTCTGGAGGCTGTTTCTCATTCATTGTGGGTTGAGGTGAGCCCACTGATCGGTTGGTCTGATGGCCTGTCTCATCGGAGCCGAGTTGACGGACTCTGCCAGGTGAGTCCTTTGTGGCCAGCAGCCTTACAGTGCTGTCAGCAGACACGCAGCAGTGCCCATACACTCACTGCAGAAGACGAATGTCATTTCAGGAACAGTTCCCGTTCGCTTTTCTCCTCGTCCACGAGTGAGTACATCAGCAAGAAAGAGAATGATAATGACAGTCTCGGGGAGCAGATGCTGAGCTCATGTAAAAGCAGCGACAGTAAACTTAAAACAATTTTTTTACATATAGGCCTACTAGATAATGTTGAAAAAGAATCATCATTAAATTTGCAAAGCTTGCTAACTTTGGTTTCCTATGACTGAGTAAAAATGTTTAAGCACAGCTTATTGATGGTTTGAACTCAGCGCACTGTCATGTGCTCCATAACAACATTTCAGTGAATGACAGACCGCATTTACGATGGCCGTCCCATAAGATTATAATAGAGCTGAAAAATTTCTATTGGCAAGTGACATCCTAGCCGTCGTAACGTCATAGCACAACACATTAGTCACGTGTTTGGGGTGAAACTGGTGTAAACACACCTTTATAGCATATATACTTATGTAAAATACATGTATCATATTATATCATATTATATTATTGAAAGAATTCTCCATAAGTAGATTACTCAATTATTGAAATAGTCAAAAGTGACAGCCCTGATTGATATTCTTGGTTTCGGAATGAGATGTTTAACAAGCTGGTGTCCACAAACTTTTGGCCGAATAGTGCACTTATTCTTGGAATCGCCTCTTAAAACTGCCCTTTCTCTCTCTCTCTCTCTCATCATTTACCACATTTATCCGTTATGTCTCCTTGCCATTTCCCCAAAGGTCCCTTGTATTTTTTGATTCTAACTCCACGGGCTGAGCTGACTCATATGCCATTGTGAAAGTCAAATCCTCCTGAGCTAGCAACTTCAGCTGCGTAGATTCCAAGCTGTACTGTAGAACCATTACAAACTGTTCTCCAAATGTCTCTGCCAAGCTGATCGTTGTCTCAAAGCCACAACACAATCACTCACAATCTGTCCCTACTTTTGTAGGCATCACTTAAAACTAAACCTCTTTGCAGTGATCCACGTCTTGGGGTGTAATGACCTAGCAAAACATGCTTCCACTCGTCATACCATTAGGTATACTAAGATTAGATTGTTCAATAGTTTGTAAGTCTCAGAATCCATTACAAAGAGAAACACACAGTTTTTAGTCTTCCTTGATGTTATCTGCAACCACCCATGTTCGCTGCTCCATAAGCTTAACATAATTTCCAAAATCCTCCTGTGACTCTTTGAATTAGTCAACTTATTCAACTTCTCCAACTTGCTTTTCTTCTGCCAGTAGCTATCTATTACACCTCATTCCTTCCTTATCTGGTTGCTCTGCACCTTCATGCATGTCCTTGTATAATCCTTGCTGCCATTTGTAATATGCACCCTTGTACAAATTAATTGAAACAAGTTGCTACACAAACATGCATGCAGTGGCCTGGGACCTGCTGTTCTGCACAGTCAACAGGGCAGAGAGTACATTAAGTGGATGGACAGAGGCAGCATTGAGCCCACAAACTGGCAGGCCTGCTCGGGTGGGGTTAGAGCTGAATGGATGGACAGAGGAGGCACTGTGCCCCGAGACTGGTAGGCCTGCTCAGGTGGGGTTAGAGCTGAATGGACGGACAGAGGAGGCACTCTGCCCAGAGACTGGCAGGCCTGTTTGGGTGGGGTTAGAGCTGAATGGATGGATAGAGGAGGCACTGTGCCCAGAGACTGGTAGGCCTGCTCAGGTGGGGTTAGAGCTGAATGGATGGACAGAGGAGGCACTGTGCCTAGAGACTGGCAGGCCTGCTCAGGTGGTGTTAGAGCTGAACGGATGGATAGAGGAGGCACTGTGCCCAGAGACTGGCAGGCCTGTTCTGGTGGGGTTAGAGCTGAATGGATGGACAGAGGAGGCACTGTGCCCAGAGACTGGCAGGCCTGCTCAGGTGGGGTTAGAGCTGGGTGGTATGACTGTGCATCAGCCATCCAAGTATGTTTCAAGTTAATTCTCTGGGGTTCAGGCACCTCTCCATGTCATCATGGGGTTTCCTCTAGGTTCCTGGTTTTCCCCCACAGTCCAAAAACATGCTAAACATAACTGGAGGTACCAAATTCCCCATAGGCATGAATGGTGTGTGAGCCCTGCAATGGATTGGCGCCCCATCCTGGGTTATTCCCATACAATTTTATATCAGTCCACCGGGTCCTAAATCCAGACCCAAGGTGATAAGTATGAATTCAGGTAACTCATGTCCGCCTTAACTGTCATCAGTCCATCTGCATATACTGTAGCTGTTTCAAGTAATTTGCACAAGGGGGTATTTGGGGCCATTCACTAAAATAACGGGCAAGATAGTGCAGCTTTTCTAAACTGGTGATTAATAGTGAAATTAGAGTCAGCACAATTGCAACTGCATTCTGAAACGAGATGCATCGCATGAAATATGTTGTGATCTGTGTATCCCGGCATGTCTCGTGAACATGTGTATATAGCCCCGTGTATGTCAGTGTAAATAGCCCTTGTATTATTGTTGTAGTACTTATGGTTAGTAATTGTGTTCCCGATTGTGGCGTGTGTGTTTGCCCATGACTTATGTGAACGATGTCCGATCCTTGCCTGCCCTTAGCTCGTATAAACCTCCCACCCAGAAGCTAATAAAAGGGTGTTGTTCTTCTCTAACAAACCGTCTCCTCATTTGCCGTCGCAGCCGTGATGCCTCCCAGTCGGCCAGTTATCACAATATAAACAGTCGGCTATTATTAATCCAGTCTGTTGTATTTTCTTAAAATACTCACCTAAGATGGTGCAGTGGGGGGGTTTCGGTTCTTTTGTCACTCCTCGTATTTGCCACTCTACAAATATCCTAGCAGCAAGAATGCTTTTTAAAAAAAAAAAATCGGTAAAACGTCTGTAAAATGCAAATTATGTAAAAGTGAATGCTGCGAGGAGAAGGGGCACTGGGATTATTCTGAAATTTCAAAGGAATTCCATCTTATTCTTTAAAATTCATCTCAGTCGCTCTACAGGAGTACATGAGTTAGTGCTGCAGCACACGGAATAAACGTTAAAAATAGAGCATCAGGGGAATGGAATCATTTTTAAAGGCCCCCTGGAGGTCGGAATGTTAAAACCATACATACTTTTTGTTTTTTTTTCTTTTAGCTGCAGTTCACACTTTCATGTTCCTGACCATGAAATGAAATGGCTCTGTGAAAAATCGTCCGGAGAGCCATTTTCAGGAAGCCCTAGCTCTTCCTGATCTTTGACCCTGTCACCAAAAACTGAGGCAGATGTTTTCCTCTAGAAGGTTAATGGTGCACCTTGGGAAGTCGGGGTTCTCAGAGCGCCTTTGCTCACTGCTTTGCCAGAAGAAGGAAGTACGAAACACTTAAATGACAAAAAAAACAGACACTCTAGTGAGTCACATGCTCATAATGTGTGAGTATTTCTTAGTCATAGTATTCTTCACTGCAGGACCTTGCATTGTCGACCTTGGTTCCTGCATGTACTATCTAATAATGTAATATTTAAAGGGACCCTTTCAGGGACAGGTACCAAGTGCCGACATAGAGAATCCATACAAACAATCACCATTCTGTCAAAATAGATAATGGGCTCATTTCTCTACACACAAAAAAACCCCCACATTTTCATGACGCTACAGGTATACTGCAGTCAATGTAAAAAGCACATCAAGCTTAGCTAGCTAATCATAAAGCCATGGAATAGATAAGCTGCAGAGACATTTAATTTATCAGCAGTTATCTGACCAAACTTTAAGATGTTATAGCTCACTGATTACACCATTTTTTTAATTAGGATGTCCTCCAAAAGCCTTCTTCAAAGTCACCTACTGCATGTTCACTCATATCATTTACGTCCACGATAATACAGCTTACTAAAACGGACTTCATGTCACAATGTTCATTTCTGCAAAATGAACTTGTTAGATAAACATCAGCAAAGAGATTATTTGTGTTGCTGCTTTAGAGTTAAATTAGCCCCTCTATAATAGTGTTGTTTAATATGCTCACTGACAACACATCTAGCATATTAACTACCAAGAAATACATTTCCTATAAAGACTGTGGGCTATTTTTATTCAAATTCAGCTGGGCTATAAAGAGCTAACCTTAACTTCTCTTTTAAAGCTAACATCTAGCAATATGAGATTAGCTTTAGTTGACATGCTTCACATTTATATCGTGAAATTCTCTGTCACATTATGTCTCCTGGGAATAAAAAATTCTTTAAAATATATGTCAGCCAGTCCCTTGAGCCTTCAATTGCATTTCTTCAAAAACTTGTTTCAAGCAAAAAAATGGTGAATAATTGTACAAGAAAACGTTCTGCTTATAATATACAGCATCTCTCTGTTCCAGTTATTATTTGCAGTTGTTTCTGCTGGCAGAACTTACACGACCTCCGGATTCATACGGCACTGTTTTGAGGAAAGTTTAAAGGGCCGGTCTGTGTTGTTTGTTTACTAGAATGGTTCACATCAGTGAGAGAAAATCTTTTATTTAAACACTGTCAAGCTTCTCGGCAGTCAGACAAGGAGGTATAAATGCTCACTACAAAGGCTGGTTAATAAAACCTCACCTGTCATATGTCTGGGGTGGGTAGACAACCGTGTTTCAAGAAACTTGTGGTGTTGTTCATGTTTGATATATAGCATAGACTTCAGACTAGTACTGCTGTTATCAATACGTCATTTTACAATATCTGCATGTACAGGGATTTTCCACATAGATATTTTGTGTTAGTATGCCGTTAGTCTTTTTAGCAACATTTCACAAACATCTTTGTCCTTTCACTCATATCTTATGCCCAGGTTGGTTGAACAGGCAGAAGACCTGGCTCAGCAGAATAGCACGGCAGCCTTGGTTTGCCTAAAGCAGCTTTTACGAGTCCTGGTCCTCAAGCCCAGAAGAGAACGGCCATATGTGACCCGCAGCATGGACCATGCTTGGAGACCTACTGTGCTCTCTTCTGGACTGTCTGAACAGTCGACCCCATTCTGGAGTCCCAATGAGGCTATATCCTTTTAAGGTTACGAGTTTTGGTCTGCACACAGCATCAACGGACACACAAAGAAGAGTTGTCTAAATTACTCGTGGATCACACTGTCATTTACAGCAGCTCATAGGAAAATCACGAATGTCACCTCAAGGAAGACTTTTGACATCTTTACATACAGTAGCTGATGCTTCTACCCAGTGCAACAATCAATCGAGGAAGCAACATCAGCCAATCCCTGGAGTAACTGGGGGCTAATTGAGTTACCTCAGGAGCCAACAGAGACATTCCTCTGCCAGCAACAGGATTCGAAACAACAACCTTCTGATCACGGGTACAGCGTCCTAACTTGCAGAGCCATACAACCCTAGCCATTAGCACCTGGCTCCCTTCTCACACCCTGTGACTCCTCCCCCCATGTGCTGGATACATATTTACTTATTTTTCATCACTTTCCAAGTTATGGCTGAAAATGTCACTGCTGATATATGGTTTTATTGCTCATCTTCCATGCTATTAATATGTCTAGTAGGCGTAAACTGATTGCAAATCATTACCATCGACAGCGATATATTACCATGCAGCTGAATTATAAATAGGAATGTGGAATTCATTCGCTGCAGAGGATACATGTGTGATTTTGATATTTCCTTATAATTCTCATTTCAGTGAAGCTGCAATGCAGTCACACCCGTGTCACTCTGAAAGACGTTACTCCTACTCTTGTGCTCCCTTTCGTCTTCAAAGCACACAACGTTTCACCAGTCTGATGAGAAACCGTCCAGAAAACAGTGATATGAATGCTAACTAATCCCACAATGTCAAAGCAGTTGCGGCATCTTCCACAAATAAAGTCTGAGAGTAGAACCTAAATCATTTTAATATTTTGGAAATTCCGCCCTAACCCAGCTTGGAGTTCATTGTTTTAATAAGAATGGCGGTGTAATTGGGGAGTCTCGAATGCATCCCTGGGGTTTCCCCTTATTTTATTATATTGCATTGTACTGTCATGCTTGTTTTTGTAGGCAGAATAAATATGATCCCCTTGTAGAAACTTTAGGCAAGTTCTCACTGACGGTGGCCCAATTACACTACTGAAAATGTATATCAACACTCTCCACTTCTTCAAACACCACTTTCATTTATTTTATAGTGCTAATATTGTACAGGATCATGGGGGGGGGCACAGGTAGCATAGGGCTCAAGACATAGGTAGATCTTGGATTGGATGCAATGCCAATCTATTAAATGACACTCACATACACATGCAAAACAGGCAATTTAGAAACACCAATTAATAGTGCAGGAAGAACCCGGAGTACTCATAGGAAATCCTGTGGAAACTGGAGTACTCAAGGAATCTGGAGTACTCATAAGAAACCCTGTGGAAACTGGAGTACTCAAGGAATCTGGAGTACTCATAGGAAACCCTGTGGAAACTGGAGTACAGTACTCAGGGGAATCTGGAGTACTCATAGGAAACCCTGTGGAAACTGGAGTACTCAAGGAATCTGGAGTACTCATAGGAAACCCTGTGGAAACTGGAGTACAGTACTCAGGGGAATCTGGAGTACTCATAGGAAACCCTGTGGAAACTGGAGTACTCAAGGAATCTGGAGTACTCATAGGAATCCCTGTGGAAACTGGAGTACAGTACTAAGAGGAATCTGGAGTACTCATAGGAAACCCTGTGGAAACTGGAGTACAGTACTCAGAGGAATCTGGAGTACTCATAGGAAACCCTGTGGAAACTGAAGTACAGTACTCAGAGGAATCTGGAGTACTCATAAGAAACCCTGTGGAAACTGGAGTACTCAGAGGAATCTGGAGTACTCATATGAAACCCTGTGGAAACTGGAGTACTCAAGGAATCTGGAGTACTCATAGGAAACCCTGTGGAAACTGGAGTACAGTACTCAGGGGAATCTGGAGTACTCATAGGAAACCCTGTGGAAACTGGAGTACTCAAGGAATCTGGAGTACTCATAGGAATCCCTGTGGAAACTGGAGTACAGTACTAAGAGGAATCTGGAGTACTCATAAGAAACCCTGTGGAAACTGGAGTACTCAGAGGAATCTGGAGTACTCATAAGAAACTCTGTGGAAACTGGAGTACTCAGAGGAATCTGGAGTACTCATAAGAAACCCTGTGGAAACTGGAGTACTCAGAGGTAACCCTGCAACACAGTGAAAAACACAAGTGCCACATAAACAGAGCAGCAAAAGGAATCATACCCCCAACCCTAGAGGTGTGTGTGTGTCTGTCTGATTTCAGGACTTTTACTTGCCGATGAAGAGAATATTAATGACTTTCATCAGAAGCTACTTCCTTATTTCTTTGTTCTGTGTTGGACTGTTTATTTGTACTAATGCTTTCATTACACTAGATGTTTCCTTTCACAGCTGTGCTTTTTGTTCAAACGGTATGCAAAATAATCATATTTCAATGACTGGTTGACTCAATGTGGTATTAGTCTTGGCTGTAAAGCGATCCTTGGGGAAAATGAAAGATTTTGGGTTTTGGCCACAACTTCAAACGTGGCACAGGCAGAGGGTGAACACAGGATTTAAACTACACTGAGCATTACAATCCCAATTTCCTTTTTCCTCTCGCAAAGGATCCTTTCAGAACCCCCAAACCTCTGCTACTGCAGCCTTTGACCTAAACGAGGCTGCCATCCCCGGGGGCCTGTCTTGTGGTTTGCTGAGGAGCCGAGTTGTCCTACGGGGCTTTAGGTACACAGCCTACTGCCCTGCTGGCTCTTCTGGGCCCACAGACTATCTGGTCAAAGAGATCTAAAGCTGTTACTCTTCAAAGCAGAAAGCGGCTCTGCTGCCTGCAGCCACAATTAAACAGTCCTCCATACTTAAACACTCCCAGGTCCTCTACATTTTCTGGAGCCCAGTTCAAATTAGTTATGGCTGATTTCAGATCTACCACTACGTTTCTAATTTTAAGCACATCGATAAAAGATAACATATATCTGCACTGATATATGAATGGCTCCTAGAATGTAATCTCGTCTTCACCTAAAGCACAATAATAATAATAATAAAGAATTATATTTAATAAAAAGAAAAAATGCACATTTATTTACATTGCTGTATCTTTATGGAAGACAGTTTAAAATCAAGGTCATTGTTAAAATAGTGTAATGATGATACTTTATTAATTCCTGCGGGGAAATTCTCTTTTCAGCTACTGCATCTTGCAGCCCCTAAGACACACAGACGGGAGCAAGTCTGGGGATCACAGTGAGGGATCACACACCTCCGAAGGAGAGAAAAGAGGGAGATCCAAGGACAGAGGACTTCATTAACAAAACAGAACACAAAATGAGTAACCACAAAATAAAACGACCCTAACAAAACAGGAAAAATAAGAACTAGCTAGTCAGGTAAGGGGGCGGCATGGTGGTGCAGTGGTTAGCACTGTCGCCTCACACCTCTGGGACCCGGGTTCGAGTCTCCGCCTG
>JAODJX010000049.1:20166898-20182978 GCA_026776945.1 Isichthys henryi
CCCAGTAGGATAAGCGGTTTGGAAAATGGATGGATAGTCACAAAGTAACACAACTAGGAAACAGAGTAAAAACAGGGAGCTAACCTGGGAGACAACCATAGCTACAACACAGAGAACAACTACAATGACTGAGTGAGGAAATGCACAAAGGCAGACACAAAACAAGGACTAAGAAGGGGCAGTTATGGGCAACAAGGAGTAGGTGAGGTCAATTAACAGATACAGCAGGTAAAAACGCCAAGGGAAACTAAAACATAATCCAAGCAGAGAGCCACAAAAAAAGGAGTCTGGATGAGGGCCAACTGCTCAGCCTGCTAAGCCACATGGCAGTCTGGGGAATAGGAAAACACACTACAGACTGAGGGGCTATAAGACAGATGGGGGAACAGGATGGTCAGTGACACCTGCTGGCTGAATGGTGACATGACGCATGGGAAAGTGTCAGACGGGCAGCTATCCTGACACCTACAGAGCATATGGAGCTCGGGATTAAGGGCCTTTCATAAGGACTCATAGACATGTGAGTATTTTGCCAAGGCCACGGTCATTGGCCAGTGACCTTCTGATCACAGGTACAGAGGCTTAGCCTGCTGAGCCACAAAAAGCCCGAGGGTGATGGCCTGGATAGAGGTGCTCCAATAAGTTTAGTTGTTGGTTTCACTTGTCGTTTCATATAAAACCTCACATCAGATTACTTGTTCTTCATAACAGAATTCTGTTCAATATAACCTGATCTGGATAAAAAGCTGTTGGAAATTACAAAAAACAGAAGGTTTACAAAAGGATTTCTAAAAAACTTTGGCCTCTATCAGTCATCAGGCAGGCAGATATTTTACAAACAGAGGAACAGAGGAAATTCAGCATTATTGCTACTCTTCCTACAAGTAGCAGTGCAGTAAAGTACTCAGACAAGTTCAAAAGAACCACGGGGAATAAGAACAATTCTCAACTGGAATTTATGTTCCTAGAGAGTTTACTGGAACAGTGATTGGTGGACTTATGAAACAAACGTTTCTCCAGTTGTGTCTGGAGAAAACAAAATAATGCATGCCAACACCACAACCCCATCCCAGCTGTGAACCAGGTTGGAGGGAGTGTAATGATGACGGGCTGCTTTGCTGCCTCAGGGTCTGGATGGCTTACAGTCAGTGAGAGACCAGTGAATTCCAAGTTCTACCAGGAAACTGTCAGAGCGTTTCTCTATGATGTAAAACTGAAAATGTTGGGTAATACTACATGAGATAGAGCCAAAACACTGCAGTAAATCAACAACATTGTGAGTCGAACAGAAGAAATTTCATATTTGACAATGACCGAGTCAGAGTCCTGACCTCAATGCTACTGAAACGCTGCAACGTGCTCTGAAGGGGGCTGTTCAAAGACGACATCCCAAAGAAATTCATGAGATAAAAGAGGTTTGTACAGAGAAATGGACCAAATATCACTCAACTGCTAAGCTGGTCTAATCAACAGCTACGGAAAAGGGGGCATTTTAGTTTAGGCTCACTAAAGTCCGGTACTGGTTACAGAACAGGGATGGATGAATGAATGAAATACTGTATATATACTGTGACAGAGTTATACAGAGGGCCTGGTCCCCTCCCTATGGAGCAGAGGGCGGAAGCAGGAGCTGTAGACAGACGGCTGGATGGAGATATATATAAAAATAGATTTGTTTATATCATAAATTATCCAAGGCAGAAATTTAGTATCTTTTAGTAGGTTTTTTGCTTCACTGTCATTTTTATATAAAGCAACAAATAATGTTGTATAGCTGTATATTTTGTGAAGCAGGTTAAACGCTTTCCTGGGGGTATTGTATAAGAGTCCCTCACAGAACATGAATCAATATCCTTCATGTTAAGAGTCTATGGTGCTACCCATTATGCGACAAGGATTGCAAATCCAATTCATTTCCCATACATAAAATCAAGAACTACATCAAATATTCCACACATATTAGCTTTTTCTAGAATAATGAACCTCAGGAAGTGAAGAGGTCATGTTACTAAAAAAAAAATTAAGAAATGCACCAAAACAATATATGAAGGTATGAAAATGTTATTCACAGAAGTTACATAAACCACATAAGAGTACAACACAACAACTGTCTTTTCTACATCTCAGTATGAATGCCAGGTAAAATCATCCACATAACTTCAACAATGAAATTACAACCTTATTACTTATTGAGTTTGCGCCATTTGAAGATAGGAAGTTCTGAAGGCTGTTAAACTACAGTCCAGAGCAGATGCACGCAGGATAGTCACATCACTGGTGTAGGTTATGGGTCTGTGGTCACTGGTGAAGATTGCAGAAGTCAGGGGCATCCTGTAGAGCGAACAGCACTGGGTACTGAGAGAAAGTTGGAACCCAAGGAAGAGAAGAATGTGAACCAAACTGACCATGCCACTTACTGACAGCACATCAGCCTGGGAAACTGAAGAATACATCTGAGGGATAAGCCTGCAGCGGGACACAGTCATTTATCCTCGGATTTCATTTCCATAAAATTCCTAAAGCTTTTATTATACACACTGACGCTCAGCAGATTGCAGTACATCTTACAGAGCTCACGTGATACCATAAGGACTTAGGTTTGACATGCATTTTGGGATTGTTGCTATTACTTTAAACAGAGGCACATTAACATGGTCAGATGCCCCTGGGCTATTTCAGTTTTCTGAGCCCCCCTACTATTTTCTACAATGGTGTAGCTGTCAGCCAGCAGGGGGAAAGTGCAGTGGTAAAAGTTGTCAACCAGAGAGGCAGTTTGCTTAAAATGTTATTAACGAGGTTAGCTGCGGCCCCTTTTTAGCAAAGGCCCCTGGCACCACCCCGGGGTAAGCCCGTGCATTAAAGCGCTCAAGACCTAAAGTTATTGCTGATGATAAGAAGCTTTGGAAGGTTTACACCTTCCAAAAATCTGCTGGATTTTCGTTGAGGCTATGTTGTAATCTGACAAGAACACGGAGACTAACATAAGAATAATTATCAGGACTCACTCGTTTTCACGCGAGGTGTGACCTACGACAACCTACTTGTTTACACTTGGTTTTAAAATGCATCTTGGGCAATCGGCTCACAAACGGAAAGCACTAAATACACGTGTAAACGACCAGCAAGATGCACTGTGACCCAGTCACTTTAACAACTTGCCGCATATCCTTTGTAGCGTAAACACTATTGCGGCCACAATGCTCAATATCTGTGCAGGGGGCCATTCGACCTTCTAAGTGAGGCAGACTAATGTAATCGGAACACGTGGTTGGTTGGACCCCTTGGAAACCTGTAGTAGACACAGGTGTAAACGGCGATGTGTTCCGGGTGTCCACTGGTGATCTGATCACCCAAGATGCATCTAAAAACCAAGTGCTAATAGGGCCAACGTGTACTTCGATCAACATTCAGAGATGAAATGAGTTATACTGTATGGTTAATACTGTATATAATGGCAGAAATCTGGTTCTTACACAGATAGCAAATAGCAAATAACCAGCCAGTAAATCTACAGAAATTCAGATATGGCATATTATACACTATACTGATTTTTGCAAAAAAAAATTGCTGTTTCCCTTGAGGAAATGAGTGAAAAAGGCAAAACATTAATACTGTACTCTTGAAAGGTGTCGGGTGTTTCTGTGAAGCAATAATGGCAGTTGCCAGTTAAAACAT
Source organism: Isichthys henryi (assembly GCA_026776945.1). Taxonomy (NCBI): domain Eukaryota; kingdom Metazoa; phylum Chordata; class Actinopteri; order Osteoglossiformes; family Mormyridae; genus Isichthys; species Isichthys henryi. The sequence continues at coordinate 20,170,574 of JAODJX010000049.1, forward strand.
CCCCCTGTGAAAATTCCATCCATCTTCCAAACGCTTATTTAGTAACACTTTACTTTAGGGAGCACAAATGCATAGTAATAACTCATTTAGTACTGCATTACAAGTATGAACAAATTTAGTAGCTACTTGAGATGACAGACACCTCACAATTCATTAATGATAAACAAACATGACAGTATTTCACTTATTCATTACTAGTTCCTTCAGTAGTTGCTTAGTAGGTCATAAAGATTCACAGAATTAACTGATATAGTAACAAACATATTATTTGCTTGAGATAAAAAGTTGCGTCACTATTCATTAATGATGAACGAACATGAGATCAGTATTTCACTTCTGTTATTTGTTACTTGTTCCTTCGGTAGTTCGTAAGGGTTTAAAGAATTAACAGATATAGTAACAAATATAATAACTGCTTGAAATGAACCATGTGTTACGATGCATTAATGAGGTACGTATGCTTAAATAAGAAAAGTTTTGTCGCCCTCAGTATCAAACTCTCTCCTACACTATGTACTACAAGCAATTTAAAGGAAATAATTATCCTGAATGCATGTATCTGCACCCACACAGCCCGGGAGAACATGCGAACGCCACACGGTACAGAAGAGGGAATTACAGCACCCCCGGAGGTGTGAGGCATAGGGTCCCTCTGCAGCCCTAATTAAAATGTGAATATATAATATAATTAAAGTTACTTTAAGTAGTTTTTATTGTGTAGGATACACAAGTAGTGGGTAATGCCCACCTGGGGATTAACAACAGAGGGTATAATCCACAGTGAAGAGGCTAAACACCTAAAATAATATGTATATTTAGTGCTTTTGACCGTTTAGACAACGCTGTGTATGTATTTCTGTAAATACACGTATGACTTCTCTGTTTTATACCTCTCACCGTTACCAGGACTAACGCTCTGCGGATCTCGTTAATCTCTCCCCCGCAGCAGATGGGTAAAGCGTGTTTTTCCTCTTTTTCTCGCACGCCGACGTAATCTGCAGGGGACCTCCTTATTACCTCTCAGGTATTTAGTCGCCGAGGCACGCCAAACGCACGCTAGTTGCTACTCCTTGATCTCGAAGTCAGCGAAATCTTTACACAAGCGCCCAGGCTTGTAACTATACACTTGAGTCACCGCTCGCTTTAAAACACTAATGAAAATGGACATCGGGGAGGCATCTACATGTGTCACATGGTTATACACAAATAAAACTCCTTCTCTACTTCTCTATTTTCGTGTTAAGCAGCTTATTAGCTTAAATAACTCGTGATGGGTAGTCGCCAGATCGAAGGCATTTAAAAGCCACAGGAAGATATAATCATACGATTTCAGCGCTGAGAGGTGCGCTCATCAGCCCTATTTATTCGGCATCTGGAAGGGGGCGTTTCAGTATTTTGCCTCTCCAATCCACGTGGATGAAAGTGGGATATAATAACCGAAGCCTGCTCGGCGTGTTACACGTTACATCAGCACGGTAAAGCTGCCTGGACCTTTCTCTTTCATCGTGGACACATTATAAGCACTGATCGTACCGTACGTCTGCGACTGGGGCGTGTTTTCTGGAAAAGGAAGCCTACAACCACCACTGAGGAGTATGACGAGCCGTCTTGTCTGTGGATTTTAGGCAGCATCAGAAATGGAAAACTGAACAGAGGATGGAATAAATAAAAATCGTGGTGTTTTTCTTTTTTAAATGCTCGCTGTCCGGCAGTTGATAGTAAGTACACAAGGCATAAAACGTCGCAGTGAGTTTCGCCGTGTTTGGCGTTCTGTGAACTCTAAATATAGTTATGTGGGAAGTGATAACATTTAGTTGTGAGTATTCTAACACTTTACAGTTTGTTATATATGTGCATATAATAGTGGTAAAGATGTTGACTAGTTCATCTTTGTAAATGCGTAAAGCAGCGGATTTCTACACCACAAAAACTGCAAACTCTGTCTAACATGCATCGTAGTCCTCACTGCAGTCCAGGAGAGTAATATTAAATTAAGCATATGATTTATTAGATATATACTTATATATCTAATAAACCTTACAAGGCACCTAGCCGGATTGATTACGATGAGTCAAAATAACTCACTTCGTTAAAAATAGTTTAACCCGCATGATCTCTTTTCATATTTCATTTGAAATTCCTTGTAATAAATTCATTCGCGCTCAGAATCATGTGTCATGCTGCACAACAAACGATTGGCATTTAAGGTGTAAAGTAATTGTACGGTTTTTTTTTTTCGTTTACTGCATTGACTAAATATTTCCATAGACAGTACAGAAGCGTTGTGATGTGTGTGTTTGATGCTTCATCGTCAGAATTTTTCTCTGGAGTGCATCCACTTCTGTAATACCATTCATACCATGAAATCATCAAGGCTTCTACAGAAACAAACACAATTACTTAAGTAGAGTTTATAGACAGATTATACTAAATACATTTTAAAGGCTGTGTATATGTGAAATCTGCCTGTTGCTTATCTAAAATCTAAAGTATATTGTTACTGAAGTGTAAATGCTACGAATTATACACCACGAATACAGCAACAAAACATTTTGCTGGAACAGCGAAGGACATAGCAAATATCTCCTTATCTTTTCTCCTTACTCCTTGACTCTGTATTTCTGTACCTTTCCTGAAATGCTTCTATTAGTAGGGGATAAAAAGAGAACACAGTAACTATTAGATAGAATGTATCTGATCGTTTTAATTGATCTTTTCTGATAATCACATTTTTTTGCAAGTGGTAGTTATAAAGAAAAAAATCCTGAACATTTGACGCAGAATGCTGTGGCAATAGTACCACGTCCTTCGACTGTTGTTACTATTGTCATAATTGTTATTATTAACAACAGCAACAAAAATAAACAAACAACAACAATAATCATACAACTAGTGATTCGCGAATTAATAGAACATCGTTGCAGTGCTTCTTCGGAAGCTCTTAACGTTTATCCCCATCTAGTGGACAAATGCGGTTTATTCCTTCACAGACTTCCCAAGCAGCTCAGTTAATATCAAATCAATATATAAGGAGAATTATTTCATGCAGACTGATTTTATTTTATTCCATTTTAACTGTATGCATCAAAGGAAGTGACTGGTTGATCTGCAGCATGCCAAAGCACAGCGAATTCATTTCTCGCATCCTAACAAGCCGAGATCATCAAGGTTCCCCCCTCACAGAACTTCAGTTAGGAATGCCGACAAGACATTTCCAGTGTTTTGTTTTTTCATCAGGGCTGATTTCAGATGGGTCTTTATATTTCAGACAGACAGACAGACAGGCAGGCAGGCAGGCAGGCAGGCAGGCAGGCAGGCAGGCAGGCAGGCAGATAGATAGATAGATAGATAGATAGATAGATAGATAGATAGATAGATAGATAGATAGATAGATAGATAGATAGATAAAGCAAAAACCTTTACCACATGCATAATCATATGTGACTTACATGAAAATTCGTTTTGTGCTGTAAGTTGTGTCCTAGCTCAGGTGTTGCAGGTTTAAGAGGTAGCAATTATTTTTGCGGGAAATTGGGTTTTGTATGGGTGGCATGGTGGTGCAGTGGTCGCTCACACCTCTGGGACCAGGGTTCGAGTTCAAGATCATGGCTCCATTTGTGTGGAGTCTGTATGTTTTCCTGTGATTTATTAAAATTACCCATAGGTGTGCATGTGTGAGTGAATGGTGTGTGAATGTGCCCTGCGATGGTTTGGCCCCCCATCCTGGGTTATTCCCTGCCTTGTGCCCATAGGCTTCAGACCTCCCCACAACCCTGAATAGGACAAACGATTATAGAAGATAGATGGTTTTGGTTTTGTGCTGGTTTTTGCCCTGACCCATTCATATAAGAGATGCATGCATTTGAGGATACTGAGAAGCAGGCCACTACAATCTCGGAAAAAAGAGTAAAAATTTGTACCTTTGCTTGTCACTGGAGCTGTACCCTCAAGGGTCTGTCAATTGTACCCTTACCTCTCATTGTTGTATCACTGGGGATGAAGGTACAGCCCCAGTGACAAACAAAGGTACAAATTTTTACTCTTTATTTTCTGAGAGTATAGTATTGGTGTTTTTAGCCTACACTTGTCTGGACAAGATGAGATGAGAGGTTTCTGTACGAGAAAAGCTGAGGATGGCACATGCTTCGAGCAACCCCTCTCGGTATGTTCTTAAGAGGGGCAAACTAAAGGTGAAGAGACGGTCTGGCCCTAACGTACATGTGCTTGCTGTTGGTGAGATTGAGGTTGAGCCCTGCTGCAGTGTCTGCGAGGGGCTGGGACACAGCCTCCCGGCGTCACCCGAGTAGCTGATGGCAAGAGAGGCAGAACCTGAACCACAATGAGTGTCTCCCGTCAGGGTACCACCGTATCTTGCAGCGTGAACAGAAGGCTCTCGAGGTTGTCTGTGCCAGAGGCAACTGCAAGGATGGTTACAGGAGGGCTGCTGTAGGTTAGGCAGCTTTGCCTGGGGGAAGAGCATTGGAGGGATAAGGCAGAGTTGCCTTTGTGGAATTAGTCACCCTGGTTTACATTGGATGTTTATTATTATTATTATTATTATTATTATTTGAGAAGGGCAGATCACTGGGGCCACAATAAACCTTTGTACAATAGGGAGGAGATAAACAGTAATCATCATGTTCAACAGATGGTTATAGAGACTGTTTACCAAACAGATATTTATAAAGATAGTATATAGTTGTAAAAGGAATATTTTCACTAGACATAAATTATACTCCTTTCATAAATGCAGGCTTATTATGTCTGTTTCCAAATAGCCAGCTAAGAGTAATGGAGGATATCATGTGAAATGTTATGTTTGTAAAGTCTGGGAATGACGTAGATGTGTTCCCTAAATTACCCACAGTACCACTGCTGCATTCTGGTCTAGGGTTGGGCACAATGAAATGTGGAGTGATATCACTCTGTTTGTGCTTGTGATTTTATTAGCAGGGGGAACAAGTTTCGGGAGCCGACCAGGTCAAACTAACCTCTACAAAAAAGACACGTCCTTTACCGAACCCAAAGAAAACAAATAAAAATACACAAACTTATCTATGTCCCTCACTAGCTCCGAAACAGTAAGAAAACCATATCAAAGCAAAACAGCGTCACACTCCCTGCTCCCCCAACTGCTCACAGTGAACTCAATATTTACAGGTATTTACAGGTTATTTACAAATAAACTAAAATCCAAAATAACCAAATTCAAGAAGGGCTATGCAAAATCAACGGCCAAACGATAACAAGGGTCCTTAACTAGATTCAATATACACTTTGAAGTGTTGAAGGGCCAGTAACAGTGTAAGAGTTTCTTTATCGATGCTGCTGATCAGATGGTGGTCGATGGTTAACTTTTCCGTAGTCATATGTATAGACTTTATATGGTAAACCACTTGCAAATGCCCCCTTTGAATAGCCCTGTAGTAAAGGCCAGTGGGAATTCTACATTATATCGTCACGCTGTCACATTATTTAAGAATATTAGCAAAGCCCAGACACTAAAAGCTGTCACAGTCAGGACACAAAAGGCTGTGAGAACCACATCTGATTGGCCCAGGTATAAACATCAACCTTTCCAATGCTTCAGAACTAACCTCATTGACACTATGGGGGATGTTAGTGATACTGCAAAGGAAACTAACAGTGTAGTTATTGAGAACAGAAAAAATGTCTAGAATTTAGTGTAGTGTTAGTGTATTGTTGTTCATTTTTTCAGTGTATGCAGCGCAAGGCAAAAACCAGATGACGTAACTATTTCTGGAGCTTCATCCAAGATTGATTTTTTTTAACCACCTGGCTTGTCCAAATCCTTTCTTATGCACAAGAGATTCATAAAAGATTTCAGCAGTTCTATGAGAAATGATCAGAAAACAATCCCTTAAGCGATGTAAGGTGACTTCCTTCTTAATTTTAATGTCTGTGTTCCATTATTTATTACTGTAGGTTCCACTGAATGAATTAATTTGAGAAACTGGATTTATTTTACATGCTAAATATTCCTTACATGCTTACATGCTAAATTATTTATGCAGTGTAACTGGCACGTTTCTAGGAAACTGTCACCCAGCAGTTAACGAAAATAAAATTACATTATTGCAAAAATTTGTAGTGCTTTCACAGACGTTTTCAGCAGATCTGCATTCTTTCAATTGTAATTTTAAATTTCTAAATTCACATTACAAACCACACAAAAACATAAATCATCAAGAGGTGATGTAATGCTTTTCTTGCAAACCATCATATTTTTTTTAACGATTCACCTTCCGGAATAAAATGATGAATTTAAATAAATATATAAATCATAAATAACCAAGTTCAAAATAGACAATGACATTTTTAAATATGTTTTTTTTTTCTTCAAAGCTTTAAGAATTTTCAACAGAGGCATCACAACAAACTGTTTCTGCCCTTGTAAAGCACTTTTGGATTGATTTCTAGAGGCATGGAGATAACTTTCAAATGTCAGTGTTTCTTTGAGATCTCAACAAGGCATCTGTTCTGGACAACAGTACCTGTAGCCCTGACCCACCACTCAAGGTGTAGAAAGCGCTGAAGGTGTATTTCACGGGAAAGGAATCTCACTAACCTTTCAGGTTGGCGGTACACCTGCTGATGGAATTTACAAGCATGCAGTTTATCCTTATAATGCTCATCAGAATGTCCACCTGTATCTCACCATAGCTCTTTATAATACGACACTTACAGAAAGTTTTGGGACACTTGCTTAATTCGGTAAAATTATCACAAATTTATTCGTTTAAAAAAAATCATTACTTTATTCATTTGTTTACAAAAATATATGTCACATTAGAAGCAACCAGTAGTTTTGAGTAAAACATTCATTTCAGTTAGTAATCGAAACCCAAATTATAGTTCTAAAACAGTTCTTATGAGTTACAAAGTTCATGGACAAGTAACGATTCTGCAATAACATAGAACACCAAACATCTGTGTTTAGTATAACTTTGGGAGCTAATGATTACAATTGCAATTAATAGCAAAATGGCAATAACAGACCTGAATGAGTCAGTCAAAAAAATTAATACTTAATAAGAAGAAAACATCTGTGTGGAAGATATGTGCAGATATGTTAGACGTTGCTTGTCAATGGACATTTGTTAAGAAACCAATACATGTGTTTCTAGGAGCACTGTATATGTTAAAATATTGCTCACACAACACTGATATTATTATAAATAATAATAATAATCGTCCGATCCTCCCGTGTGCCACGCCCCCCTAATTACCCACGTGTGATTCCCTGATTGTCTCCAGCTGTGTCTAGTTACTTTGATTAGTCCTGTGTATTTAAGTCCTGGTCTTACCTGTTTCCCTTGTCAGTCATTGATATTTGTCGATGCCCGTACTCCTGTCCCGTCCTGCTCCTAATAAACCCCCAGTTTTCCCCGTATTCTGGCTTCCTGCCTAGTACTTGCTTGCTCGCCTGCCCGAGCGATCACCCGCTTCCTGCGGATCGTGACACCTAGCTTTCCATTCTCCCAAAGAGGGGCCTTTTTCAAATTGCTAACAAGTTGTCCCAGGATTATTAATACAGTAGGGTTGCAAATACCTGAAAAATATGTGATGCTTATGCCGGAAAATACTCTTTACTGTGCTTCACCTTCCGTTTCAGTGAAAAGAATAATCACACAGTCTAAATATATATCCCCTTGGCTGAAGGCTACTTTATAAGCTTTCTGAGCTTTAAAATGTTTAGGAAGCAGAAATTTCTGCCAGCTGAGGTCTCAGGGGAATTAATGAAGCGTCTTGTTTTCTGGCTAACAGCTATATTTACATGTTAACGTTTGCAGAACTGAAACGGTATGTAACGTATAAGATGGGCCACTGCTAAAATCATCTGTTATCAGGTGCGACAAAATTCCATCGCTGTAAAACAGTATACTGTGTGTTTTATACCCAGTCCTTAATCTGGTGAATTTTGAATTACTACTTACCATAACTCATGAGGAGTGATTCTCGTGAGCTTTGAGAGCAGTGCATGGCCTTTTTTGCAAAGTTATGGGTGCCATAAAGAGGTTTTGTACAGGAGTCACAATATAATTCAGCTTCAGAATGTTCCAGGATGGGGAAGTAGTGGGCAGTTCTTGTACTAAATTCCTACCTCTGCATGTATCCTTTATGGGTTTTAAAATCAGAAAGGAAATGTTTCATGAAAGCACCAATAACTCATTAGGCCAGGTTTTGTGGCTGGAGAGAGAGCTATAATTTTATTTGCTGATTTTATTTGTCTGTATTTTGCGATAGGGGATGAATGGTAAACTGTGTCATTACATTACCGCTCTACAGTCATATCTGATTAAGTCTTTTGCATTTTATCTGGGTTTGCCTTGTGGAATACGGTCTTGCTTAATGTTTGTGGGACTGCTTTTGTTCGATCTTGTTTGCTTGTTTGCTTGTTTTCCCATAGCTTCTGTGAGATTGTTGGCTGCAATGACTGAGGCAGAATTTCCTGTCTTTTTGTTTATTTTTTCATCACGCTTGATAATGTTCAGGCAATGATGGAGCATTTTGTCTAAATAAAATTTCCATCCATATATTCTCGTTTAGAAAAATTATTGTCAGAGACGGCTTATTTGGTTGTTTTTTCTTTTTGCATTGTTTTTTAATTCAGAAGTAGTTATTTGCCATGATTATTTTTTTTTATCATATACTGGAAACAATTACCCTAAAGTGTTTTACTTTTTAGGCATTTAGGTGACATTCGATCTGTATCTATAGTAAGAGCAAAAATGGGACCTACAGTTTCACACTCACTTTCTCTTCAGTTCAAAAAAACGTGGATAATGTACACCAGGAGAAGCAGGGGTAATGATCAGGGTCGCAACCAGGAGCTCACCCCATGAATGGCATGAAAGAAGGAACATCATTGTGCGATGAGCGGCTGTTTTCATCCAGAGCACACTGCCGTATTACCTGATAGAAGGTAAACAGACTCAGTATTCAAGTTGTGGCCGCAGATGTTCTATCCCAGTGTTATCTTTGTGAAAGATAAATAGGGAAGTAAAGATAATGCTGCCGTTATTATCCTCAGCTAATGGAGTGCTATGTAGAAAAATCCTTCTTTTTTTCTTGTCTCACTTACCAGGCTGAAACTAAAAGACAATTAGCTGGTTTGAAGCACAAATAAAAACAGTCTGCTTTAGTGACAGTCTGCTTTAGTGACAGTCTGCGGCAGCTGACATCATAGCCCAGATTGGTGGCAGATAAAGATAAAAATAACCACTTCATTTTATCCTGGTTCTAGTAGGAATTTGCTATGAGCAACATGCAGCAGAAATGCATCACATAATGTATTGCTATATTTTGATTATATATACACCGGTGAGCCAAAACATTATGATCACCTCCACATGACGTGAATAACGTTGTCTATCTTGTAAAAACAGTGTATGTCAAGATCTGGGATATATTACATGGTAAGCCAACATTCGGTACTCATGCTCACCGTGTTAAATGCGCGGTAATGGGCAGGAGGGTAAAGATCTGACTGACTTTGAAAAGGGTCAAATTGTTACGGCCAGACTAGTGGGTCAGTGCATCTGCGAAACAGCAATGCTTGTGGGCTGCACACTGTCAGCCGTTCTGAGTAGTCTACCTACCAAACCTACCTACCTAACCAAGAACGGAAAAACCGCAAACCACCGACAGGGTGTTAGATGTCCAAGACTTGCCCATGTGAGATGTGACTGAGGTCTTTCCCGTCAGATACAAACCAACGATGGCACAAATAGCGGATGATTTTAATGATGGTGATGGGAGTAACGTGTCACAGGGTCAAGCTGACTATGAGCACCACACAAGCCTTGCCGTTTCGGAGATGATCTGACCCAATCATCTGGCCATAATGATTTGGCTTTAGTCAAAGTCACTCAGATCTTTACCCCTGGCCATTTCTGCTGCATTCAACATGTCAACTACGAGTTACAAATGTTGACTTCCCGTGTCATGTTGATAATATTGTGTGATTATGATGATGTGTGATCTACCAGTAGCGCCGGAGCAGAAGTGAGAACAGGAACATGTAATATTCAGAATGTTCCAGGGTGGGGGACTTGTATTGTTTACAGGAATAATGTACAGTATTGTCCACTAATACATTATGTTTTTATATTGTTCTGCAAGCTCTAAATATAGACCCGTGTAATATCTAGGTTGCAACTACTGTAAATTTAGTTGCACAAATAGCAAGGCAGCCAAAGCTCAGTCATGATTGCAGAATCCATGTTGAAGTTCAAGGGAAAATGAAGGACCAAATAAAGCTAAATGTGTTTTCTCCAGATAAGTGTTGCTAGAAGACTGAACGTAAATCGCATGGTTTCTCTTGTAAGTTACCAGAAAAAGATCTAAGTCTTTGGTGTATTGTAATCGCACAACTGCAGTTAAAAGACGCCGAACCTTGGAAGGTGTCATAACACATGATTGGAAGATATAATATTGATGGTCGTTAATGTAAAGCCTGTAAGTCACATGTCGTGCTTGAACTTGAGAGGTTTAGGAAACGGGAAATTAAACACCCATTAAGACGTGGTATATAGATGGTACGTTACGAAAAATGACTTAAAGGTTCTTAAAGTAGAAAAATGACCTAAGATTATTATTTATTTTTTTTTTGCTTTTTTTTTGCTTTGTATGGGACAGATATTTAGGTTTCAGACTTGAAAAGAAATCTTGCTCTGTGGCCCCGAAATGGGTGTTGTGACGGTTTCTGATAAATTTCTGATAGAAAAATATGTTTAAAACTGCCTAGCCAAAATTAACTTAAAATTAATTGTAGTTTAATGGTAATCACATTCGCAGTTATGATCAAAATGTGAAAGAACTGAGGAGTTTCAGTTGTGATATGAACAATTGGGTGCCTCTGTTAGGTGAACTTCCCTTTTGTTTCTGGTCTGTGTAGACCAGGGGTCTCCAGCTGTGTCCCGGAGAGCTACTGTCCAGTATATTTTCTATCCTGCCTGGCCTCTCATGAGCCTCACTTGTTCCTCGTATTTACCTCAGAATAAGTGCGGCTCATCAGAAGCTAGGTAGGATAGAAAACCTACTGGACAGTAGTTCTCCAGAACCAGAGTTGGAAACCCCTGGTGTAGGCCATTGCCTCTCCCTTTGGACCAGTTGTGACATCAGAACTTGGCTGTTGGGTATATTCGAGTCTCTGCGCAAGAGATAAGCAAGTATCTGTACTGACAGGAGTCTGCGTCTGCTAGGTAGTAGTAGTTAGCTTCAATTTTACGTTGCTTATGGGAAAAATATATGTTACCCAAGAATTCTATTACGAAAATGGCAGGGCAGTCTAGTTCCAGATACACTCAGAGTGGCATTCAGGCAGTTATTTATCATTACCTCCTCCAAGGTTATGTTTTAGGAATGTTTTCTTGGCTCCTAGCTTGATCTTCAACGTTCAAAAGACATTCTGGTGTGCGCTCACCCTCATGATAATTGCTTTATTAAAATAATTTTGTGGGTAGCAAGTAAATTTCTGTGGCCCTTGAGGATTGTCGTTAAGGACTGTAATGAGGTTATTATCATCTAGAGCTTTTAACTGAAGAGCCATAAAATGTTGGAGAATGTTTATCCAATCAGTTCCTGTTTCATAGGGCAAAATAATGTTAACATTTTTTATATTAAAATGCAAAGTAATATGAAACAGCAATGTGCATTTTTCTTGATAGTATGATGTTTTCAATAAAAAAGAGAGGGATCTTTCAAACAAGTAAAACGAAGTTGCTGTGGAATTGAAGTCCAGTGGTTTGCACTGCAGCCACACACCTCCAGGTTCGGAGTCTGCTTCCTGATTCCTATCTGCCTGCGCTTGGCGTCTGAGTGCCGCCTGCCATTGCATCATCTGGCATTTCTTCCCCCATAGTCAAAATGTATATACTTAGGATAACTGGCTTTTCTAAATTGGCCATGATATGTTTGTGTTTGCTTGGTGATGCCCTGGAATCCTATTCAAGGATGGTTCTGCCTTATAACCTTCAACTTCCCAGAAGTGGTTGTCCAATAAGGATCATATATATATATATTATACACACCCACACACACACACACAAGTGGGAGAAAAATTGTGGCGCATTTTATGCATTCGCCAGTTGCATACACTCTCTTGGAAGTTATTCAAATTGATGCTTAAAGCAAGATGTTGAAACGAGCCTTCTAGTAGCCTAATTAAAGAATTTTTGGCATACATTTTTCATTTGTATTTACTAGTTTAAAAATATTAATATGATGTATAAATAGGGGGCGGCATGGTGGTGCAGTGGTTAGCACTGTTGCCTCACACCTCTGGGACCCGGGTTCGAATCCTCACCTGAGTCACATGTGTGTGGAGTTTGCATGTTCTCCCCATGTCGTCGTGGGGTTTCCTCCGGGTACTCCGGTTTC
>JAODJX010000049.1:20198533-20219922 GCA_026776945.1 Isichthys henryi
TGTGGAAGACAAACGGCGGTGGATGGGAGCAGCTGAAAACATCGCTTTTCTTCACCTTTCAGCTTGTTGAACAGCTGTTTTGGTTAGGGACTCTCGCCCAGCTCTTTACCAGTAAAGGTTTAGTAGTGATTACAAGCACTGCTGTTGTTTTCCGTCACTCCACCTGAGTTCACCATCTCTGTAACGGAACCGTGTTTTTGCTCTTTGCTGTTAGTGTATAGACAGGCTCCAGCTCCATGTTAATTAACTACGACAGCATCATTTTCACTGCTGTTGTGTTATCAGTGTTTTTATTGAGGAAAAATAGGGGCTGAATCTCATTATACTTTTTTATTCACACATATGCCCATAAATACGTTTCTATCGCAGGTCTGTTTTAGCCGCAAATGTGAGTGAAGCGCTCACGCTTACTTTGTATACTGGTTCTGCTCTGTGGACTGGATGCATAGACGGGGCGCTTTCTATGTTGAATGTTGAATCATTGACGTTGTGCTATTGCGGTAATTCAGTTTTACAATGCACACACTGTACAGTACTTTTGCTTTTCTTTTGTTTGAAATGCTCCCAAACTTTAGACATTTTTCGTATTTTTCTCTGACTTTCCTCGCAGTTTTCCCTGTCTTCCTCCATCGCGCCATCAAATCAAACCTACTCCACGTAATGCAGCAGAAGCACACTGTGCTCCAGTAATAATCCTCCGAGTGAAACACGCTGATCACTAAGCAGTACATAGTCGTGCGGATTACACGAAGCATCGAAGCAATTTGCATCGAGGATTTTTTGTAATCGAGTTATTCGAGTTACTCGATGAATCGTTGCAGCCCTAATAGGCGCCTTCCACAACCAGGCTTGCGATGCAAGAGGAACTGGCAAACAGAGAAGTAGTGGGGAGAATTAAAGTCGAGGTAACGGAGCAGATCTGTTCAGAAGCTGTGGTGGTTAGGAACAAGCAAATGGACAGGGAATCGACAGGCAGATCCAAAGTCGGGGTTACGTTGCGGGGATGGTCAGGAATTGGTGAGGTCAGTCCAACAGAGAGCACTCCAGACTTGGGACTGGCCTGAAGGGGAAGTTCAAGGAAGAAGGGATCAGGATGGGAATGGAGCGAAATGGGCAGGCAGGGTAGATCAGGGCTAGACAAGAGACACTGGTTAGTATGCTCGGTAAGTTTCATGCAACCTTTCAACGGTACCTCACATGGAACACAGGGTTAAATGGGGAGTTTGCTAGGTGTTTCCACTTAGATGTGGCTGCCACTACTGCATCCTCACAAGGGGGGCATGAAACAAACATCTCTGAGACTAGGTCTAATGCAACAATATGCAGATTTGGCGCAACAGAGAGGTAATGGGCATGTGCTAATTATAGCACCTTGCTGCACCCACCACACAACAAACCACCTCAGGGATGAGAGCCTGAGTGCAGCCATGTGGCGAAACCTTAGCACCACACTAGTCTGAATGGACCAGTGTGAGTTCTTTTCCAGTGGCTGGAGAGCCAATCCTGCCACCAACCCCCAAGTTATTCCCTGTAAGTTGGAGGACCTGCTTGCAGGGCTGGATGTAGATTAACGTCATACCCAGGACACATCAACTGCAGGTTAAGGGCTTTGCTCAAGTGCCCAACAGAGAAGAATCACTCCGGTCATTCACAGGATTCAAACCAGCAACCTTCCGATTGCTGGCACAGATCCCTAGCCTCAGAACCACCACTCCACCTGGAGTGATAGGCATAGATTGTTTAAACAATGCTGTCACACAGTTAAAATTCTCAACATATTCCTTTGACCCACTCCTTACTGCTGTATTCAAGCAAACATTCTTGCTGTACAGTGACTGGGTTCTTGACATTGTAAGAACATCACTTACATCAGGTATTTTTCAGGATCCTTTGCGTAAGTTCGCCCACTTATTAAGAAGCCTACCTTAGATAACACCAGTCTTAATCATTCTAGAGGGGAGGAGCTGGAAGAGATTGTCAGCAGGATGAGAGGAGTCCCTAAGAATGCTGTGTGCCCGTCGTAAACATCTCTTCTTGTGGACATCCTCAATGGCAGGAAGTGGAGTTCCTATAATGCGTTGGGTGGTTTTCACCACCCGCACCAGTGCCTTGCAGTCAGCAACAGACCAATTCCCATACCAGACTATAACATACAGGCAGTTGGTCAGGATGCTCTCTATCGCACAGCGGTAGAAGTTACCCAGTATGTCAGCAGATAGGTGGTTCTTCTTCAGTGTCCTCAAAAAGAAAAGGCGCTGATGTGCCTTCTTGACCAGGCAGGAGATGTTGGTTGACCAGGACAAGTTCTCTGAGATGTGGGTCCCCAGGAATTTGAAGCTGGAAACCCATTCAAAAGCCAAGCCATTGATGTGGATGGGGTCATGGGTGTCTCCCTTCTCCTTCCTGAAGTCCATAATGAGCTCTTTGGTTTTGCTGGTATTCAGGAGCAGGTTATTGTCAGTGCACCATACAGCTAGGTGCTTTACCTCTTCCCTGTAGTCAGACTCATCGTTGTCACTGATGGTGGTAGAGCAGTTATGGCCTGACCTAACATGCTGGGGTCTGGTGGTCAGAAAGTCCATGATCCAGTTACAGATAGAGTTGCTGATTCCAAGAGATTCTCCTTCAGCTTGTCCTCAGGATATCACCCCTAGATGAATGCTCAGTCTGAGAGACTGAATCAGGAGACAGATGGATTTCTGCAACCATACTCGACTAACAATCAGTCAGACTGGACCCAGTTTCTGCCATGGGCCAAGTATGCCCAGAACTCACTGTACCACGATTTTCTGCATCTTACCCCTTTCCAGTGTGTTTTCGGTCACCAATCCCCACTGTTCCTTTGAGAGACAGAACCCAGTAAGATACCAGCAATGGATTAGTACAGATGAAGTGAGAAAGTCTGTTAACACACATTCTGAAGACAGAAGAGGGCAGCTGATTGCTGTCGTCGCCGTGTTCCGTTCTTCCAACCAGGGCAAAGAGTATGGCTATTCACCAAAGATATCTGGCTCCACCTTCCATTGAGATAATGGTCTTCATGATATATCAGCCCATTTAAGATCTTGCATCGAGTAAATCCAGTTACCCGTCACCTCCAAAATATGGGCACCCTGCTTGTCGTGACACATCACTCCAGTGAGCAACATCAAAATTATCTGCCATTTGTATCACAGTATCCCTTCTATTGGTTTGGTCCACAGTTGACTATCACGATTTGGTCCTACACATTGCTTCTGCATTAAACATGTTGACTACAAGGACCAAATGTTACATGTGCATTGCTATGATAGAGAAAAACATATGAAGATAAAGCTTGGAAATCATTCTGATTGTTGATTCACAATGGATCTATAACTGTATTAGCATGCCTTATGCCCAAATAACCCCAGGTGGTGGGTAGGGGTTGATTTGAGGTAACTCAGCTCTAACCTCCCCTGGCTCTCAGCACCACCCCTTTAGACAACCTGCCAAATCATTCTGGCCTCTAGGTGTCACTGTTTCCAACATTGCAATACATTCAATAATATTACAACTGTTCTTGGCTGACAGAAAATGTGTTTTAAAATTATAATAAGATTTTGCTAATGGGTTATTTCATACATTAATCTCAAAAACAGAGAAGGTACTTGCTCTTTATCTCTATGGACCACCCGCCTCTAAGCAGTAGTATGTAAGAAGATATTCTCCCTTCTTAGCAATGGACTCAGTGGTACAGACACATTAACGGCATAAAACTTCACCTGGGACGGACAAATACAGAGAAAATGCAGTATATTCTTAGAAGCAACAACAGAACATGATATTCTGCTATTACATTTGAGCTATGACAGTGTAATAAATGCAACACTACGCACACACAAAATCAGGTTAACAAATACGTACACGTTAAAGCGCATAGCTGCGAATGTTTAAATGTGTGCAGAGGTAATAAACATTTATATTATGATTTCCTTTTACGATCATGAGGCATCGCGCCTCGTCCGTTCCGTGTCGCATTTCATTTACTCCTCATCCTCACCCTGCTTGTGCGCAGCTGCGTAGGACCGGGAAGTAAGCGCAGCAAACGTTTCCGTGTAAAGGCAGCCAGGGGGACTGACATGTCGTATTTCACGATCCAGCATTAATTCGGGTAAAAATAAAACCTGCAACATCAGAACAAATTTCCTTGCTATGCATTGTCTGTGTTTCCTAAGATCATATTTATCTCCGCTCGTCAGCTCAATTAATAAGTCTTGCACTAATAATAATATCGTTTTTGGCTGCTTGTAACGATCGGTTTCACTTTTCTTTTCGTGACTTTTCAGACGTGACTAGCAGTGTGGTTAGGGTTTTGTGACTTTTAATAATGTTATTTTACTTAACGTAAATAGTCGTGCGTTATCGATGATACAGTATGTAGCACTGGGCAATTTCGGAAGTATTAAATAGTCCGGTTAGGGCGGCGCTGCGTGAGGTAGAACTTAAGATTTTTTGCTTCAACCAAACAAAAATGACGGAATTAGTGTATTTAACCACCGTAAAGAGAATATTGTTTATTTAAAATAATGTTTGCGGATATACAGCCATCTGATTGTTCTTTTCTTTCTCTTTCGTTTTAGTATGTCTGACATCACCTTGGAAAACCGGACTTTGGAGGTGTCCGGGATTCCTGAAAACTTTACGGAGGAATTTTTGACTTTGTATTTCGAAAATAAAAGACGGTCAGGAGGAGGACCGCTTGTTTCTGTCCAAAGGAATGGCAGTTGTGCTGTCCTCGTGTTTGAAGAATCAGAAGGTAAATATACATGTAGCAGATGTTTCATTTCAAGTCACCATTTGATAACATTCCTGTACTTTATAAGTATTTCACAGCACAAACTGCTTAAATATATATGGATATATCTGTTCGCAGCTGCTGAAAGGGTTTTGGCTAAAGGCAGCCATACTGTGCAGAGTACTACACTCTTTGTGGGGAAGAAAGCGCCTCATGACCCCAAAAGATTACTACTCCGCGGGATAAACCCTTGTACCACCTTGGAAATGGTGCAGTTGTATGTGGAAAATATGACAGACATAGACTCCAATGAATACACTGTAATCCGTTCTCCCAAAGGAGACCTGGCGCTCATTACCTTCCAAAATCCACAAGGTTTGTTTATATACATGTGTGTGTGTGTGTGTGTGTGTGTGTTTGTTTATATATACAATTATGCGGTTGTAATAATAGAAAAAAACTAACTAACATATTGTTGCTGGTGAATTATATTTGCCAATAGAATTAATTTTTTGCCCTGCATATATATTTGGGCAGATTTTCAAAATGTTTTTGTGAAGATTAAAACAAAGACTTTGGATGGTGCCACCATTCATCCTGAACAAGTGGATCAGACAGACTCCATTTTGGTGCAAAACCTGGCTCCCAGTGTCTCAGATGATCTTCTCAAGCTTTATTTTGAAAGCAAGCGTGGTGGTGAGACAGAAGTGAAGGAAGTTGTCATGATACAAGATGGGATGGCCAAACTATCCTTTCAAGACTTAAACGGTAAGATATTGGCTGTAGGGTACAATGTATTATAGTGCTTACTTAATGAAAAATATGAGTGAAATTGTGATATACAGATAAATATTATATTGATACAGTATAGCTATATAAATATTAATTTAAAAAATACTTTTTGTCAGGTGTGGAACGGGTCCTTGGGAAATCCCACAAACTGGAAGAACGGGACTTGAAGATTCAGCCTTACTTTGATTTTCTACGGACGGAAGATCTCCGACTGTCTCTCAGTCTCACGCAAACGCAAAACACGGTTCTTGACTTGGCACAAAGTGACAGTCTTGGGCCAGCAGAAAATGATATAGAAAAACAAACCCAGACCAGTCCTGTCACAGATACACACACCGACATGCCTGTTCCTGAACAAGGAGTGGTTGAGGAGATAGCAAAGGATACTGTAGCTGACATGTTCTACTCTGGTATTACAGTCCCTGACCCACTGAAACTCAGCCTATTTAAAACAAGCGACTACCTCAAAGACCTCCAAAGCTCACATCATGATTATGTGATTAGCATTGTGGACAATGTAGTGGAAATTGCTGGGACAAGCAAACTGGGAACCGAGCGGCTGAAGAGCCAAATTCTGGAGTTTTTCACTGGCTTTGCTCAGGCCTACGTGACTCTTGAAAAGACAAAGGCAATGTTTCTCTCAAGAGAAGAAGTCAAAGATACAATTCTGAAAAATCTAAGACAACAGGGTCTAGCATGCATATACAGTGTAACAGACTGCATGGTGATGGTCTTGGCATTGTCTCTGAGTATGGTGGAGGAAGCTTGTGACATTATAAAGTCTTCCGTTTTTGAATTTAGCGTAGCGGTCTCTTCCGACATCGAGTGCATGTTGTACTCGAAGGAGTGGCCAACGTTCATAAATTCCCTGGAGCTATGTTCAGTGACGATTCCCGAAAAGGGTGAGAAAATTGACGTTTTGACAGTCAAAGGCATGGAGGATGAGAAAAGGAGTAAAATTTTCGAGTTTCTCAGTACGTCGATTCAGACGGAGGTTATAATCCCTATGGAGCCCGGAAGGCTACGATACATTCAAACCTACTATGACCAGATTCTGGCCGACATGGACCAGGTCTCAATCGTACCCTTGGAATCAAAGGATGTTTCTGGATTCAGAGTATGTATATTTTGCTTTGATTTTGCTATTTATGATATTGTAATGTGTGCCTTTGAAGCTGCACATTAAAGCAAAATGTATTTTTAAAGTTCTGCTTCAAATTGCTCCACATTTCTCGAAGTTACAGCATCCGCTTTTGCTTCTCAGATACACGGGAACTGCACGGCCTGCCAGGCAGCAGCAGATTTCCTGCGTAGCATCGTGACCTCTATTCAGACCAAGACTATCACGCTAAACCAGCCTGGAGTGGCTCGCTTCCTGGTCCATGGGGAAGGAGTTGAAATCCTGAAGGAAATGGAGCAGAAATTTGAGGTCCACGTCAGCTTAGACAAGGTTCACTGGGAGCCCTTGGAAAATGAGGTGAACTCGGAACACCTTCTAAAGCCCTATGGAGCAAGTGTATATGGAAAATATGTGGATGGATTTTGTACCTTGTGAGAATACTTCTACAGTGTCATAAGAACACATATTGCATATAATGCACTTCTGCATATTAAATTGTGCATTCTTATTGCACAACCGCATACACTTTTGCATGTTTCATGTTTTATATATTTATTCTTGTATTTTGAGTGTTAATTCATGTTATACTGCAGCTGCTTTGAGAGGCTTTGCACCCAAGCATTTCACTCACGTGAATCGTACCTGTGCACTGGATACAAATGACGTGACAAAGTGATTTGATTTGATTTAATTCTAACCTGCTGTTTGATCTACTGCAGGACATCTTGGAATCAGCATGGAAAATGATGTCACAACAAAACTTTCATAGAAATTCCATAAATCAGGCTGATGTCCCCGTTAATGGCATTAATGCTGCTGAAGGAGGTTTGTCAATATGCCCATGTATAAGCCCAGAATTATTGTCTTTAAATATTAATAAAAATATGAATGCTAGCTGGTTTTCTTTTACGCCAGTTTTCTATTTTTTCGCTTGCTAGAAAAGCAATAATTTGGAAGGTGATGCATTTTACCCCGATAATTTATTTTAAGGTATTTTAATGTCTAAAGTTTTTCCCAACCCGATCCTCAGCACCCACAGACAATCCATGCTCCCTACCAGCTACTGGTATCAAAAACATGGACTCCACTGCAGAGGACTGGGTTGGTAAGCACTGGTCTAAAGCAAATTCTGTTTAATATCCTTGTTTAGGTATTATAGAAGAGGCTAAAAAGCTTGTCTCCATTATCCATATGGATTCAGGCGCCACAGATCAGGACAGCGCAGAGGAATGTAACGCTACCAGAAATATTGAAGACCAGGCAGAAGATGACGTAAGTGTAGAAGACATGTTGCAGATCACAACAGGAGGAGATGATGAGACAGTGTTGGGCCATACCACCCAGCTTTCTCTGGATAGTTACGACCTTGAGGAGGATGCTAAATTCTATCTGGCAATACAACTCTCAATGGAAAACGGCCCTAGACAGGCAGAAGCTGAAGATGATGAACTGCAAAAGGTCTTAGAACTTTCCAGGAGGGAACAGGGTCCCACTGCAGATTTCCAACTGGAAAGAGCTATCTACATGTCCCTTCAGGATGCCATTATGGCAGCGAATAATGCTGAGATTTTGGTGTTTGCACGTTACGGTCATGATCTTATTAGGGTAGACATTGCCCTTGGGAAGAAGGTTGACGTACGGCAGTGCAAGGAAAAAGTCGAGGACAAGTGCTTTAAGAAACTGTGTGAACATCAGAGGAAATGTATAGATGTCCTTAGAAGAAAGCATGCAGTTGATATCCATATTCAAGGGACTACTGCCATGATCTCGGGATTCAGGGAATATGTCCAGAGTGCAACTTCAGAGCTGAAGCAGCTGTTGCAGTGGATTTCAAATACGGCATCAGACTCTGAAATTTTGCGCACTGTGCAGTGGGTGTGGCATGATGCCAAGTCGCAGTTGGTACCGTACCCTGTCAACGCCAATATTTTCATAGAGAATTCCTGGCAAATGAAGCTAAAGAAGATCGATATCATATTTGATAATCGGCCTTACATGATAAATTTTGAAACAATGCATGAATATAGCATTGCCTCAGGAAAATCAGTTCCAATCAGAAGAAAAATCCTCACATCAGGAGATATGACTATACCAGGTAAAACTGCTGGCAAGGAAAATATTAATGAAGAGCTTTATGTAATTACAGTAAATATATGATTTGTTGATTTGTTGGTAGATATGTTTTTAGTATTAATGAATTTATTTGTTTTTCATTCATGTTTAGTTAATTTATGTGTTGTGACATTAAAAAGTATTATCCTTGGGTGCCATTTTCACATTTGTCTTATGTATACATTCATTTTTTGCTCAGAGGAAGAGTACAGTCTTCTGTCAAATATGTCTGAAGCATCCAGAGTTCATGAAAACTCCAATGAATTCTCCGATGTTGTCAAAACTTTTTATGAAACCATCAGGGAATACCACAACAAGATCAAAATCATAAAGGTGAGGATTTGTTTGCATCCTGTTTAGAGAAAATGTATGTGTCAGTTTAGGTCTCTGCAGGCTGGAGCACTGGGTGTGTTGAGACCTGGGTGTCTCGAATGGTTTTTGGGCGCATAGAAAGGTGGGAGTGTCAAGGTTTGTGGGGGTGTCTAAAAGGTGCCTTGAAAGGTTTGTGGGTGTGTCAAAAGGCCAATTTTTGGCCAATAGAATTAAGCTTTTGGTGTCGTTGCTCTATGGCACGCATCAACTATCAATACACCCACCTACTATTCCAGCCTGCAGAGACTTCTGAGTATCTCTCTGGACCCTCACAGCCCATAAAAGTGCAACTAATGTAGAAAGTCAATTTCGTGTGGTATCCCAGCAAAGCAATTTTACCGAATAATATCACTGGTTTTACATAGAAAATATCATATTTACATCAAGAAAATATGGACATTGCGTTTTCCTTCACAGGTGGAAAAGATTACAAATAATCTCCTACTCAGCCAGTACAAGTTGAAAAAGACCAGCGTTCTGGCGAGCTCCACTGAACCCGTGATAGAGAGAACACTGTACCATGGAACAGGGGAAATGAGTGTGAAGGAAATCTGCATTCATGGGTTCAACAGAAGCTTCTCTGGAAAAAATGGTGAGGAAGAGACCTATATTGAACAGCAGCATGCGTTTAAAAAGAAAACAAAACTGTTTTGATTCTGTAACGGAGACGGGGCAGCATGGTGACTGTAGACCTTGAATGTTGTAGTTTCAAATCCCACCTGCTTCTGTCTGTGGTTGGTTTGCTTTCTCTCCATGTGTTGCAGGTGTTTCCTCCTGCACTCAAAAGATGTGCAGTTAGGTGTATTTGAGCCTCTGTGTATCTCATGGTGTCTGTCTTGTGATGAACTGGCATTACTTCCCTGCCTTGTGTCCGATGTTGCCTGGGACAGGGTCCTGCACCCCCCCTGTGACCCTATACTGGATAAACAGTTAAAAGTTGGATGTAACAGATAATAATAGTTTAATTGTGGTGCGATTCACTGAGGGTGATCCAGCTCGCAGGATCCTGAGTGCTGGGGAACCGAGCGGCTGGACCAGGCCAAGGGCACGCCCACGTAACACCGGACTGCAGCAGATAGATGGGCACTTCCAGAGGGTGGCACTGGACCATGCGTCAGTCTGGGGGGGGGGGTCACCAAATGGGATCCAGAGGTGTTGTGTCATGTGGTGTTATGTGCTCCCCAACCTGACCTCACCTGCTAGTTTCAGGTTAACACACTGTTCTAACATTTCATGTCCCATTGCTCTTTACATCTACAGCTACTGTGTACGGCCAGGGGGTTTACTTTGCGGTCAATTCGGCCGTCTCCGTCCAGGATCAGTACTCACCCCCCAACGCTGATGGCCACAAGTTTGTGTTTGTGACCAAAGTGCTGACAGGGGACTTCACTAAGGGAAACCATGACATGAAGACCACTCCTCTGAAAGAAGGCTCGGAGATGCCCCTGAGATACCACAGTGTGGTGGACCGTGTAGACTCTCCCACAATATTTGTCATCTTCAATGACACCCAAGCCTATCCAGAGTACCTTATCACCTGCCAGAAAATCCATGGGTGAAGGATTCATTACGGCAACATCACCATGATCCAACTCCCAACAACATAATTCCTTCAGAAATAGGAGAGGGAGACATACATAACTAAAGAGTGTTCGTTTACTGATAGGAGGATACTGGAAGGAACTTTTCTTTTTTTGAATTTGGTCATTCAGGAATTAGTGCAAAATCTAATTCTGGAATATTATGCCAAGTTTAAACCCATTTTTCACAAATCACCATTTTTCTCCCTAAGCACACTTCTCGCCGTTCTTGGCGCAAGCAGTCTGTCTCCTCCTTGGAAACATGCATTCTGTTTTTTCTGTACATACTGTATAGATTAATTCCCATAAATAAACAAATGTTAAAGCTGTATGAAATGCTTTAAGTTGCAGGTACTGAATGGAGCACACACATGTATATCAGTTGTCTTAGGATACTGTATTTTCATTCTGTTTGATGTTACTGTGAAAGCCTCCTTTGAGTTGATAAGTGCTGAATTAGTTGTCTTGGATCTACCACATTGCAGATGTCCTCCAGTATGCATCTTGTATTTAATCAAGACTGGCAATAGAACTTCTTTCTTTTATGTAAAGGTTTATATTTGATCCAGGACGTAGCCCAGCCTTCTGCCCTGTGTTTCTTGGGATAGGATTTGTGATCCTTTCTGAACCTTGACCAGGACATGCACTTACAAGATGATTGCATGTATGGATGACTGCTAATATTAACATCTTTTCAAACGTGTTTACTTGATTCTGTCCACTGTGTAATTGTTGAGAATACGGCTTCCTCTATTTCTGACTGCAGATTTTCTTTCAGCACATTTGGGTGTGACAATGAATGGACAATTTAGGTTTTGTGGTTTTTGAGTACTCTTTATTCGAATAAAAATATACACACAACCCACCTTTGTGAAATCAACTGTTTGTTTTAACATCTTTGATTTACATTATTTAATGCCTAGCGGCATTTAAGTTTGCAAATTGGCAGTAACCAAGCAAACTAGGTGCTTTTCAGTATCCTTCAATTTTTTTTTTTATTTTTATGAATGGCATTATACAATAAGCATTTATATGTGGAGTGAGAGATCAGCTGATTGACATGCATGTCCTCAGTTGAATTCTGTCTTCTGTATTGTTATTTGTGCTACTTTTGATTATATATTAAGAAAGATTGTTAATTAGCTATGAGATGCATTCAATACACTATGCAGGGCTACAGGGAGAGGAATGAAATATGCAACCTCTCATTTCCAGGGTTCCAGTCCTGCTTTTGAGTGTCGTTTGTTGGTTCTCCCCATGATTGCTGAGGTTACTTCAGGTTGTCGGATTCCTCCAGTAGCAGTAGAATATACAGTGGGGTAAACTGGTGTTGCTAAATCGCCCATTATATGTGTGTGCGTGGCCCATGATACACTAGCAGTCTGGAATAGACTCAACATTTAGCACTAAATTGTAATGTGCTCTATTTTGTGGATATACAGTCAGAGCTAAATTCTCTACAACCAAATACAAATATAGGACAATGTGGAATTCATTGAATAATTCAAATGAATTAATATTTGAAAATAACACAACCTCTCATTATATCTTCCCTTTTTCTTTCAGCCAGCGTTTTTTAAGCTGATGAAATTAAATGTGCTCTCTAAACCAGGACCTGGGGGAGTGTTTGATATTGCAGGGCACAACTTTAACATTTAAATGAATTTTTTTTTGGGAGGGGGGGGTGAATTAAGCCAAATTGTATGTATACTCGCCACTCCCTGGTTCCTACGACCCTGCTTTTACTGAAACTTCATAAACAAGAACTGCTTCTGTTTGGGAACCGCGATTACAGCGACTGTTTTCACTCCGGCAGATATTTGTTCTCCCACCTGCGCGGTGCATGCTGGGAACTGCTGTGAATGGTCCGGTGAGAAGCGCCGTGGATCTTGGATAAAAATTTAACGAGGGAACATGAACTAAGAGATTCAATAAGTGTGTTTATTTAAGGAGGAAGTCCGAATTAAGGAAAGTGAGCAATCGGTGTGTGTATAATTTTATTTTGAATTTAAGTCGGATGCTCGCTGACCAGTATAATGTTACCGCTGCTTACATCTTCCACAGCTTAGCTAGCTTCATTATATTTGCTTTTAAATCTAACACGTCGTACATGCTATTTCACTAAAAATGCTGGTTTCTGGACGCCAGAATGACCCCATAATCCATTTTGACAGTCTGGTGATTATCTGTGTAGACTGGTGGAGTGAAGAATGGTCCATCACTGGTTGTCTTCTGTAGCATATTGCGTAGCTCGTATAACTCCTTATCTGTCAGCGGATTCGTTGTATAATAAAGAATTTCACCGCATAAACAGACATTAGCTACGATTCACATCCGTCGCGTGTTTTACCCTCCAAGCACATCGTTATACCCTCTGTGAGCATGAATATAAACGATGCTTATCTGTTTCAGGGATGACTAATTTGTGATGTTCAAGTCCTCTTGTGTTTCTAGGTGTAAAAAAACCGAAAAATTTTTCTTCATTCATTTATCAGGTGTAAAGACGTGCCTGACCGGGTGCTAGCAAGATGTATGCTGTTTACCGGCAAGTCCACTGTCCGACCGCGGTTGAGTTCGCCGTGTACTGCAATTTCATCTCCGGCGAAGAAAAAAACCTTGTTGTGGCCGGCACTTCACAGCTCTACGTATACAGAATCATTCATGATGTGGAGGTACGTGGTCTTTCGTATTTCACACCCTCTAGAGGGGTGACACACATGTTCCGTGCAATATTGTGTTACTCTGATGTGTCTGTTGTTTGTACCATGTTAATGAAATGTACACATGGGATGAAATCCTTACAAATTCTTCCTTGTTTTGTTGTAGAGCTCTGCAAAGATGGAGAAGTCATCAGGTATGAGCAATAGTTACATTTTTCATAATTTTAATTATGGCTGCATAGTTGCACTGTGGCTTTATACCTCCAGCCAGGAGTTCCAATCCCAAGGCCTGCTCTGGGTATGTGGAGTTTGATTGTTCTCCCTGTGTCTTTCAGAATTACTCCAGGTACTCTGGTTTCCTGTCATAGTCCAAAAACCTACTTTTAGGTGAATTGGTGTCTCTAAATTACCTCTGTCATATGATTGTGAGTATGTGCCCAGTCATGAATTGGCATCCTGTCCAGGGTCAGCCAGGGCCAATCCCAGGGTCTGTGGAAGACAGGATGATGTCAGTGCTCTGTGTTTGTGGGCTGGTGACCAGTTAATGCTATAGCTTACTTGGTGGCTGTCTAACTGTGCGTCTCAAACTGAATATTGTACCATCTCCAGCCAGGAGGCTCGTCTCAAGTGAGATATTCCTGAGCTGAAACTCAGTCCCACTCCGGCCCTGATGGATATGTTGGTTACTGTGAATATTCAGTTGCAGTCTTAATCTTCATAATTCACCAGTGTGCC
Organism: Isichthys henryi; assembly: GCA_026776945.1. Classification (NCBI taxonomy): domain Eukaryota; kingdom Metazoa; phylum Chordata; class Actinopteri; order Osteoglossiformes; family Mormyridae; genus Isichthys; species Isichthys henryi. The sequence goes on from JAODJX010000049.1 coordinate 20,212,661, forward strand.
TTGGAATTTTTCCTAGATGTCAAGAGTCGCAAAGAGAAGCTGGAGCAGGTGGCCTCCTTCTCCCTCTTCGGCAACGTCATGTCCATGGCCAGCGTTCAGCTCGTAGGGACCAACAGAGATGCTCTTCTGTTGAGCTTTAAAGATGCCAAGGTAAAAATCAGCAAAGCGCCCCAGGAGTGGAGCCCCACATGCTTCCCCAACGCACCTCTCCGTAGCTGTTTCTGACGTATGGTGCAACACTGGGATACTTGGAAATGTCTCTCGGTTTAATTAATACACTTTAAAGCATTTTTTTATTTTTCCATAATCATGATACGTTTAAATATCTATTGCAGCTGTCAGTAGTGGAGTATGATCCAGGAACACACGACCTGAAAACTCTATCCCTGCACTTTTTTGAGGAACCAGAGCTGAGAGTGAGTGTGTGATTGCCTTGCTAAGCTGTAATACATCCTAGCCTGCAAAGATTTTCTCCTCTGAGTCGTTATTGTATCAGTATATATGCATTTGAACACAAAATGTTACTAGGTAGCCATTTAAAGATGCAAATGATGTCATTCTCATATCATGCTAGAGTTATTTCACATAAGAGACGTGGAAGGGATGTTGAACACCTGTTCCACGCCTGATCTCTGCACGTCTTATACACAGGATGGCTTTGTGCAGAACGTACACATTCCCATCGTCCGTGTAGATCCAGAGAACCGCTGTGCTGTCATGCTGGTCTACGGCACCCAGCTGGTGGTTCTGCCTTTCAGGAAAGATACCTTGACGGACGAGCAGGAGGGTATAGTGGGAGAAGGGTAAGTTACCAGTGAACAGCCATATTTACCTTAACTTTTACCCATATTTACCCTAACTCTAACCATGTTGAGTGGCTACACTTTTGTGTGGAGTTGTTGCTGCTTTTCTTAGTTTTGATGGTGATGGTTGACACCATCTAATCCAAAAACACATTTTGCAAATAAGCTTTTATGGAGGCGGACCGGTGGTGCAGTGGTTAACACTGTTGCGTCATAACTCTGGGACCTGGGTTTGAGTTTCCACCGTGATTCCATGTGTGTGGAGTTTGCCTGTTCTCTTCTTGTCGTTGTGGGGTTTCCTCCAGGTACTCCGGTTTCTCCCCACGGTCCAAAAACATGCTGAGGCTAATTGGGGTTGCCAAAATTGCCCATAGGTGTGAATGGTGTGTGAGTAAGCCCTGTGATGGGTTGGCCCCCCATCCTGGGTTTGTTCCTCGCCTTGCGCCCGTAGCCTTCAGAATAGGCGCCGGACCCCCCATGATCCTGAATAAGACAAGTAGTTACAGAAAATGGATGGATAGATAGATGGAAACTTTTGTGGAGAGCAGCATCCATGCCCTTTATACATTTCCAGCTTTTCTGGAATAATCCACTGTAAGATTTGTAAAAAAAAAAAAAAAAAAAAGATGTTTGACCTGTCAGACCAAAGCAGCAGAGAAAGTGAGGGCTGTGGTTACCACTGACTGGTCTCAAACCCTTTGGTTTACATGCAACCCTATTGTAACATTACTGGTTGTCTAGGTTCATTCGCTAAATCATGTGCAGGTTTCGGCAAATCGTGTTTGTTTCTTCTACGTTTTCTTTCGGTAACTGCATTCAGGACGTGTTCCTACCATTTATTTCAGGCAAAAATCGAGCTTTCTGCCCAGCTACATTATTGATGTGCGCGAGCTGGACGAGAAGCTCCTCAACATCATTGACATGAAGTTTCTTCATGGATACTATGAGCCCACGCTGCTCATTTTATATGAACCCAACCAGACCTGGCCGGGGTGAGTTCCAGTTTACGCTGATCTCCTGAGCAGGGCAGTTCAGGTTTTGGGGTGGGAGGGGGGTCGGGGTAGCTGCGTGTTACCCAGCCGGAGTGGTAGGCCTAAGCTGGTAGCCCTGTCGCTGTGCCCGTATTGTTGACTCTTTAGTCCGGTGGTGAATCATCCTCTTGTGTCCCAACAGGCGCGTAGCCGTCCGCCAGGACACCTGCTGCATTGTAGCCATCTCCCTCAACATTATGCAGAAGGTGCATCCGGTGATCTGGTCCCTGTCCAATCTGCCCTTCGATTGCACGCAGGTTATGGCGGTGCCCAAGCCCATCGGTGAGTCTGAGGCACCCGGGCTGTGGCTCGTGAATAATACCGCTTCTCCAGTAGCATGGTGGTGGCGTTTATGTGGGCTGTTCTTCCGTCACTAGGTGGCGTCGTTGTGTTTGCTGTGAACTCCCTGCTGTACCTGAACCAGAGCGTTCCGCCCTACGGTGTATCGCTCAACAGTCAGACCAACGGGACGACTGCATTCCCCCTGCGTGAGTGCCCCCCCCCCGAGGCCCAGACACTTTTTACCTTTGTTTAGATTGTGGGGTTATATTCTGATAAACCTGTCATAAGGCAAAAATATTGTAAGGAGAAAATGCATCTTAATACAGTACAGCTAACAAACTAACCCTAACCTTAAACACGCTTAGAAAACTTACATTGGCATGCAGTTGGGCAAACTCATTAACAGAAAGCCTATTTTATAATAAAATGTTGAGTATCTCTTGTAATTTATTGAATAATGTACTGAAAGTGAAAAACATTTGCCCATCGTAAAGTCGAAATATCATCTTAACTGGGGGAGCACCTGCATCTGGGAGAACCCGGAAGCAAAAACATTGCTGTTTTAATTGTGATTCGATATAAATTAAGTGAAACTTTGGAAAACATCAGGTGTGCGATTTCCTAGCCTGTTTGGCCAGCCTGTAAAACGTGGCAGTTGAGCCGATATTTTTGACTAGCTTTTGACCTTAATGCTGTTTTTATAGCGTTTCGTAACAATCGGGTAGCTACGCTGGAATGTCTATTCAGCCATCTCATCCATTGTACCATTCTTTCATGTTTCATCGTATGCCGTGGTGGTCTCTCTTTCCAAGACATCGTCTGTCATCTTGCAGGTGTGCAGGAGGAAGTGAAGATCACTCTGGACTGTTCCCAAGCAGCGTTCATTGCCTCTGATAAGATGGTTATTTCCTTGAAAGGGGGTGAAATGTAAGGATTTGCTGCCTCCGTTTCCCTGTAGCATCCGTTCCCGTGTTAAACGCCCCCGTCTCTCTATACAGATATGTACTCACGCTAATCACAGACGGGATGAGGAGTGTGCGAGCGTTTCACTTCGACAAGGCTGCTGCCAGCGTGTTGACCACCTGTGTGAGTTGCTGATAAGTCAGTCGATTGGCGTCGCGTCTGCCTCTCTTGGGCTGTGGCTCCGCCGTGCAAAGGACTGGGTGTCAGAGCCAGCCCCGGCACCTAAAGCGGTGGGAGGGACCCATCACATGACCTGCTCTTTGCCCGCAGATGATGACGATGGAGCCGGGATACCTCTTCCTCGGGTCTCGTCTAGGAAACTCCCTGGTCCTGAAATACACGGAAAAACTGCAGGAGACGCCGATGGAGGAAAGCAGGGAGAAGGAGAAGCAGGTACGGGTGTGATGTCATGGTGACACACGCACACACATGTGTGTTGGTAGTCTATCTGGCTCCCTCTTAAAATTGTCATATGGTATCTTCCTGCTACGGTGCCCTGGTGAGTCGGAAAGGCCATGCTTTTAGCTCCAGGTTTCCCACAGTGCTTGGCATTCAAAACTGTCCTGTACCGTACAATAGTAATGTTATTAATTAAAAGTTTTTCAGATGTACTTTTTTTGGGGGGAAAAACCCATCTTATACTTGTGCCAATACAGTAATAGGAATTGGCTCCTCTGTAATCTTTATTTCCTTTCAAACATCAGGAAGAACCACCCAACAAAAAGAAGAGAGTGGATTCTACGGCCAACTGGACAGGTCAGTAGAGTAACGGTCCTGCTCTTCACCCTTAGCAACAGTGTGTGGCTCTGCATGTCAGGACTCTTTACCTTTTGACTGAATAGTCATTGGTTCCAATCCCATGTCTGGAAAAGTGATGTCATCATTGGGTCCTTGTGCAAGGTCCTTAATCTCAGTTGCTCCAGTGACACTGGCTCTAATTTCCACTTGTGTGTTGTTTTGGACAGAAGTTTCTGCTAAATAAATTATATTATACAGCAGTTAGTTCCGACCAAGAAAACTAATTGGGCAAGAGGCATTCAATGCGTGCAGTTATCAGAGTATTTAATTTCATCAGCTGTATTACTCCGCTTTACTGATGTATCTAAACATCGTTACATGGTACCTTATTAATGCTACTTGATAAACTGTTGTATAAGAGCAATAACATACTCGAAGTCATGCAGTTGTACTCCAGTATATCACGGCTGTGATTGTCTTCAGTACTTGGCCTGCGGCCTCCTGATTTATTGGAGTACAACCGCACTCCTCGTTTGTTACGGCTTAAGTATGCTGAACTCAAGCATGGCCGTCGTGGTTCACATCTGCTTGTGCTGCAGGTGGGAAGGCCCCGCTTCTGGACGAAGTGGACGAGATTGAGGTGTACGGTAGCGAGGCCCAATCGGGCACCCAGCTGGCCACCTACACCTTTGAGGTATTACACCTGCTCCTCCCATTCCTCCTTTGTACGAGCTGGTCTCCCGTCCAATGCGGGCACATAGGCTGAACGTGTTTGTAAGATGCCTCTCTTTCACGCTGGTGTACAGGTGTGTGACAGCATTTTGAACATCGGCCCTTGTGCCAGCGCCTCCATGGGGGAACCAGCCTTCCTGTCGGAGGAGGTACATGATAATTAACCTCTATCATAATACTGCGTTACAGGGACGGGTAGCCCTGTAATAACACATTATTGTAATACCCCCGCATTATGTGAATGAAAACCTCCATTTTGCTAATTTATTACGTAATGCAGCATATTATTGCATTTTAATCTCAAAAAAACGACAACTTTAGTGATAACCACTGAAAAATTTTAAAAAATGATTACAAAGAGCGAAATTTATGACATTGTTTGAAAATGCAGCAGATTATCACAAAATGCAGGCACTATTACATAATAAAGTGAAAATTTGTTACATTTTGTGGAGTTTTACCATAAGGTTTGGTGTATGTGACGTGGTTGTTCTGTTTCTCCTCAGTTCCAGAGTAACCCGGAGCCAGACCTCGAGGTTGTAGTTTGCTCAGGTTATGGAAAGAATGGCGCTCTGTCTGTGCTCCAGGTAAAACGTGTCCGAGTCCCACCTGCCCAGACGTGCTTGTAATGTCCTGTCATACCTCTTAGAGTAATAGGGGTTGTTTTCTGGCAGACTAGGGCTGTATTTCTTATTCATGTGCAATGCTATTAACAGAGGAAATTCAACTCAATTTTTATATAGCGCCTAATCTGTCTGGATTTCCACGTTATTTTAAAAGCATGTGGCGTCTTTGCAATGTGCTTTGGTGTGCATTTGCAGGTGTGTGTGTAGGGCTGGGCATCGTTCAGTTTTTTTAATACCATTACCAGAATAATACCTTGATTACACTGGTTCACTGGTTTGTCTCTGCATACGTTTTTTTCCTCCAGCCTCTCTATTGTGGCTCGTGAACAGTTACGTTAGACAGCCAGTCACCAGCAACTCTAGGTATTTACACAAGTATGCTGCGTGGTTATTAGCTTACATACGCTGATATTTACTGTTTGGGTATCAGAATTTGGTACGAAAGATGATAAATTTTTTGACCCTCGATATGATTGAAGCATTTTGGTATGGAAGTTCGGTACCCAGCCCTCTGTGTGTGTGTGTGTGTGTGTGTGTGTGTCTGTGTGTGTCTGTGTGTGTCTGTGTGTGTCTGTGTGTGTCTGTGTGTGTGTGTGTGTGTGTGTGTGTGTGTGTGCACCCACATGCCCGATGGCCGCCGTGCTGCACTAGTCTAGCCCTGTGACAGTGAGGCCAGTCTGCCACAGGCCCCGCAGTGGTGCGACAGTGATTTCCGGGTTTACCAGGGCTGCCTCAGAGATTCATGGAGTAGCCTGGAAACACTCGTGGCACAGTGGGTGTAGGTGGTCGGGGTACCCAAATGAGGGAGCGTTGCTGTGTTTGGGGAGAGCGGCCGGGGGGGGGGGGAATGGGGGATGTGAGGCTGCTGCATTAAAACACCCCAGGCTTTTACCCCCCTGTGACCGTGGCTTTGTTCCAGAGGAGCATCCGACCACAAGTGGTCACCACCTTCGAGCTCCCAGGCTGCCATGACATGTGGACGGTCATCTCCTCTGAAAAGAAGGATGCGGAGGTGAGATCGTGGGAAAACGTCCAGGCAGGAAGCGCCTAAATGACCGTTGATGCTCCTTAACATTCCCTGATTTCTCTGGGACCGGTTATATATGACAGAGGTCTTACAAGATGTCTATGCTCTGATGTGCCTGATATCAAAAGGACTTCATGTACTTTTTACACATTTAACAAACGCTGTTATCCAATGATGAGCATTTTGTGAAAGCAGGGTCAACCAGTCCAAGGGGCAGTTGGGAGTTAAAGGGAGTTGCTCAAGGGCACTAATGAAAAAAACCAGTCTGTCCACCTTAGGAGTCGAACTGGCAACCTTCCAATCACAGGCACAGCAACCTAACTGACTAATCCACACACTGCCACAAGGAGCAGTACAGTATCGTAGCGATGCTTCTGTGGCCATTGTGCACACTGTGAGATTGAGCACTTGTATGAGGTAGAATTATGCATGTTGGGTTTGGGATTGGGCGTGGCCGGCTTTCCCAGACAAGTTCCGCTGAAGTACTGAACTTATTCAATATGCGAGCTGTCCGTAATAGGTACCACCTGAGGGGGAGGATGAACCCTCCACAGAGCCCCCACCTGACCCCACTGATGACAACAGGAAGCATGGCTTCCTGATCCTCAGCAGAGAGGACTCCACCATGGTACTCGCCTCCCAGACCTGTAGATGTAGTGTTTGCAGGAGCTCTGTAGGATTTCAGTTACTGGCAACTCTAGATTCTATTGAGCTATTCATTACTGTTATTAAATATGATTATTGCTTGGATTTGTTTCATTCCACTGTCTCTTCCATAGAAATCCCAGAATTGACTTCCATAATGTTGGGGTTTCTGGATCTCATTTCTCCCATATCTTGCATTCTGTGCAGATCCTGCAGACAGGACAGGAGATCATGGAACTTGACACCAGTGGGTTTGCAACTCAGGGCCCCACTGTGTTTGCTGGCAACATCGGTGACAATAAGTACATCATCCAGGTGTCACCTATGGGCCTCCGGCTCCTGGACGGAGGTAGCGGGGGGGGGGGGGGGGGGGGGGGGGGGGGGGGGGGGGGGGGGGGGGGGGGGGCGGGGGGCG
>JAODJX010000049.1:20228707-20247026 GCA_026776945.1 Isichthys henryi
ATTGCCCGTAGGTGTGCATGTGTGAGTGAATGGGGTGTGAGTGTGCCCTGCGATGGGCTGGCCCCCCATCCTGGGTTGGGCCGGGATAGGCTCCGGACCCGCCGCGACCCAGTAGGATAAGTGGTTTGGAAAATGGATGGATGGATGGGTCACAGATCACCGTACATGTTAAATGGCCATTTGAACCCTCACACAAATGACAGAATGTGACATAACCATGGTCAGCCATGCATGGCTGGGAAATAATGAGAGTCTGGAGTTTTTCTAAGATTAGTAGGAGGAGCCATACTGAAAAAGACCCAAAACCACCCAGAGCCTCCAGGCCAGTAGAGGGCGAAACAACACAAGCTGACCTCTTGGCCATGACAGAGTAGCGATCGACGGGCGCCCCCAGTGTGATGTTAATGCTGCGCACGGTGTTGACGTTGCGGAACACCAGGAGCATGGGCCGCGGCAAGGACTTCAGCACCCTCATGATATTCTCGAAGTGGTGCGTGGCCATGTCTCGCATGTAGGACGTCTCCTCGCGAGTCAGGATGTTGCCCAAACCCAGCTCACGCATGTTGATGGGCCGCTGCAGCAGCATCTCAGAGAACAGGAGGTAGTCTGGCCGGCAAACAGGTAAGTATGGAATTAGGTTTACGCTTTTACCATGTTTAATGTTTAGGAAAAGACTAATTAATCCTTGTGTATGACATGTAGACCTTTAATTGCTGCCCACCTTGTATCAGATAGAGCAAAAACACGGACTGCCTGCTGGTCCCCAAGGACCAGATTGGGAAACACTGAGATAGAGGTACATTTATTGGCTTACCTTTGACCCCAAGGTCATTGGAGTGTTTCCTCATGGCACCCTCATCCCGCAGGATGATTGCACGCCACAGCTTGCACAAGGTCACCCTGTCGCTATTGGGGCCGCAGTAGACACACAAATGGCATCCGTTCAGCAATGCATTGTTTCCACACCTCGTGGAAGATCCCATGTGGATGTGATAGCACTCAATGAGGGGTCATGCTCTTAGTGTGCAGGCTCCATTAGTCTCCTACCTTTTGCTGAGTAGCTGATAAAGCCCATGATCCAAAAGAACCAGCTCTGCTTTAGTATCTGGTCCTTTTCTCACCAGCACTGGAAATGTGGGAAATAGCTATTTAAGTTCTAGTGAAAACAACCTCCATCCACTTTCCATACCCGCTTGTCCTATGCAGGGGGACACAGGGATCTAGAGCCTATCCCAGAAGCTATGGGCATAAGGAAGGGAATAACCCAGGACAGGACGCTGACCCATCACATGGGCACACACACATTCACACCTATGGAGAATTTGGCAACTCCAGTTCACCATAGCAGGTTTTTAGATTGTGGGAGGACAATGGAGAACTTGAAAGAACCCTAACAACAATACAAGAAGAACATTCAAATATGAACGTTATAACACTTACTACTGAGCAATATCTGTAATAACTCTTTCCCAACACAGGTTCTAACTAAGCTTCTACCTACCTAGACCAGTAAAATAAACGTATATGAATATGGTCCTTAAACCAAATTTAGCTTATCAAATTAATATGCTATACCGACACTCCTCACTTAACGACTGACCTGTTTAACGACCACCCAGTCAGTGTTGTATGCTGTATGAGGCTGTGGAAACTTCAGTACAGCATCTCAGCGTCAAGCATCTCATCTCACATTACCTTTTCTGTCTTTTGTTTTTGCAGTCGCTCAGTATTCACTACACTAGTGTTCGCAATATCCAAGACTACATATTTCATCTACATATAGATATATGTACAAATGTATGCATTAATATGTATAAACATATTAAAATATACTAAAAATGTTTTAAATGGTGCAAAGGTGACTGACAGAAACCCACTACCAGTACAGTCTGCTTCAAAGGTCTTTTGCTTATGGACCAGTTCGCTAAACGACCTAGTCATAGTAACGGAACTCGGTCATTAGGTGATGAGTATCTGTTTTAAGCTAGTACATGTGAAAAGGTGATGCTCTCTCCACTTGTGTTTTATGTAACTAAATGGATCAGAACCTGTTAGGGACAGACATGAGACTATGCTCATTGCAGGCTTTCACCCAAAATGCTCCCCCGTCAACACCAATCCTAACCTTCAAATAAACTGCTGCATTTTAAAGCCTCGCCTCCCATTCTGTGATGAGGCAGCCCCATCAACAGCATAACCATCTTTAAAATAATACTTCTGACATTTACCGTTGCCAGGATGAGGGTCAGCATGGATGAACCCAGTGTAGAAGATCTGCTCTGCGAACGTCCGGATCAGCTTGTCGGCAACCTGAGTAGCAAGCAGGATGAATCAAGGGCCGCCCCCCACCTTCACATCCAATCATTTGCTCCGAATCATAAATATCTTGGAACCTCCAGTTAGAGAAGCAATTATACACTCAACGTCTATACTTACATCTCGTAAGTCAAGCCCTTGCTGTCGGATTCCTTCTATGTTGTTTATCTTGCAGCCCTCACAATATTCTGCTGTGAGCACTCTCTGTAAGGCCAAGTAAACTGGTTCGATTAGTCTGTCCTTCACTAAGGTGCTCCTGGAACCAATTGTAGTGATATAGTGAGTCGTTTCCATTTAAAATGGCGCTCATACCACTGTGCTGTTTGGATTAGTATGTTTGCACACCTTGCTGGACTGATTCCAGAAAACCTTGGGAACTATGACAAATCTGAATTGCTTGAGATCTTCTGCGCAGCGTTCAGAGTTCCTAGCCTCATTCTCAAAGTCCAGCTCCTGCGCCAGTGTCCCTTTCAGGTCCTGAAACACAAGCACATTGAAATCTAAGTGGCATCTCTGTCACCTTCTGTGTTAATGCTAGTCCTATTCAGAGGGGTGGTGGCTATAACGTGACGTGCCACAAATGAACAGAAGGTCCTTCGAATATGAGAGCTTAGATGGCAGTGCGACAGGATGCAGTGGTTACTCTGGATCATGAATATGGTGCATTTTGTAGTTCTTCTCTGTATTTTAGTGTTTTATGTTTACAATTGTCACAGTCTCCCTGACAAGCCCTCCTCCTAAAAGTCTTTTTTAGATACTTTTATTTTATTTTTAGGTATATGAATATTTAGAGGCATATGTACAGGTATTTATTCTCCCCCCCCCTTTATCCTCATTGTTGATCTGTCTAAGTGTGCTGTATGTTGCACATTTGGCCTTGGAGGACATTATTTCATCTCACTGTGTGCTTTAATGTACATGGCTGAGATGACAATAAAGCTCTCCTACTACTACGACTACTTGAGAGTAGGGCTGGGCGATAAAACGATAATGATAATTACCGCGGTATAACTGTCCTCAATATCGATATGCCAATTGCTTGATGAAAGTTCAGCATAATTTAAGACCCAACATGCTGCTGACAACGTGCTCTGCATCACAAAATTACCGCATTTTCTCCATGACTACTTGTCAGGACCGGCAGTGCAGCACAGGCACAAACACAGCCGTGGAAATGGGGGATTTAATCGAACAAATAAAAGAATGCAATAGGGCAGGTAGGCAGACAACAGACAAAACTGTCAAATCAACAGGGCAACTCACCGTAAGAGCAAGTAAGTCCAAAGCAACCCATTCAATAAGGGTAATCCAGCGAAATCCGAAAGGAAAATCCACATTAAAAATCAGTCCATGATAAATCCCGACAGTAATAGTCCACAATAGAAAATTCAGAAAGGATAGGATGGATGCCAGCAGCAGTGTGTTTCATCGATGACTAAAATAACCTGCTTATTTTCTATCTTGGACTTGTGAAATGTGAAACACACATGGCACTTTTGGTTTCCTTTTGGGCACGATTTAAGCCCTTTTTTGAACAGAGAGCTCCATCTAATGGGGTCAGATAATATAGCAAATTGTTCCGGAAGCGTCATTTTTGCCATCACTACTATTTGGCAAGTGTCGTTTACATTCTGACGCTAAATAAAACTTTAGAACTATGATTAACCTTTTGGTTTCTGGTATTTCAGCTTAGGAGTACGAATCAGCCTTTAAAGTGGAGAGAAATAATAATCTGACGTTTATCACGATAGTTATCAATATCGACTGACGCAAAAAAAAAATTATCGTGATAAAAAGAGGACAATGTTTCAAACATGTACCTGTAGGACCCATCGGAATCCAAAGCTGGGATGCATTAATTTTATGACATCCAGAAGAATCTCCAAAGTCCGAATATCCCCATCAAATCGATCTCTCAGGTCTATGTACTGCACCTGACAAAAAAATCCAGACATCTTACTGTGTCATAGTTCTCAATTTTATATATAGATTTTTTTTAATCCATAAACATGATTACACACCTTAACGGCCACAGGAGTCCCATCGTGCAACTCTGCCTTGTGTACCTGAGCTAAGCTTGCAGCTGCCACAGGTTCATAGTCAAATGTTTTGAACATCTTATCTGGCGTAGTACTGAAATCTTCTAGAAAGAGTGCATCTACCTATGGGACAGAGCATATGAGAAATAAAGAGATGTGAGCTGGTGTGTAACTCAGCAGGTTAGGTGCTATGCTAGTGCTTGGAAGGATGTTGGTTTGAATCCCATGGCTAGCAAAGTGATCTTATGATTGCTGGGCCCGTCAACAAGGCCCTTAACCCTAACTTCTCCAGGTTTGTGCAAAATTCAGAATTTACGCATGGTGTCCCAACCATGAACTGGAATTTGAATTAACCACACCCCACAGAATACTGAATTGAAATTTTAATTGGAATGACCAGAAGAAGAATCTAATTAAATTCAAAGATATTAAAAGCTATCACACAACACAGGAATGTCATTTAATCTAGCAAAACATAACTATATAATGGATTTACCTTCTAGATGACAGACGCATAAAGTGACCTTGTTTATGTACGAGTGAGTGAAGTATACTTTATATTTGCATGATTTTAAGACTTGTGTATAACCTTTAGCATATTCTAACAATGTACATTTGATTCACGTTGGCTCCAAGTCCCTTTCCATGGGTACATGTACTGTTTTTGCATATTTAACTGTGTTACCATTTGTGAGGTGTCTACATTAGCTTTTCTTGCGAGTGTCCATGGGTTGTCGGATCATATGACTCCATGAACCACTCTTCAAACATGGTACAAAAAATGGCAGTTAAATTATTTATCCTATAGGTGACACTTCAAATGCCGCCGCCTTTCATTCTGAATAACATGACATTTCATAACAAATGATACAGTACAGGCTGTGTACATTAACATGTTTTTGTGTAAATCAAAGTGAAATAAAGCTGTATTGTTACAACTACACTATATATAAGAAATTATGTGAATTCAATTCCATTTTAATTCTACTTCCAACAACAACAATTCAAAATCAATTCAAATTCATGAGCTGAAATAGAATTTCAGCGCTGTTCACAATTCAATCCTGAATTGTACAAAACCTGGGCTCGCTGAACCTGCTCTCTGACCACAAGCTTTCACACTTCACTTTGGACAAAAGTGCATGCTAAATAAACACAAATCTGGATACGGCCCTAACTAAACGCATTTCATACTTCCTGGTCCAGCATGGACCAGCCAACATCCCTCAAGGACCCACTGTAATGGATCTCACCTCCATGTACTTCCGGCTGAGTGCCTTGTCCTCCAGCACTTGCAGAGTGTGAATGTACTCTGGGGGTAGCAGATGATTGAAGGAGCAGAGGCCCTGGCCCAGCTTAATGTACAGGCCCCCATTCTGTACGGCACCACTGACCATGCTCTCTGCTGCCCTCTGGTGGCAGGCCGTCATGCCATCCTTAAAGGCTGGGCTGCTCTGGCAAGGGAGAACAGGTTCTTCATAGAGAGCACAGCTACGGAATAATGTCACTGTGCAACTGTGTAACAAACTAAGCCGTCAAAAACCGTGAACGAGCCTTACCTCATCCAAGCTGCGGAGTGTTACATTGGCCGTCCACCAATAATCAACTGAAATCTGGATTCCAACAAACAGCGACCTGTCTAACAAGAGCTCAGTGTGAGATGTTACTTTTTACAGACTCAAAAAGCTGAGCAACATAACCTACACCAGTGACACATGTGAAATTGGAGTTTGTGACGGTCACTGCTTGAAGTGGGGAAAAAACAGGTACAGTAAAATGCCGTTATGACGGACTTCAAGGTACCTGGCAAAACAGTCCTTTATATCCAAAGTCCGTTATATCCAGAGTTGCTGTACGCCCAGAATACAACAAAACCCACCTGCAGAATCGGCCAACCCCCTCTACCAAGATCCTCAACTTCCGCCGCTCCCGATTATCCGATATGCCATACTGGACCCCAGCCACAAGGGGGGCACCAAACAACAGGCCGAGTAGCATCTTCTTCAACAGCCCTCGGTCTTTTTCTCGCCTGCAGAGTGAATCCCTCAGTGATGAGCCAGCCATGTAAATCGTCATCCTGCACTGAGACTGCCCTCTTCGTTTGTACAGTACGAACTGCACCAGAGTGGCATCTCGCTTTGAACACAATCAGCTGATACTGCAAAGTCTCTGCAACGATTCCACCAGTGACCCGTCACCATCTCTCACTAGAATTCTGCAATGCGATATATTTGTTAAACTTGGCGATACCATAAGAATACATTCACTGTGTATACCAGGTTTTAACTGGATAACTTTCATTGACATTTACGTAACTCTGTTCAGGTTACTCAGCGATCAAAGGGATCTCACAGAAGCATTCAGTTCTCTTTTTCACACTCCCTGAACGGTTAACAACAGGTTAAAGGACATATTTACTTTCCTTATGCACACATTTTTTAAATAGCTGGTTACATTAACTAAAAACATAGATTCTCTCAAAATGCTAGTGTATGTTAAGTTAAAGGCCAGTGTATGAAAAGCTTTTCGTTAAGGTGTTCATTTTCGCACCAGTTAGTAGATAAACATGCTGCTTAGTTGGGTGCCTGACCTGACAGCTAGTGTTTGTTCTGCCACTTACCTGTGTGAACTGAAGGGCCTGTGCAGGACCACCTGGGATCCAGAGAGTGCGGCTCCGTGCAGCAGGGCCAGGTGATGGCGACACAGATGCAGCTGAAACAGCACAACAGAGAGTGAGTGGAATGTAATGGGCAAAGATGAGAGCCTCCAAAGATACCAGGTCTTGGAGGGAACGTATCCACATAGTGGATCTGATCTGAAGAACATTAACAGTTATTTTCAAAAATAATTTAAAAACTCACAATCCTAAGCCCCCCTGTCTTGTAAAACGTGGCAGAGGAATTAGACCAATGTTTTCTAGGTGCCAAGGCCAGGGGAGATAATCTAGTCAAGTTTGTTGTTTTTCATTAGTTATATCAGAGAACAACATGTTACAGACAAGATGATTTAGAGACTGGGCCTCCGTGTCAGGGACCTGTCCCCGGTGGAAATTTAAAGTTATGCAACAGTGGGAAATGTAAACTATCCTTTCTGAGATCATTCTTAGAATGAGTAGCATGTTGTGGAAACATTCAAATAAATATGTCGAGTGATACTCATTAAGGTACTTATTCCCCTTCAATAATTACCCACAGGGTGGTTAAGTAGCACAAATAAACAGCATAACTGTTATTACTGAGATATATCTGAGAAATCACAGTGTGTGGATTATAACCATTATTATCTTATTATGATTATGATTCCATCGGGGTTCCTCAAGCGTCTTCCAACATTTGTCTGTATTTTTATAGTAACAAAAATAGCTGGTCATGATGGGGGGGGGAGGCTACCATTATTCTGCAGTGGCTCGTGCAACAAATTCGAAATCTGTCCTGAAATGTTTACAAAAACGTTCGCTTTCGGAGAAAAAGGTATCTACAAATAAACAACGCGAGGCTCTTGAAATCAGCCGTTATAATACTGAAATTGATTAATATATTTCAGTAGTTTTTTTTCTTATTTGAAGAACTTCAACTGTAATTGCGGGTCTGCGATACTAAGCATGCGAGTATTAGATCACGTTTAACTGTTAATCTGTCAATTTACCAGATCTTCATTACTGGCTTCTACAACAGGCGTTTAGAAGCCGTGTTAGGGGCTTTCAACAGCTTCAAGGACATACAATACGATTTCAATGCTATTACCGTGTACGTTGAGGGCGTTAAAGCTCACCAACCGTTAATTATCTAGGGGGCTGGCGAACACTGTCATTCAACTGATGTGACACGTAACGCAAAGCGCATTCAGCTGCTGAGACTGAAGTATCTGAGAGGGAGACAGACAGCGTAGCCTTACCGCGCTTAACATGTCGCCGGCCATATTCTCGCCTTCTTATAGCGACGCTCCTGCCCGCTTTCGCTTCGTCCGTTCGGCCACGAAAAGGCTAAAAACACGTCGTTACCAGCACGTCAAGGTACAGCCATAGTCCCCACGACCCAAAGTCACTCAAGCCGCCCTGCTCTCGCG
The DNA here is from genome assembly GCA_026776945.1 of Isichthys henryi. NCBI lineage: Eukaryota > Metazoa > Chordata > Actinopteri > Osteoglossiformes > Mormyridae > Isichthys > Isichthys henryi. The sequence continues at coordinate 20,237,128 of JAODJX010000049.1, forward strand.
CCGTCGCAGCGCACGCAGATAGCGGTCGGCCGGTCACGTGACCGACCGAACGCTGACGGACCGCCAGTTCGGTGTCGGTGGGGCCGCCTCGACGGGGTGTCCAAGGCTCCGCCTGAACGGTTAGCCTTCAGTCAGCGGCCAGTAACGAGAATGTTTCATTGCGTGGCACAAGTACAACGTATTCTAACAATTATACATTTATTTGTGGTTGCACAAAAATGTGTACACGTGATTTAGCGTAAAAGGGTTTAACCATTCCAGAAAATGTATATAAAGTAACATCTTTTATTTCTCGTTTTATTCCGAAAAACAGATCTTCCCTTTCACTTATTCCTACGTAACGCACGGATTTAAGGGTTTGCGTAATCACGTTGCCGATGCATACTTGACAGATTTTTTTTTTTTTTTTTTTGCTATTCCAACTAAATATTTATGTGTCTGTTTGCCTCGCTTCTTCTTTTATAAAGCTTTAACGTGTAATATACATCACTGAAATTATTAGGAAAGTATAATTAGTGTAAACACTGAGAAAATATGCTTTCCGACTGACACCCCTTGGTCACCTGCCGCTGCGTAGTATATGATGGAGACGTTACATCACATTGCATCATAATCACCTGCTGCACCTTTGAGGAAACTCACGCCGGACCTGACAGTGAACTTCTGCAATAAAAAACTAATTTGATATACTATGTTACGGTTAATTGCACTGGCCAGGCTTGATGGCTTTGCGAGGAAAGAATGCTTTTCGGGTAATGGAGTAGCATACACCTCGATTGATGTGGGCGTCAGCTGCAAGCTTTGTCCGATGCACTAGCCGTTTCCACCCCAAAACATCCAGTGACGTTTGTGTAAATACAGTATCGTGCACCGCTGGTGGCCTGCCCACCACTGGCAGCGCCTCCCGGAAGCCGCGCAGCTGCGCTGTCTCTGCGGTCTTGTGTTTCCTGTTTACGGGCGGGAAGAGCGAACGATAGCTGGGCGCAGATCGCATCACGGCGTTCAGCTTTCTGCTTCCGCGGACTGCACGCTGCTGTCTGCTGAATTTCCAGTAACGGTGCCGCTGATCCGCTTTTGCTCCTGAGGGATTTTGATACATTTCAGTAGGTGCTGAAGTTTTTTTTCACCGCCACAAGGGATCGGGGCTGCGAGAGCAGATGGAGGACCATGCGGACTCTGGTGGTGGCGGTACCGCTGCCTTGGCGGGGCCCTCGGTCGTGGTGACCGAGGTCCGCTGCCCGGCTGCCAGCCGCCCCCTGCGCCTGCTGGAGTGGAAGGTGAAGCCCGGATCGCTGGTTAACGTGGACTCCGTGCTGGCGCTCTGTGCTCCCGTGCCCCCGGAGCGGGAGGACGGCCCAGAGGAACGCCAGCGGCCGATCAGGCCATCGGAGAAGAAGGTGAAGTCGGACCGCGCCGGGGTGGTGCGGGAGCTGTGCTGCCAGCTCGGACAGCTCATCCCCCCGGGGTGAGTAGCTCTGGGACCGGGCCACTTTCCTGGGTCCTCCGGTTGCTGATGCGTGGGACTTCATATGCTAACGGTGTTTAGCTAATTAGCTTTAGCCTGCTGTTGTGGCGTTAATAATAATACACGTGCGTGTCCACCCCTATTATTAACGCCCTGCTGCACATTCTTTGCAAAAAAATTCCAAAGATATGCAAAGCACGTTTTTCGTTTCAGTAAGCGTGTGATCAGTTGTTGACATGTAGGATAGGCTCAGCATGGCTTAAGGTCTGCTTAGTGTTGCCGGTAGTGAAAGTTTGACGTGCGATAATGTGACTTTGCGTTTCCGAACTGACGCTTTTTTGGGGACAGCAGTCGCCCAGACAAGGACAGCTGATAAGTGCTGAAAAAATGCTTTGGAGCGGTTTAGATGAAGCGCAGCGTACTGTTTGTGGCCATCAGCTCTGCTGTTAGAGCACATGCTAGTGATTTTTTTGTATGTTGTTTAGGGTCAGTGCTGACCCTAACTAGCTAGTTAACTAATTCTTAGACTGGAAAATGCTTTCAAGCCCAATTCAACAAATACAGCAAATCCCCCATTTGTGTTTCTATGAGTATAAACCAGACCTTTCTGTAACTTTAATTTCTGAAAGATAAATGGTGCTGTTTGGGGTGTCTCTATTGGTAATATTTATGTTTGTTAAAACACGAACTGTTTCACAAGTGATGCTTAAAGTGACTTGTGTAACAGCATCTTTTTGGGATATTGTTTTGAAAAAGCAGGAATTTGAGGGAAAGAAAGCTAAATCCAGCCCTTCTGTAACAGACTGGACCCTCTTGAAGGTTGTGACTCCTGGTAAAATGATAGACGTTTGTTAAAGATAAACCCTTTGAGATCCATCCATCCATTGTTCAAACCGCTTATCCTTCTGGGTCGTTGGGAGTCCGGAGCCTATCCCGGAAGCTATGGGCACGAGGCAGGGAACACAGGACGGGGGGCCAGCCCAACCCTTTGAAATAGTAGCTAAAATTAAAAAGTCTGATTATATGAATTATTGAGATATGTTTTTACACCAAACTTTAAAATGGAAAACTGGGAAAAATTATCTGACAAGGCTTGAGCATCCATGTGAGGGGGCCCCTAGGGACGGGCTGCACGGTGGGTCAGTGAGGGGCTCTGTGGTCCTGGACCCCCGGCGTTCGAATCCGATACCTTCTGTGTGTGGAGTTTGCGTCTGCTTCCTGTATCTATTTAGCTGTTTCAATGTATCTATTTAGCTATTTCTCTACACGTATCATTGTACAAGCACTGTCTCGTACATCCTAGGATAGGCTAAGTAGTGTTTAAAACGGTCTTGTGTGGAATATAGGAGGAGGAAAGTGCAGTTTTCCCTTGATATTTATGCAAATATGTATGCATGTATGTTTGTGATTTGATGTTTGTATGTGATCAGGTATTTACACTCTAGGTTTTCATTTGGCAGTAATATAATTCATAAAATGATGTGGGGTACGTTACATACATTTTCTTGTGTCGGACACACTTTTAGGTGTGTGGGTGATCATCTTTATTTCAGTCTTGGCTGTTGATATATATTCCAAACATAACTGTTCTGCCCCACTGGAGCTAACGGCTTAAGACCAGTTATCCAGAAGAGGACGTGGCTTCCGTTGTTGGGATGTGGCATTCGATATGGGAACCAGTAAGGTGATGGGTTTTACAGTGCCGTACATATGCGGCATGCGTTTAATGCAAATGAACTGGCTACATGGAATCATAATCCTGACATTGTTTTTATTAATAATAATAATAACACTCCTGGACAGAGTTAACCCCACCCACGCTGCCACAGTTGCCTCCTCCTCTCTCTGATTAAATAGCATCCTTGCAGCATTGCATGCCTGTTGCGCCTTGACTTTTAGTAAGAAGGAATGAAAATTTTTAAATGACAAATTAACAGGTTACCGGAGCACGTCGGTAATTCTGTTACTGAGAGGCTCTGGGTACTTTTAAATGGATTTTACTTTTGTTAAATGCTGGGTTTGTTAAAAACTAAGTAAAATAGGAGTCAGGGTGTTTCCTTTTAACATGCTGAGTGTTTTTTTTTTCCCCCTCTCTAAATGCCATCATTCAGTGACGAATCGCTGCGCCAGGCTTCATTCGAAAGAGCAGGGCGTTTATAATAAAGTCCTCGTCTCTTTCAGGACGTGCTAGTCTTCCTTTTAAAGTAGAGAGGGCGGTTCTGGGTGCGAAGCAGCAGCAGGCAGAAATCAACCACGCCCACCTAGACTGGCAGTGTTGTCCAGACCATTTTTTATTAAATTGCCCTTTAATTAAAAAAACAAAAGAAGAAACGCAAATATGTTTTTGTCCAAAAACATGATTAATGTGTTCTGTGTGATAAGTAAGTTTTTGCACTGGCAATAAAATGTGTTTTCATTGCCAATGGTAAATATTGTGTAAAAGGGGTTATTAAATGGGACAAGATGAAATTCATGCATCTCTTTTTCTGCTCTGTTCAATGTAATCATAAAATGGGAGAGAAATAGCTAATTCATGTGGTCTTTAAGACTTTCCCAAACCCACTGTCGAGGGTGATGGGTCATTTAGATCCTGATTCTAGGAATAAAAGTAGTTTTGTGGCATTAAGAAATATCTACCAAATGTGTGGTTATTAAAGAAAATAGCATTTTCCATTGATTTTTCATCTTTGCTGTTTAAGATTGCCTAGTAATACAGCTCACTAACAGCAGGTGGCAGTGTCTGTGTGTTTATAATTCAAACAGTCTGAAAATGCTTTTCTGTGTGAGAACGATGATCGTTTCAAACTTTGCTGTTTGTGCAGATGTGTTCTGGTTGAGAGATGAGACGGTATTTTATGCAGTTTCAGTAGCACTGTTAAGAAGAGGACACGTTTTGCACAGTTAAGAAAGATTTAGGAATATTTAATAAATTTGCCTGCAGGTCATTCTGTTTAAAAATCGTGAGAAAGTCCTATCATTTTGTTAAAAAATGGTGAGAAAATCATATTGTGAACTCAGAATCGTGAATCTTATCGCGAATGTATCGTTACATCCCTAGTGAGCATCCCTGCACCCTGCGCTTTTCTGTGTGAGAACAGTGATCATTTCAAACTTTGCTGTTTGTGCAGATGTGTTCTGGTTGAGAGGTGAGACTTTGGGCTTGATGTGTAAAGCCGTGTGTTCTGTGCCAGGAGCGTGTTGGTCCGGATAGAAGAGTGCAGCCACCCCATCGTGATGAAAGGCCTGTGTGCTGAGTGTGGCCAGGATCTCACGCAGTGAGTGCAGCACATTCGTGCACAAACACATGTGCACAGATGAATTACATTTCAATTAATTGCTACAAGTAACAGCATTTCGCCCGGATTCCAACTGGGATTCATTTTTATTTCCCCTTCCAGACTGCAGAATAAGAATGGCAAGCCGCAGGTGCCCATCTCCACAGCTACCGTCTCCATGGTGCACAGCGTCCCAGAGCTGATGGTCAGCTCAGAGGTGAGATCTCTGATGCAACGTCTGGTAACCCTTGTACTCTGTGCGCTGCGGTCCGCAGAACTGTTCCCTGATCAGTTTGCTACGGCCATGCTCTCGCCTCCCTGATAGCAAGCGGAGCAGTTGGGCCGGGAGGACCAGCAGCGGCTGCACCGAAACCGGAAACTGGTGCTCATGGTGGACCTGGACCAGACACTCATCCACACCACGGAGCAGCACTACCAGCGCATGTCCAGCAAGGTGAAATGAGGCCTGGGGGGTGGGGTCTCTGCCGTGGCATGACATCTGCTAGAAAACGGTGATTTTTGAGCAATGTTGCTGGGCAGTTGCCAACCACGTGAGTCAAAGGGCAACTCATCTGGATCTGGATGATTGTGAGAAGTTTGGCTTTTTTCAGATAGAACTTTGTCGCCCGGCATCAGTGGGAAAGTGCCCAAACATCATTGGTCAGCAGCACCGCTCCAGGAGTTCCCCTCTGTATCATCACTCTAATGAAGCCTTTTGTGGTGACCATTTTGTTGTAATAATAATAATAGATACTTTATTGATCCCCATGGGGAAATTCTCTTTACGCCTCTCCCAACTTGCCCTCTGTAGGTGAGAACAAGCTGGCTGCGAAGGGCAGCCACCTGTAGAAGCAGCCTGGGAGCTGGGGTTTAAGGGCCTCGAACTGGCGACCTTCTTATGACAGGCACGGAGGTTTAGTCCTCTGAGCCGCATGCTAGTTAGAATGTAGACTGTAAGACTATAAACTACTGATTGTTAACCGTGTTGGTGAGCTCATGGCGCGGTTGCCGTCGATGGTACTCCCGGCAGCAGGCCCCCCCGCACGTGTAATGGTGGGGGCTGTTTGGGCGGAGCGTTAAAGAGGGCGACCCTCTGTCCTCAGGGCGTCCTGCACTTCCAGCTGGGCCGTGGGGAGCCCATGCTACACACACGGCTTCGCCCCCACTGCCGCGAATTCCTGGAGAAGATCGCCAGGCTGTACGAGCTGCACGTCTTCACCTTCGGCAGCCGGCTGTATGCGCACACCATCGCAGGTAAGGCGGCCGAGCTGAAGGGGGCGGCTCTCTGGGGCTGATGTCGCCGCTCGTCTCTTCGGTCATCATTAGCCCTGCCCCCTGTCTCGCGACAGCCTGTTCAGAGGCCGTCACAGTGGCATAGTAAGCTTGAATCTCATCCCTGCTCACTGCATGTGTAGTTTGCACGCTCCCTCCATTTCCTGTGGGGCTCCTCTCAGTCCGAAGACATGCGTGTCCGTGTTGGAATTGCCCATAACGATTTTGCGCGCGCGTGTGTGTGTGTGTTTATGTGTGTGTGTCTGTGAGCATTAGGCATGTAACGATGAATTGCAAATCGGGTTAAAAATCGATGCGAATGTACAACAATTTAAACCGGCTGATGTGGAAAATGAATCGCTACTTTAGGAGTACTTCACGGTACTTTACTTAACAGAAAAAACTGGTGAAATATTACATTTGATTTCACATCACTGCGTACTTTGACATTGTACGTTTTGGTTTTGACTGAACATGAGGTGGCGAGCAAATTTGAAATTGAGGGCAAACAAATTTGTCTGCAGCTCGTTCTGTTAAAATCGTGAGAAAATCGTATCGCGAATGTATCGTTACATCCCTAGTGAACATATACCTGCACCCTGTGCTGCCTTGGTTAGGCCCAAAGCTCACCATGACCTTCTGCTGGCGGAGCGGCGAAGATGGACGTCTAATATGTTAGGTGTTTATTGTCAAAAGGAAGCTGGTATAACTTTTTTTCGTTCCTTCCAAAAAGGAAACTGACCTGATAGTTACTGAACTGGGAATGTTTTGCTGATTTAAGCATTTTGGTAGATGGGAGGAAATCGAAACTTGTCAGTGGTGAAATTTCTTGCTTCGTAATTTTAACGTTAAATGGGATGTGTTGTGCTGATGAGGTGCCTAGTGTATTACTTCACCTCAAGGATGAATCTGAATATTCTGTAGTCTGGACACTGTATGCTGTTCATGTGGTTACTGAGAACCCCTCCACATTACAGTAGTGTCTTTGACTGAATGGCTTCTGTTTGTAATGTTTGTCTTTGCGTCACCTCAAGGGAAGAACACAGAAGAACTAAATATGTATTAATGCTGTGTAAATTATGGCAAAATATAAGGGAAGTTCTAATGAGAAAACCCAGCTGGTGATGATAAATGATTCCCGTGACTCGGGGGTGCTGATATCTCTAGGGGGGATTCTGATGAGCTTAGCCTGGAAACTGTTGTTCATATTCTTCCCTCACGCTGATGAATTTCGTTGTTGGGACCCATCTGAGTGATGTAAAAATGGGGAAAAATGTTATTATGACATGAACTGGAATTTTGTTTCGAACAAGATCAGTTCCCCATGTCTGTCTTTAAGTCAAATTTTTAGGTAATTCGGAAAAATAATACAGTACATAATAATAATAGTTTTAGAGTAATAATAATAGTTATAGTGTAATAATGATAGTAACTACGTACGGTAATATTCTGTAACTCGGGCTGACAAACTACTGAAGCCATGCAATGTTTTCACAAGCGTCAGAAAATAGTGCCTGTTTTCATTATTACAGTCCATTGTATTTAACCTGCATTTTTTATATACGTGTTTTTATCAGAGGTGCAGCGATCAGATATTAAGATCAGCATCGATCCTTACCTGTTGCATGCATTAGGTATTGCCCAAATGTGACTGATTCATTTCCGATACTTATTTATTTAGTTTTCAGCAGTCTGTAAAAAGACAGCTCCTACTTCTTGTTAAATTTATTTGTTCAATCAATCGTACATCTGCTCTTTCCCATTGTAGATGTTTTTTGCAGCATTCAAGCTGAACGACAATGGTGCCACTCAGTTTTTCTGCCACTCAGCGGGTATGAGCGCAGTGACTTCTGCCTGCTGTGACGTCATGCGCATACCCTTTGCAGTGCGAGGAGCGTAAGAATATCAGATATGAGGGTGACGATCTGGAAGCATTTCACGCTTTTAAGAACAACTAGTAGTACAACGATTTGCAGTCTTTGCAAAAAGAAAGTTTTGAGGCGGAAGCAGCGTTTAGTGGAAAATCCCGCTGAAGAAAGTGCACGCAATTGTGCCTGACAACATAAGTAACATGAAAAAAGCAGTGGGTCTCTACAGCTTGTGATATACAAGGAGATTCTATAGCAAGGAAGTGTAAGTAACAATGCTCCCAGAGGAGAAAAATCGTGGCGCATTTTAAGCATTCGCCACTTGCGTACACTCTCTTGGAAGATATTCAAATTGACGCTTAAAACAAGATGTGCAAACAAGGTGGAACTGTACGTTATGTATGTTTCTAATAGCCTAATTATCGATATTTTGGCACACATTTTTTCATTTGTATTCACTAGTTTTAAAAAAACATTAATACATAAAGTATATATACATCTATTATATAAAAAAAAATTTAAATAGCTATTGTATCTATCAGCGGTTGCGCATTAGAATCGGATTGGAACAGGACAAAATGTGGATTGGCCCATCCCTAGTTTTTATTTTCTATATTCAGGCATCATGGCTGTGTTCATGAGTACGAGCTGTCCCTAACTTGGACAATCTTAACCTGGCGACTGCCTGTAGTAAAGTTGTTTTATTTCATTACTTTATTACTAATTTGTAGCGGTATGTGATTATTTACTTTGACTTCCACTAGGTGGCACCATTGCACTCATTTTTACATTCTTTCCATTGGATCAGAGGGGTAGGCAGTGTGCCAGTGGTTAAGGGCATGTATGCACAACAATAGCAAATATCTCTGTTGTACAGAATTCAGGTAGGAAATCTATTGGATTGTTTATTTCGAGCAATTTTTCATGAAGATCCTGAGCCTCGTTTAATGAAGCTCTTGTGCTGGGATTTCGGTACTGCCATTCTGATTTGTAGGTATAGCCCATTACAGCGCATTCATTACAAAGCACCAAAGCTAAAATGTGTTATTTAGATCCCCCATCTAACAGGTGACAGGGTGCTTTTTTTTTTTGAGCAGGGCTGAGGCTGACCCTCTGTTCTGCCGCAGGTGAACATTCCGGAATGAATCAGAGTGATAAACACACTTTCGAGAGAGTCCGTAGTTTGATGAATTCTCTGAAAGCGAATTTCGCCAAGTAAGAGAGTCGATAAGTGTGCTGCCAGATAAACCACGGGGGAAGGTAGCTTTGGGGGGAAAGCCCCCCTCCCCATGAGCAGATGTGATTTGGATCATGTGAGAGATGTGGCTGCTGTGTTTGTTGATTTATCCCTTTTAAGGACGGCCCTCATCCCACATCTCCCAGAACCAGCCTCTTATCAGCCCTCTTTCCTTCTGTTTCCCGCAGGCTTTTTGGATCCTGAAAAGAAGCTTTTTTCCCACCGGATCCTTTCGAGGGACGAGTGCATCGACCCCTTCTCGAAGACGGGGAACCTCAGGTACCCCCACCTCGCCACGGTGTCTTACCCCTCATGGCTATTTCTTCTACCTGTCCACCATTGTTAATTAGGTTTTGAGCAGAGTGGTATGCATTTGGCGTAAAAAGCGACACACGTGGCAATTTCTTGCCGCAACAGTGCAAAATACATATATGTTTAAGCTGTTATGGAAAGATATTACCATTCATTTTAGCCTTTATGCTGCAAATATTTACTGCATCTCTGGCTGTGTTTTTGGTCCTTATCGAGTGTTTTTTACCTGCACTGCAGTGTATTCGCCCATTTGGCCTCAACCAAAGCCTTTATTTTGCTCAGAATGTTGATGCAGTTAGATGATTTTCCCCCTTATTGACCAATAGCACAGACTGTCCTGTCATTCTCGGTTGAGATTCGTGGACGTAGTACTCTGCTTTGCATTTGCATGTACGGGCCGGGGGGGGGGGGGGGGGGGGGGGGGGGGGGGGGGGGGGGGGGGGGGGGGGGGGGGGGGGGGGGGGGGGGGG
>JAODJX010000049.1:20247126-20259868 GCA_026776945.1 Isichthys henryi
ATATGACGGAATCTCAAAATTCAGCACTGATCAGCCTTCAGAGGGTAATAGGAGATATTTTAGTCACAGAAGGAATTAATGGGATTCTTTAATTTTAGATGCTTTTCTTGCTGCTTCAGCCATTGCTGGAGTCCCCCTCTCCATCTAGACCTCCAAACTGGAGAACCCCCCCCCCCCATATCCCTAAATGCTAGTATTTATGATGGGGCGAAATAAAAACAGATTATAGATTAGTATTTGCTTGTGTCATTGTTTTTAACAGGAATCTCTTTCCCTGCGGAGACTCCATGGTGTGTATCATTGACGACCGCGAGGACGTGTGGAAGTTCGCGCCCAACCTCATCACGGTGAAGAAGTACACTTATTTCCAAGGGACGGGTGACATAAACGCTCCTCCTGGCTCCAGGGACGCTCAACTGAAAAGAGGTAGGGGAACTCCTCCACGCGTCTCCGTTATCCGCCTCGCATGATCAGGAGGGCCGCTACGTTCCGTGTCGGGAAGTGGAGGATCGGATGGGGTTTAGGATCGGATGGGAGAGGTGTGCGTCGGGGGCTTCAGCAATACCTAGCATGGCAGGGATTTACAGGATGTTCTTGATGGTTTGACTCTGGTGAGCTGGGAGGGAGCAACACTGTGGACCGTCTAGGGGCCCACGAGGTCTGGGTTAAGAAACTCTGCCTTAAAGGTTCTAAAAATATTGACCGGCAGCATGAGGGGATGTTCTCGTAGGAGGGCTGAGATCATGGTGGATTCTGATGCGGACCTTCAGTGCAGTGCCCTTTGTGGATAGGGGATAATGCCAAGAGCCAATCGCCCAACGCCGGCACCCTGGATTAAGATGTGCTATTGGGATATTATGCCATAGAGTGAGCTCTGTGTAAGCGTGGAGTACCATGCTCGCATCATACTCGCGCCCTACTCGCATGATACACAAGTCTGTGGGAAACCACTGTCGCCTTAATGGGTCATGTCACTGTCTGGGACAGTCTGGTGAGACTCGGCCCGCTCTTCCCCGACCTTGTTCCGGCAGGATTTCCAAACTTCTCAAGACCTCAGTGCAGATCCGTACACATGAGTGGCCCAGTAACCCGTATGCGCAGTATCATCACCGCCAGGGAGGGTTGGGGTGGGTGACAAGGGGGCGGGCCGTAAGCGGATGGCGGAATAATGAACTGACAGCCCCCGGCGGCCTTTGTCTCACAGGAAACGGTGTGAACCACCTCTGTGCGCTTAGTCAGGGCAGGGGGGCGTAAGCCGGCCTGCTGTTATTGCGGTTTTTATAGAAAGTGGCCCTTTCCTTCCGCAGGGGTATTTTTAGGGAGGCGTTTCTGTCAGCCAGTGTGGCTTGTTCTGGGGGGGGGGGACGCTAGCAACGCAGAGGTTAAGGACGCAGGCAGATCTGTGGTTTTTAGACATCACTTTATTTTAGCGTGTAGATCGACATGCCTCAGCTCCTATAGGGGGCACCTCTGCATCTCAGATAATATTGTAAAGATCAGATCCTGGATCAGTTCTGTGTAGAGGCTGTACTTGAGCGCAGAAATTAAAGTTGAAAAGGGTTGAAAACATCACGCAAAGTGTCCAACTTGCCCAAGCTGGTCACATGACCTGGGGTTCTGCAAGCTAATCGTGTCATCTTCTCACAGCCAATCACGTGGGCAGGCCGACAGAGGGCGCCGAGGTCACACCACTGGCCAATAAGGAGGAGAAGAGCAATGGCGTCCGGAAACGGTGCCGAGAGCGGCCCACTGGACGGGGCCCGGCCGAGCCGGAGGACCGGGCTGCTGGGGATAATGCTTCCGGGTCTCAGGAAAGCGTCGGCGAGCGGACTCCTGTCACTGAGGAGGGGGTAGGGCTTCTGACGGGCGCCTCGCAAAGAGGTGACGCTGCAAACGTGACGCAGCCGGCCGATAGCACGGGGGTGTCACTGGCCATCCCTGCCAGGGGCAAGGGTGTCACAGAAAGGACTAGCAACGATTTGGACTTTGAGCTCTCCAGCGATAGTGATAGCGAGCCGGGCCTTGGGAACCCATCGCCCTTGGGGAGCGAGGACGAGGGGGTGCAGGGTGGGGAGAAGGACCCCAGTGCTGGAGGGGTGAACCTGGCTGCTGGGGACTTTGGGCAGGGGGATGCCGGGCTGTCGCTGGTCTCTCCTCAGCAGGAGGGTCTCCAGGATCTGGACAATGGCTGCCCCGACAGGAAGGAGGCGGAAACAGAGTCCCAGAACAGCGAGCAGTCCGGCGTGACCGTCGGTGAGGAGCAGGAGGAGGACCAGAGCGCCGAGGAAGATGACGAGACGGAGGAGCCCGACCTGGACCAGGATGACCACCTGATTTACCTGGAGGAGGTTCTGACCCGCATCCACAGCGAGTACTACGCCCGCTACGAGGCCTTCCTGAAGCAGGGGAGCGAGGAGATGCCTGATATCCGCAAGATCGTCCCCGAGCTCAAGAGCAAGTCCTTGGCTGGGACGGCCATCGCATTCAGCGGCCTGTACCCAACCAACTACCCCATGGAGCGGACGCGCGAGTGCTATCACGCCAGGGCGCTGGGGGCCCGAATCCATAAGAACCTGGTCCTGAACCCAAAAGATGTGAACCAGACGACACACCTCATCGCTGCCCGAGCCGGTGAGTCCCCTCGCAAATGCGGAATCCGCTGGATAATTTCTCATGCTTGGTCTACGGTCAGTTTTTGCAGTGTATAAGCTATAACGTAATTAAAAACGCAGGAGACAAACTTTCTTTAAATAAAATACAGACGCTCCTCTACTTACGAATGAGATGCGTTCCGAACGGCCGTTCGTAACTTGAAATGTTCGTAAGTCGTTATTCAGCATCATTGTAAAGGTACACGCAAGTACAAAGAACTAGGCTGCTGGGAGTACGCACGCTGCGCAATTGGGGGGAAAAAATGATGTTGCGGACAGGAAACGGGAGCCCAATAAACACAGTTTGGATTTACAGTCGTCTTCGTTCGTATGTCTAAAAGTTCGTAAGTTGACTGTTCGTAAGTAGGGGAGCGTCTGTATAACATATGACTGGCTGCACCGCACCAGTGTGTGCATGTTGTTCATCTTGGATTCCTCTGATTATTTCTGTTTCCTTTTAAAGTCCAGAATTATGCAGTTAAGTCAGTTGGCGTCGTACCCAGGGTGCCCTCTGCCCTGTGTGCGCAGTGGTCCATAGGATCGGCTCACTGGAGCCCTCTGCTGGCACAGAAGGATCAGTCCGCTCCAGAGTTTCTCTCCCAGATGATAGGACCTGTCAGTTGCACAGTTGTAATTTTATGCTGGGGTTGATCTGAAGTTCACATCATCCACGTTTTGTTGAAGTGCCAGTGAATTGTCATTCTGGGAAGCTGTCTGTCAGGTTATGTAAGCGGGTGATGTGGGTAACGATGTCGTAACGAGGCGGCGAATCAGGTGGGCTCATCAGCCCCCTGTTTAGCGATAAGACCCCATAAATGGCATGTGCTGTAAACAGCGGAGGATGTGCAGAGGTGCACAGGTGACAGACGAGTCCCGTGGGTCTCCTTCCATCATTCTGGGGAGGTCATCGTTTTCAAAGCCACTTTAGAAGTTGTGAAATTCCCAAGCTGTCTGGAAAAGAGAACTGGTGCCCTTGTTACCGCTGATTGTTCTTAATGTCTGTCTGATTGCCATTTATTTCGTAATACTTATACATTGTACATGCAGTTATAAATCCTAGGTCGTCTGTTTCATAATTGTTCTGCATTAGTTATTTATAGCCGTAAATTTATGATTCCAGCATACAGCTCTTTCAAGTTACCATTGTTACGAATGCATATATAATATCTAAAACCAATAGATTTATAAATCTGTTTCATGTGGAAAGGTCTTTTATGCAGAGTTTTACTCTTCGTAGCATTTTTGATCCAGCTCAGTTATGATGATGATGACGCCAGGCCAAGTGGAGTCCATGGTGAATGAGAAACTATTAATGTAATATTTTGTTTGTTTTATTCTTATTTTTTTATAGATATGGCTCGTTAGCTATTTGTTACTGTGTTTGTACTGACCGGATAACGACCACAAATCGTTATTTATATTTATAAGACCACTGTGCCTGTGATCCAAAGGTTGCAGGTTCAAATCCCATGGTCGGCAGACTGATTTCACCATTAAGCTCTTAAGCAAGGCCCTTAACCACTAGTTACTCCAGGGACTGGCTGACCTTCAAATGTTCCCGTATGGATAAAAATGCCTGCTGAGTAACTAAAAAGGTAGATCTTCAGAACGGCCCTTCATTAAGGTCTTTCTTGAATGCCAACTACTTTCATTCGGAGCTCGGGTTGGTCTAGATTCCGATTGGCTGGAGGCAGTTTCCCATGGCCGCGGGAGTGTGGGTGCTTCTCAGAGCTGGCGTGGGAGGCACCTATAAAGCCTCCAGCCAATCAGAAATCCAATTATCTTAACGTGAGGCATGATTGGCTGGAGAGGTCATCTTCCGGTAAAGGGGTCCAAGCTGGAAGTTCTCGCTTCGTGTTCCTTCATGGGGGGTGGAAACACTAAATCAGGGCTGTGATTGAAGCTATACGTTTACAACGATTCTGGTGCCAGCTTTGAAGCAATCTGGAGAAGTTTCCAGTTTGATCGTTGCTGCCGAATATGTTTGTCTGCCTGGGTCATTTCTGAAGATGAATCGACAGGCATAGCTGAGGTATGTAAACACAAGGGGGCGGTATTTGTAAACAACACTAGATAGTCTGCATGGTGTCCTCCAAGCCGGCTGGGCTTTTGTGTATATATGCAGGGCTGTTGACCTGGGACTTGTGACGTCTATAGCCCCCAGCTGAGGCTTCGTGGTGATGTTATCCAGATTGCTGGCTGACCCTGCTTCCATCTCCTTGACGTCCTGACCTTTAAAGTCACTGACAGTCCCAAGAATCTGTATCAGATATCGCTTGTGAGTGTCACGGCCCTGGGCCGTGGCAGGCAAAAGTTATGTTTATGTCCTTCGTGCCCTTTTCCGACGCGTGTGTGCGTGTGTGTGTGTCCAGCGAGGCTGGGTGACTTACAATCGAACCTGCCTTTGCGGGGCTGGGTGGTGCTGTTTCTTTAAATGCAGCCTTTTGAAGTCGTCTTGGGTATCATTTTTATTTCCTGTGTTTTGTAAGTAGGAGCCATTAATGCTTAGAAAAAGCTGTACGGGAAATAGAGGTCTAAAATACTGCGGAAGTGACGCGGCGGATAGCGGCAAGTGAGTGTGGGGTTAGGGGCCGTAGGGGCCGTATCCATGTGTCCGGAGCGGCGTGTATCTGCCATCCCGGGGTCACGACCAGAGCGTGGTCGTGGTTCTGATTCTCATTTGGGCCCCTATCCTTCCTGCGGTTCCTCATTCCTGTGTCAGGGAGGGAGTGTTAGGCATTAAGGGAAAGTGATGTGTAGCTCAGCAAGGTAAGACACTGCGCGCGGGAGCAGAAGGTCGGCGGTGCAAGTCCTAGGGTCGGCAGAATGATGTCATCGTAAGGCCCTTAATCTCCAGTTGCCCTGGGGACTGTCTGATCCTGCTTCCTCAGTTGTCTGCTAAATAAATAATGTAAGAATATACCCAGAGTGCAAGCCCAGGTCTACAGCTGTGCCCTTCATTTGCCTCGGTTTCATTAGCTTTTTTCAGGCAGCCGCCTGTGTGCACTAAGGGCACCGACTCAGCATTTGGGGAGCAGAGTGTTTGAACAGCACCTACTGCTCAATCGGCTCTCTGCATAGCCCCACATTCAGTGGCGATCTTCCGCTCACTTCTGCTGCCTTCCATTTAGTCCAATGTTTCTCAATCTGGTCCTTAGGGACACTCCGTAGAGAGCTGGAAGAGAGCAAAGATGTGGACCGTCGGGCCGGGAGCCGGGAGGGAGCGAGAGCATGTAGACCGTCCGGCAGTCGCCGGAGACTGGGTTGAGAAACACTAGTATAGTCAGATTGTTATATAGTCGGGCGGCTTTATCCAGCTCTTTGGTGATTCGCCGCCCCGGTTGGCTTCCGGAGCTTTCCGCAAGTTTTTGTGACCGTCGGAAGCCCCTGGTGCTGTTTGGGGCTGAGGCACCACTGAGGCGCTGATCCGAGTGCATCCACCGTCAGCCGAAGCGCAGGCAGACTCCACCAGCGTTCAGTCAGCCCTGACATGATGTCATGTGACGCTGCTGGCCTTTGCTCTGTGTGTCTGACTGTTTTTGCCTGATCCCCTTTCCCCCACATACCCCACAGGCACAGAGAAGGTGCGCCAGGCCCAGGGGTATCGGCATCTGCACGTGGTGAACCCCGACTGGCTGTGGGCCTGCCTGGAGCGCTGGGAGCGGGTAGAGGAGCAGCTCTTCCCACTGAAGGATGACTACACCAGGGCGCAGAGGTGAGAGGGCGCCCCCTAGCTGCGAGTACGCAGCACTGCCTGACTGAGTTTTTCTCTAGACCAGTGTTTCCCAGTCCAATCCTCAGGGACTCAATGGCAGACCAGGTTTTTGTTCCCTGCCAGTAGAGAGCTGGAAAAGAGCAAACGTGTGGACCGCCTGTGAGTCCCCGATGTTCGGGTTGGGAATCTAGTAAATCCACTAGACATTCACTGTACTGTTACTGGCACATGCTGACCATTAATAGCATTAATTATAGATCACATCAGTTTTAATATGTCCCACCTGTAATTCTATGCCTTTAATGCTGAGCCATAATAACCTGATGCGGCTGAGTCGTCATTATTAATGATTATAATATTGCCGTTCGGGGCTCAGGAGCAGCAGCCCGGCCCCCTTTCCCGACCTCCAGGGCAGGATCCACTCGGCCTCGCTCCAGTCAGCGCCGCCTCAGCCCAAGCCGGCGCCGGCCCCAGAGCTGCGGACGTACGACCCCGTGACGGGGAAGCTCATCCGCAGGGGCCTGCAGGCATCACGGCCGCTCTCCTTTCAGAATACCTCTGCAGCCCCCCTGCCGCTGCCCCTGCATGTGGCACAGTCCTCCTTCAGGTACAGCATAACTGTGGGGGTCCATTAAGGGGGGGGCATTGGGGTTGTGGTGCTCTTTTAGATGCAGTGTAGCCTTGGGGTCCCTAAGGCTGGTCTGTTGAGGTTGTGGTCCTCCTGCAGACACAGTGTACCGGTGTACCGCGGTGGTGCATTGGGGGGGCCCCATAGGGCTGCAGTCCTCTTCCAGGTACAGCATAGCTGCAATGTCCTTTAAGGTGGCATCCTGGGGCCAAGTGTGGCGTAGCCATAAGGGTTCCTTATAGTCTTGGTCATCATTTGCATACACCATAGTCACAGGATGCCATAGCGGGGTCCTTTGAGGTCACGGTCCTTCTCCGAGTATGACATAATTGCGGGGTCCTTTGGGGTCACGGTCCTTCTTCGACTATGACATAATCGCGGGGTCCTTTGGAGTCACGGTCCTTCTTCGAGTATGACATAATCGCGGAGTCCTTTGGAGTCACGGTCCTTCTTCGAGTATGACATAATCGCGGGGTCCTTTGGAGTCACGGTCCTTCTTCGAGTATGACATAATCGCGGGGTCCTTTGGAGTCACGGTCCTTGTTCGAGTATGACATAATCGCGGGGTCCTTTGGGGTCACGGTCCTTGTTCGAGTATGACATAATCGCGGTGTCCTTTGGGGTCACGGTCCTTGTTCGAGTATGACATAATCGCGGGCTCCTTTGGGGTCACGGTCCTTCTTCGAGTATGACATAATCGCGGGCTCCTTTGGGGTCATTGTCCTTCTTCGAGTATGACATAATCGCGGGCTCCTTTGGGGTCACGGTCCTTCTTCGGAGAATCCTCGTGTTCCTGTGCTCTCTGCAGTTTCACGTCACCCCTTAAGCTTCCAAAGCAAACCCTGCATCACTGTGGGTCTCTCTCCAGGGCTCTGGATTGTGATGCTTCTGTGTTTTTCTGCTCCTCTTAATTGTCAGTACTGACTCTACACAGGCCTGCTTATTTAGTGCCCTGGCCTGGACCAGCTATATGCAGCATTTTATATATATATATATATATATATATATCTTTTTTTTTTTTTTTTTATTTATTTATTTTTTTTAATTCCTGCCTAATTTCATTTTTGAATTAGGCTTTATATCATCCTGACGTTAGTCACTGCTTGTAAATATTAATGTCCAGTGCTGGAACGAGCACCGTGACTGATTTAGCATCATGGGCCACAGCTGTTGGCGATTTTCATCAGATCTTCAGCTGCTTCCCGGCGCAAGAAAAACGCCGATTATGTGGTGAACGCAGAAAGCGTGGAAGAGTGAGTATGGGGTGTGAAACGTGGTGCTGTGTCAGCAGAGGCGGCGGGAAAGTGTCAGGAAAACGAGGCTTGCCACCGTTGTCACAGAATTCCTCGTCTGGTGTAGGGTGTGTTAAAACCACACCACCTAATCGGATGACTTTACCGGTTCGCCGGTGTTAGGGGTGAATGCCTGAATTACAGAGGAACACATTTTGGTTACATTCACGGGGTCCAGTGGGATCCAGACCTCTTGTCCCTCGATCGGTGGGATGGCCCCTGGTTTAGGTGAACGCCAACCTTCACCTGCAGGCTGAACAATAGCCCTTTTGGTTTACCGTGCATCGTCAACAGGGGGCGAGACTGAGACGCCTCATGCTTCTCAGAAACCAGACAAATAACATGTTCCTGTAACCAGTATAGGGTTACGAAAAAATCCAGTGTGTTCTGGGGCTTCTTGTTCCCATTTTATTGGGATAGTGTGTTTTAAACACTTTTCGACGGCATGGGAGCGAAATGTTCTCAAGCCATCTGTTTAAACTCTGCGAATAACAGCGTGGTGAGTTTGCGCTTCAGGCTGAATGTCGGCTTAATAAACACCTTTGAATTTTGAAGTGTAATGCCACACTTTGGGTCTGGTTTTGTGTTGCTTCCACCAGCGAGGGTGAATTTCCAGTCACGAGGACCTGAAGGAAAATCAGAGCAGCTTTGCTTCACCCTAATACCTCGCTGCGAGACCGGGGGCACTCATTTTGCCAGTACTGGTAGTATTTGGCAATAGTATGTTTGTATTATAGTATTATGGCACCTGTTTGTGTGGTGATGTTCTTGGGAAGCAGAACTGGAAAATCAAAGGAACTTATTTAGTAACAAAGCGTACTGGTAATGGAGCAAGGAAAATTTGCATGACCACATGTTAAGATGTTTACACACTGAACCGAATGGCTGGGAGTTTAATGAAGCCCCTGGGTGCAGATTATGTGGGAGTTCCTGCCCAGCCCTGAGGAGCGCGTGTCATTGGGATTGGCTGGGCCGACAGCCCGAAGCCGGCAGACTGGCTCTCCATGTCCGATGTGGAGATGAAGGCACTGTGCTCCTCTGTTCTGCGTGTTTCGGAAACCGCACCTTCACCGGAATGGCCTCCTGTAGGTTGTGCCCAGCTGGGAATCCTCTTTTTGCTTTTTCTTCAATCAGTTTTTACTTTTGTTCTTCAATCAGGTTATCACTGCACAAGGAGAGTTCATTAGCGAAATAAAACAAATGGAGTAGTCTTATCGACCCTATCAGCGCACATAAATACTGACCGAAATCCTGTGCTGACTCAAGCTCCGTGGCAGCTCTGCATCTATTTTAAAGGTATTGTGGGTAAAAATCCCATTCACTGCTCTCCCTGCTTCAATTCCCAGCATGCTGTGCATTACATCAGTCACAGCCATGACTGCTTGTGTGAGGGTTAGTGGAAAATGCCATGGAAAGTTCCTGTGAGAGGGTATCGTTTTCTCATCGGTCATCATGAGCGATCCGGCTGTTCCTTTCATTTACGACGGGTCACGTTCCCTTTCAGAGTTGGTAACTCTCTCCTGCGGGACACAGTAACCTGTGCAAAGTGCCCTGCATGATTAAACACCCCCGCACTGCCACGTGTGTCCTTGATTTCTCCATCGTTTTCCGGTGGAGAGCTATTTCAGTTGCTATGGTTACTGGAGAGGCCCTGTGTGGTTGCCGCTCACCTGCCTGTGTGGAACCTTTTTCTATAAACCCCAAGTTGAACATTTAGTGTCTGGAGGAGATGAAGTGCGACCAGCGGGAGCTGAGTGTGGAGAATCTGGGACGCGGCCTGTTCTGCCCCATGCTTTATCTCAGGCCCGGCAGGGGGGGGTGGCTGGTGACTGCCCGTGTTCTTAACGTGTTTGCGTATGTCTGTGGTGCCATGCAGGCCAGCACATCCCCCCGCCCAGCAGGACAGGGCCCCCCCAAGCCAGGATGACGAGCAGCCGGGGCCGTCGCGAAGGAAGCGGGAGCCCAGCATGTCGGAGACGATGCCTCTGTACACACTCTGCAAGGAGGACCTGGATAGTATGGACAAGGAGGTATGGACACTAGCCAAATGCCTCTAAGACCAGCCATTTATACAGAGTGGAAACAGGGTAACAGGAAAAGAGAGAACGCTACAGAATTACAGACCAAGAAAATCCTCTGGAGGTCCAAGACTGACTGCTCAACCACCCCTGAGCATGCTAACATTGCATTAGTCTTTTTTATTAATAGCTTGTAGTTAAATTAGTTATTTTATTAATAGCTTGAGGGCTGCACCCACGATGTCATGCTTCCTTGGGACGGAATCAGCTCTAAACCAGCTCAAACAGTTCACCATCCAGACATAGACGTACTGATGGATGAACACAGTCTATCCATGCTGGCATACTATATTTCATCAAATAGTGGCTGGAGCCTTTTTTTACCTAAGCTGCAGAAATAGAAGGCCTTTATTTAGAGGAAGGTCTTAGAGGCAGGCCTTTATTTAGAGGCAGGCTTGTATTAGAGGCAGTCCTTTATTTAGAGGCAGGCTTGTATTAGAGGCAGGCCTTTATTTAGAGGCAGGCTTGTATTAGAGGCATGCCTTTATTTAGAGGCAGGCCTTTATTTCCAATTCCCTCTGTTACTGCATTAAGCTCATAATACAAACATACCGGGTACAATTTTGTACAAAACAAAATTCTCTTAAAGTGTATAATGGTAGAATACAGTATTGCAAGGTCATCACTTCCAGTATTACCTTCTGGAAGTGTAACCATGAAAGTTAATGTTTCATCAATGCTGTATAAATCCTACATATGATCAGTGTAAACAGCGTCTACTATGTCCAGTCATGTACCAGAGTTTACCGTAAATACACCCCGGTGTCACAACATAAAAACAAAATAATTCCTGAGTTACTCCAAATATTAACATTTTTTTTTACAGCACAGTCAAATATCTAATAAAGACCAGATTTAGTTTCAAGCAAAATCCGAACTGGAAAACTAGGATGCTGAATGTTATAATAAGGATATTTCTGTATTTATTAACAGGCATTTCTTCAAGCACTGAAACTGACTGAATACAACTGAGATACACATTTCAATCTAAACTCTGCATGTTTTTTCAGTTTCTTCCAAATCATTTTAATACCATTCATAGATAGCAGACTTTTTTATGGTATGTTTTATTTATGCTGTTTCTTTATAAATCCCAAAATCTCCATATAACTGTGCTTGCTGTTTTTCTTCTCTATCTTGTTTGTACATAGTTACAGTGCATTATGTGTTAAGGTGTGCTTAAGCCAGATTAAATTTAATAGGTCATCAGTTGAGATTCTCCTGTCTAATGTCAAGGTGATGTTGGGCTCTCAAATCTGAGAATTAATACGGCAAACTGTTGATGTCTTACAGCAGGTTGTACTTGTTATCCATCCCCTCACCCCATAGAGGGTGTTTTTCTCCAAAACACAGGAAAATGAAGTTCTGTTTGTCTGGCTCCATAATAAGGAGGCTGATCCCCTCCTTTCATGTCAGCTATGGGGTTGTTCTGCTGATCAAAGCCTTGCCTCTGTTTCGGCTGCGGCACGTTCTCCTTGGCAGGTGGCGGCATCCCCGCCGGCGGGCTGTGGGGTCTGCGCCCATCAAGGCCGCTAATGGAAGCTGAGTGCCACCGCCAGCTTTGACTGCGACGCGCCTTGGGCCCCACTTGCGGTTCCTTAGAGCCTTTTCGCCTGCAGAAGTGGGTTTTTCTGCATAAGAAAGAGATGTAATCCAGTTATCTGGGTACTGGACTGAGATGCAGAGCGGGGGTTTCAGCGTCCCTCTGACGCTCTGGCCGCCTTCAAGTTTGAGATGTTAGCTGGCCAGGGATTGTTGGCGTGTGGAGGTGCTGGTTTAAATCTTATGAGCGTTTGCTGCAGTTTTAGTGCAGTACTGCCTGCTTGTTTGGTAGAGGTATAAGACAACAGATGTTACGAGTATTTTCCTCCCACAAGAGGGAATCTGGGGGAGACTGGCTCTTATTGGGTGGGCTGCTCGTCTGTCTTTAACCAGACAGACCCCCCCCCCCGCCTTTGACTATTAAGCACTGTCATAAAGATTAGTGAGGAGACTAATTAAAAATTGGACAATCCTTTGACATCTTTTCACAGTTAGTGTTTTTGTTGTTGCAATCTTCCCTCCTCTTTCTTCCCCTGCCCCACCGATTAGCCGCGTTTCTAGATAACTGACTCTTGCCACCTCCCCCAATAGCTGAAGCACAGACTCATTTGAAGGATCACACCGAATCGGGATTGGAGAAAACTCAAGCGACCTGACAATCGATTCAGAGCTCAGAGGTCATGACGAGAGTGACTTCATGAGGTCATGATACGCAGCTCTTTGTGAGGCAAGGACAAAATGACTGTACCTCCCTTAGGGTTGTCGGGGGGGGGGGGGGGGGGGGGGGGGGGGGGGGGGGGGGGGGGGGGGGGGGGGGGGGGGGGGGGGGGGGGGGG
>JAODJX010000049.1:20259968-20271828 GCA_026776945.1 Isichthys henryi
AGCGATGCAGCCCTCGTCTGTCAGGACGCGTGGTACTAATTTTGGTCAGGATACGCAGCACTGTTTTAGTCAAGGACAACAGGACTGTGCCCCCCGTTGGGTTTTGGGCCGCCCCCCCCCCCCCCCGCCTTACTTGCAGTAATTACTCCTTCAGGCTTCAGGTCATGTGACTTGTGTGGCACGGTCACTCATCCCTCGCTTTTTCCCTGACCTCCCGCCAGTTCCTGCCCATTCAGCACCGGGGAGGCTCCCTTTGTTATGAGTAATATAGTGAAATTCACACATTCTAAACAAGCCTGATTCCTGTTCGGTTCTGTCCACTGTGATTCTGCAGCACGTCACACAGTAAAATGTAAAATGAGCAAATTCATCTTCACGCCAGTCTCACTGTGTGTCGGTTGAGGTTTATCGTGTCGCTGACATTAATTAAACGTTGGGTTTGGGTGCAGCCGTGGGTTGCGGCTGGCCAGCTGTTTCGCAAAGCTGGGGTACTGCTTTCCATGTTGGGAATTACGAAAGTGTCAGTTAATATCCGCCCTACTCTGGCATTTTCATTTTGAAGCTTTATTTGACAAACAAACGCACTCAGTTTGGTCTCTGAAGCATGTTGGTAAACTGTTGCAGTCTCAAACAACATAGAATGACTGTGTGTGTGTGTGTTTGTGTGTGTGTGTGTATGAGTGTGTGTGTGTGTTTGGAGACACACAGTTGCTGTCGGTTCATTCGTTTCCTGCTCCCCTTGGGGTGTCACATGACACTACAGTCACCGCCTTGCTTTTCCTGCGGCGCTGCTGGGGGTTAATGCTCGCCGGTGGGGTGTGTCGGCGTCCGCAGTATAAGACTGGGCTTTCAATGAGGGCCCCGTTTGTGGTTAGCGCCCCCTGGGAGAGACGGCGAGGGGTTTCTGTAACTGGCTGAAGTCTGCCTGCTGCCCTGTAGGTGTCGCTGTAGTGCAGCCGGAGGAGGTGGGGAGTCCGGCCGTATAACCCCTCCCACTGGACCGCAGGCCAATTTGCACGTTTGATGGCGACTTGCCCATAGGCTGATGACGAGACCCAGCAGAGTCTCTCGCTCTGTGATGAACCTTTTCTTTACTGATGGTTCCTTTCACAAGGCTGGTGCAGGTGTGTGAACATCCCACAGAGACACTTTAGACCCCGATCAAGGTTCTCATTTATTCCCTAGAGCTCAGCTGCCTTTGTTATTTTAGGCAAAATTATTGTTGCCCTTATAGATTAAACCGTATCCTGTTAATTCAAAAATTCCCACCCTGAGTCACCAGTCCATCTGTCTATCAACCTACCAGTCTATCCATCCGTCTATCTTACAAACCCACATAAATAGGACTGGTTCATGGAATAGGCAGATCTCACTTGATATACAAATGTTTCCGTCAATATTGATGAACTGTGAATTATATAAATACTCCTGTTGGCTCTCAAAACAGGACAGCCATAAATGTGACATTTTAGCTACAAGTTAAATATTAAATCATTCTGAAGCTCAAATACCATATTGGGTATAACCATGTCACTCTTTGGAGTTGGGATCCTCATATTTACTTAATACTTATATTTGTCTTGCTTGCATTCTAGTGAAGGACATTGTGTTTTATTTTGAATGAATTGGCTGTTCTGTTCCCTGCGTGAATATTTTAATTTCCATGCGCTGTGGGGAAATGCTCCTTGAATTCAGGTGGATCTTTTCATGGCCTCTTCCTGGAATCTGGTTCTTGGCTTCTGACGTCAGGAATAGCGCAGACGTAACGCGTGACCTCTTAAAGGGACGTGCACACGTGAAAAATAATTAGTGATGCCTCCTAAGAGGACCTAACTGAGGACGCCCAGGCGGTACAGCTGATCACATTTAGCGTGTTGATTGTGTGAGGCGCTAAAATTGCTTCCTGTTTCTGTTTTTATCCGAATTTATGCCTGTGGTGTGAAAAGCCAAATTCTTAGTGACAAAAAGCCTTGTGGGTGGGGTGGAGGGGGGATGGCAGTCGCGCTCCAGGGGCAGTGGCAGACACACCGCGTGAATTCGGCATCTGAAATGTCAGCGCCTCTCTCCCGTAGCGACACCCCATCGGCGGCACTCTGAAGTTGCCCCTAATTGGCCTGGATGGTTGATTTTCGTGGCGGACAGCCGCGGTCCCGGTTAAATGTCACAGGTGCCCTCACTGCCCCGCGCCATGGCTGCCGCAGAGCTCCATGCGGCTCTGAGGCCTGGTATATTTTGCTGCTACCTGTGAATACGTGCTCCCTGCCCCCTCGTCTCAGAGAGGTTGCGTGTACCTATTAGCCTGTAGCATTCCTGGCCGTGAAGTATTCCTAATGCATCTGAGAAGATTGACTTTCGCCTTCCGCGGAAGTTCCCAAATACCAGGAGAGGGTCCCGTATCCGAGGGGAAGGATCCCTTTAACCGGCAGAGGTTGATCCTGCCACTTTAAAGGAGTCCAGAACTGCGAATCCAGTCAAAGTGTGCATCCTGCGTTTCCCACATAAGCAGCGTTCGTGACTTGAGAGGAAGAGAAGAAGTGCCATTGTACCATTGCCCCCTTGCCCCGAACCTGCCTCTCCGTAATCATTATCGCCTCCCGGGGGCAGGAAGCTCGGCAGCCCAATTCGTGTTCACACTTCCCCATCTCTGCTGGACCTTTATTATTTTTCCATCTTGGTAAAACAAGGTGCCAGGGGCTGTGAATTCTGCACCGTACCTAATAACGGCATGGCAGGGTGATTTGTGCCAGTGAGGGACCTTATATATCTATTTAATCACACCTTGGGGCATGTGTGAGTTAATCTGCCCCTTCGGCCCACTGTGAATGTACAGAAATAGCTTTCTTATAAAGCCTTATGGGACTGGATGAAAGCCATACAGAAAACTATTAGAAACCTTTATGGGACTAGGTATACACCCTAAATTTATATATTTTTTGTGGTTTATGTAGGCTTTGTTTGTGTGGCCAAGAATGGAAGGAGATTTAAATGCAACTCTGGCTAATGAGATGCGCGTTAATGTCAGGACAGTGTATTTGATAGGTGCTGTCTCTCTAGGACCAGCCATGCTTCATGCTGTTATGACTGACATTATTCTATATGTGTGTGTTTATGTCTGAAGAATTTATGGGGAGAATAGCTTCATTTTTAAGCCTGTCATCTCACTGGTCAAACTGTGTTTCGCTGAAATTGCTCCATTTTGTGTAACTAACGTCAGTGCCAGATAATCTGGCCGGGGAGGGGTCACTTTATCCTCTTCCAGCATCATAAAGTTCACACTGCTTTTCATTTTCACTCTCAGGCGCACAGAAATTTCTCTTAATAGTTTCACGATCCGTTTAGAAATGATTCAAATCCCTGGAGCGATTATCTTCTTGATTGAGCTGTACTTGGGCTCGTTGCTGACCAGGAGGGAGAAGTTTTCATTGTTCAGACTGTCCAGCCTCAGCCGTCAGTCCACCATTAACCAGTGCCATCAATTCTGGCACATAATTACCAATGGTAATTAGCGTTGTTGTGGAGGATTGTACTTAAGTTTTTTTTGATGGAAATTTTCACCTGATTAGCTGGTGGGTTACTTTGTGTGGGCAGTTTTAAAAAGAGAGACTTCGTTCAGTCTCTTAAGAGATTTGGGTGGGCCAAATGTGTATATCACAACATTCTGTGTTGCCCCGGGGAGGGGGGTGGAGGCTAGGCCGTGTCCCCCCCGTTTTAGGGTCGACTGTATGCTTTATGCCCATAAGCAGCCAGTCTGCCGCGGTTTCGGTGCCTCTGTGTTTTACATGACACCAGTTCTTGTATTAAGGTCCCAGCAGCGCCACTGTCATGAGCCGCTCAGTTGAGCTGGGCTGTTAATAAATTACTGCAGCCATGTGGAGGTGGGGGGGGTTTCAGATGGCTCCCTTCACAGTACAAATACACATCGCTTTAGATTTCCTCCTTGCTGAAGTTCACCTCCAGATAGTTTCGGCCTGTCTGGTCCCCCACCAGGCAATTAATTGAGAGAGCAAAAACGAGTCCGCGGTCCAATTAAAACGGTCCCTGAGCACACAGTGGGGCCGCCCGCTGTGAACGCCTGCAGAAATCTCTATGGGGGGTGGGGGGGGCTTTCAGCGTGGGATTAGAGTGCATTATCGGAATGTCCCTCTTCAGCGAATGGCCAAAAAAGGAGTCGCTGTCCGTCTCTGGCACGCCATGCTGTCTCAAGTTGGTGAATGACAAGACCTGCTAGACCTGGTCCCCTCTGGAGGAAGGGGAAAGTTCTCTTTGAGGGATCAGAGGAAAGGGGGGGTGCTGGCTCAGATCCGGAGACTCCTAGAGGATTCATCAAACATTCCGCTGCGTAAATGGATGGTAAGTGCAAAACGGGGCAAGCGATAGGCTCCCCTGGTGAAGGTATCAACCAATCACACAAACGCAGTGCGTGACGGCCAGCGGAGCCGTGGAATGCCATTCATCTTCGACCTTTTGTTGAAGCACCAGGACTCGGACCTAGTTTGGGCTGTGTGCCCCTGTCAAGCACTGAGTAGTGCAGACAGAGTGAGGCAGGGGAGACCCTTGTCCCTGCGGGATACACTTGATATCTCTGTTTCAGTAGCACAGCATCAGGGGGCCAGATTCTGCGTGAATATTTACAGACTCATGGAGGTTAAGGTCCAGGACCCCTATTGCATTGTAGAGAGCAAGTGCTGAATGTAAAATGTTGATCACATTTTGGGATCCTGGGCTTTTGATGGCAGGTCTGTCGTACCAGGCTGCTTTAAAACGTTGACCCTGTTTTGGAGAGTAAAATGTTAATCCATCTGTTAATCCATCTATCCATCCATATCTCTGTTTCCAGCTTATGTGTTTTACATTAAATGTTAAAATAAACGTGCTTTTGCCTTGATTTATTTTCCATGTACTTTCTTCAACTTTAATAACAGCAAAATAGCTTAACACAGTGTCTAATTTGATTCTGAAAAGTGCCCTTTCAGCGAGTGCTGGAAATTGGATGTTCCTTTGTGTTACACAAGCAGTCCGCCGCTATAATTGAACGGAGCCCCTGAATTCCATTAAAAGCTGTCGGTGTTCAGTCGGGCGAGGAGCCGTTTCATCTACAGTAGCACTGACAGGCACAGAGCGCCCATCGGCCTCTTCGCATGACAGCTGCCATTATTCTCAGCCCCGGGAGACAGTTGCACAGTTTTGTGCCACTCAGGACATTGCCTGACTCTGACTCCATCTGAATATGAATCTGACCCTGACTCTGAATGTGAGTCTGAGTCTGACTCAGTCTGAATGTGAGTCTGATTCAGAGGTACCTATCAGAGGAACACGGTTCGCGGACACTGGTCACCGAGGTGAGACCTGTTTATAGTAGCCATTTGGTGCATACCAGTTGAGCAGCATGGTGCTGAAGCTGCCTGGTACGTTTTGACACCCCCTCCGTCTTACTCTGGTAAATAAGGTTACCGTTCAGCCTCCTCCCCTGCTGGCAAAGACCCCCCCATGTGGTATGAACAGTCGGTCTCTTGGTCCGCCTCCTGGAATTAACCCTATCCTCTCTTGCCTGTTTCTGTTCCGACAGAAAATCTCCGGCCCTAAATAGAAAAGCTGGAAAGAAATGATGGTGGTCTATCCTCGTTGCATTACGGAGGGGGGGGTGCAGTGTGTGCCGACCCCTATCTTGCTCCCGGGATGGACAGGCGGCTGACTACAGCTGCCAGATGAGACTCATCTCCCAACTGTGTCTCTCACATGTCAGACAGACAACATCACAGAGCTTACATAACTCTCCTTGCATAGCTCTGTTCATCAGACAAAGCATACTATTTGTCAAGAACAGGCAAAAAAAACTAAAATAAAATGAAAGCTTAGCCTGCTCCTTCCTGGAACCTCCCTCTGGCTATAGAGAAGTATCATACGTGTGGTCTCTCTTCCCCTGTCAGACACACACTGTCGCTTTATTTCCTGGCGAGAGGAACCATGTAGCCAACAGCAGTCAGGACACGATTGTGAGCCTTTGAGGAGGCAGTAATGAAATTCTCCCGGCCTCTCGGGTGCTCTTCATATCAGACTCGGTCGGCGTTGCGTTGTTAGGAGGCTCGAGGCTCTGATCCACAAACACCTTGAAGGATGGGAATTGAACTGACGGCTGGCTCTGTTTTCAGCACCGCTGCATTGTGGTTAAGGCTTTATTAATCCATTTTTCAGGTCCTCATCAGCACCCACAGCCCCTAACCTTTTACGGGAAGGAAGAGGTACATGCGGGAGTCCGCCTGCTTCGCTGCTGTTTTTGTTTCTGCCCAAAATGAGATTTCCTCTCTCGAAGTAAAAAAACTGTGGAACATTGTTAACATTCGACTGAGGACTTCTGACTGCTGCCTCTTGTAAAAGTGTCGTTAAATCTGGCTTCCCAAGTTTATTAATTTAGTGCTATCTGGGCTAACCTCCTGAACTCCCAATTCTGTGCTTTTTGCCCTGATTTTCCACATCCGCTAGGTCTTTTGATATTGGCTATAAGTTCCACCTGAAATTTCCCACACACGTGGTTCTCTGGCAGCTCGTGCAATAAGGCTGCGCAAACAGTATGAGTAGGGCGGCCTCTCGACCGCTGGCCGACTCACTTTCCAGCTCGTCGGGTCCCATGGTTTTCACGACTTTAGTCTGTTTGTCCTTCCCCCGATTTATTGCAGTATTCAGTCTTGACATTTTCGTTTTATTGGCATTTTAGCTTTGCCTCATCCTGGCCTGCAGCATTGTGAAAATTTTAACCATGTATTTCAGGATTGAATGAGTATCCTTGTGTTAGGATGTGTTATTGCTTCTGTCTTTTGTGTGCTTGTCTATCACATCACTGGGCGTGTGCGTAGTTCCGAATTACGGGCAATTAAAGTCACTGATTGACGTGTTTGGACTGCAAGAGGAACCTAGAGTGCCCATAGGTAACCCACACAAACCCCTCACACACTGACTGTGGGTGTGGGATTCGAACCTGCAACTGCCTCTCAGGATACTTTTCCACCTTTCCTTTAACTTCCGATCGAGTACACGTACCAGAAGTTCCATTATCCAAAGTACCAAACCAGCTGGGGGCGCTATTATGTCTGGGCAGTATGTAGGTATGAAAAAGTCTGATCTCAACCCAGCTGACTATCGCAGTCCTTGTGATGTGAGGACTGCACGTGTATAACATTTGATGTTGGTATTAATATTGCACATCATCTAGTCCTATAATATAGCGTGAAGATTTTTCAAATTCAACACAAAATACCCGGCCTTGCATTGCGATGTCATGCAGCGCCGGGACCAGTTTTTACACCAGTGGAAAACCAACATCTTGAAGTGCTGTTGTTTTGCTACTTTTTTGAAGTACCTAATGTACAGTACCTGGTACGGTGGGGAAGTGCCCCCACAGATTTAAATAATTTTAAAATGACTTCAGTTCCATTGTAAATTGCCTATAATCACTGTCATTAGACAGTTCGTAAGTTTTTAAGTCTCTCTCAAAAATGGGTTCTCTTTTTTTTTTATGTTTCCTGATACTAGGTGGGAAATAACTGGTAAATTGGTCCCCGAAGTGGAAATGGGCAAAAAAAATAACAGAGAAGGGGAAACGGTGTCACCCACACTCAACTTGTCAGTTACTCCATCCCTGTCATCTCCGCCAGCAAGGCTGCGCACCAGTGTCGCACCTGATACCAAGTGTGCCCCCCCCCCCCGCAATTCCGTGACTCCTGGGAGGTGCTGGCAGCCATACGCGTGACAGTATTGATTCGACTGGCCAGCTGCCCGGTTCAGCCCGTGACAGCCTGCAGCGGTCATCGTCACGGCGACCGCCGAGTGAGAGGGGTACTGCTACGACTCGGTGTATTTGCTGCATCTCGTTTTTCCTCTTTCACTACATGCGTATTCCATCGGTGTGATCCAGCCGCCTGAATCCTGATGCCCCGCGATCTTCCTCGTCTGCATCTAACCTGGCATGTCTCTGCTTCTTGCTAGTGTCATTTCTGTAACCCAGGAACAGTGAGGTGGGGTCTGGTCGCTTTTGAGACAGGACCCCGAGGAAGAGGGTGGCGTCTGTAGGCATTCTGGGGGGGGATCACTGACCCGCCGTCACCTAGGGCAGTTACCTGCAGCGAGAGACCTCACTCTAACCCAAGGTGTCAAGAGTTCGCTGCGGTCCCTCTTATCGCTGTGCACCTCGGTCGGTGTGGTAGCAGTGACAGGGAGATTCATCAAAGTGAGAAATCGTCCGTGTCCTCACTGCGTTCCCGCCCTATCGTCCGTGACCTCACTGCGTTCCCGCCCTGTCCTCCGTGACCTCACTGCTTTCCTGCCCTGTCGTCCGTGTTCTCACTGCGTTCCTGCCCTGTCGTCCGTGTTCTCACTGCGTTCCCGCCCTGTCGTCTGTGACCTCTCTGCGTTCCCTGTCCTCCCCGCTCTTACAGCCCTTTTATCTGCTTATTTAATCTGTTTTTCTATTAACTGTTGAGACTTTTTTCCTCCATTATTGCACTGCTGCTCATTTATCATTTATTTCTTTATTGCCTTGTTTACTACTATCAGCTTAAATTGTTTCAATTGTCTTATTTTCATCCCTGTGTTACTGCCCCTCCGTGCTCTTTTGTTCTCAGTCTTCCCTCTCACCGAAAGTAAACATCTTTGGGCTCTTGAAGGCCGTTATTCAAATTTAAATGTTTTATTATTTTGTCAGTCATCATACAGTGGCGAGTATAGTCTCTGCCAGGCTTTTGTGGGACGGTGCAAAGTTCTAGTAGATTGGCCAGATCTTCTTCCACGGCCGGTTCAAGGGTGGCTGAAGTCTCCTAACGTTAAGGCTTATGGATAATGATCTTGGGCGCAGTGCATTAGCTGCAAGACAGGAATTAGCCCTGTGACGCAGCGCCTCCCCGGCACTCTCCGAAAGGTCAGCCTGTATCCCACCCTGCCCTCGGACGGCTTTGCCGGCTGCAGCCTGTCATTATGGGGGCGTGGCCCCGGGGCTTCGCACGCACTCTCCCATTTAGTGCCCGTAGACCTTTTGTGAATGTGCAGATGTGATTGTGTTGCTGCGGTCACCGGAGTCCAGCCTTTGCATCGGAGCTCCTACGCCCTCTGGGGGGTCCTGATTGGTGCAGGTTTTTGGGCTTTTGTCCCCCGTTGCCTTCAGATGTGCTGGATCCCTGAAGCTCTCAGCCGCTTGGAGGCATGATGCTAGAGGGGGAGGCTGACAAGCTTCCTTGAATTAGCCTGGTTCCTCATAAATGACATTTGCTGAAACATTATGGCTGTGCTGCTTGGGACCTTCTCTAGCTCGATCCGGTTTAAGTAAACAGATAGCTGTCGGCATTGAGAGTTCAGTCAGTGTCTCGTGGTAATACAGAGAGAATATAGACTGTGCAGGAATACTGAACCAGGGAAGCTGAAGGATTAAGGTCCTTGTGTGATAATAAACTTCAGATTTATTTTATTTGTTGTTAAAGGCATGTAATCCTTACGGATCAAACCCTGGAGGTTATGGTTTTTCTCTCTTATTGCAGCTGGCAGCTCTACGCCGATTGTGTAAAAGGACACGCAGCACACAGGCAGCCCTTTGCCGGCAAACTGAAATATCTTAGCTGGCCTATCGCTTGTCAGCCGCTATTCCCATTATCTTTGCTGTTAATGCTGTTTTATATTATTGGTTTCATAAATCATGCTTGTCATTTACCACTGTTTGTCATACCTATCGTACAGATTTGTTAGTTATGAGGCAGGGAAAGGCCTACCAGCATTTTAAATTAGCAATGTTTGTGCATTCGCCTTCGGCTAAAATACTCATATTCATTGTCATTTTTCTTCCCATCTGTGTTTTCTTTATCTAGTATCAATAATTTCAAACACACTAGCTGCCAAATTATTCTCATTCATTGAACCAACTTTGTAATTGCATCTCCTTATATGGTTTACTTAACGCCGTTCGAACTTCCCAGACTTCCTGGTTTATGCGGCTAAACCGAGGGACTGTACCACTTTAGTAAAATAGAGGGGTTTCGCGAGAGGTTGGTGGATGAAACCATTTGGACAGGGGTGTTTCAGTTGTTATTACCTAAGATGTATTTTTAGGCACAATGGGACATCTGGGTGTTCAAAGTTGGTTTAGTGTTATTGTTTATTTTGTGTTTCTTCATTTGATTTACTATTTTAGAATAACAGTGTTGTTGTTTAGTTAATTGATTTCTGATGGTTAATTGTTTTGGGTAATGGTTCCTCTGGTGGGCGGGACTACAGCTTTCCTTAGGCTGTATTAGGCTCCAAGGCCTGAGTTTTAGAGGGTCATGAGGGAGGTGACGTGTTGTGGCTGGTATGTAACAGCTATTCTGTACAGGGTCTAGTAAGACCTAACCTGGCAAACTTATGCCTGTTTATTTCCGTTTGCCTCAGTTTTTGTTTGATACTGTTATTACACTGATGTTGCCTACATGGATGTTAAGGAAAAAGGGAAAAAATAGAAAAACAAAACCCTTCACTTTTGTGGGAAACCTTTTGGGCCTCTTTTGTCTATTCTGCTACACTGGTGTTAGGGTCATCGCTAATGGGGGAGAGGGGAAGTTGAGGGTCACATGGTGGAGCCACACTTAAGCCAGCAGATATGTTGACAGGGAAGAGCTTCGATTGACTCTACAGGACAGTTGCAGCTATTCTTTGGGATAACGGCATAGTCTTTTCTGGCCGTTCTACCCGGGAAGCTGACCCAGTCTTTTCAGTTCTCCGAGGTGCTGGGACCATTTTCCGGTCATTCTCTGGGATACCAGCCCAGCCTTCTATGGATGTCTCGTTGAGGATCTGCATATGTTGTCTTGCTTGGAGTTTCTTCTAACTGGGAGCATACCGCCTGTGCGAACAGAAATTGGTGGGCGCCGGGGCAGTGGGATATGCCATCTGCAACTGCAAGCGAAGCCTATTCGTTAAAGTTAGACGCCGCCATTCATGACGCATAACGATGTGGCTCCAGAATTAGGAGGAAATTGTCTTGGTACAGTGTCCCGGTTCATGGGGCACTTGTCACTGTGTGTGTTAGGAATTAGTACGTTCAAAGTGTACGTTTGAAGCCGGTGTTAAATCAGTGTTACTGCGAAGTCTGCTCTCTAGTTCGTGTAAAAATCAAAGTGTCCGGACCCCCCCAGCTACCCGAAGTGTTGAATTCTCCCCAGAGTCCCCCCCGCTCCTATTTATTAACCCTGTGTCCTTGGGACTGTTGCCTCGCTAGTGGGTCCCTCTCTTCAGTATATGCACACTTTCGGTCACACAGGCTGTAGATGCTCCTCTGCCCCGAATTTTCTGAAAGGAAGCCCTCTGTGTTAACAGAATGAATGATAGCTGGATTCTACATGGGCTGAAACCTCGTGTCGAGCTGGTGGAGCCTTTTTTTTTTACTTACTGATTGCTCTCAAAATGTTGAAATGTCTTGATGAATAATTCAAGTCAAATCCAGGCATTTCTTCTGATTTTAAATTATATGTGGGCCTGTGACACATTAATAGTCAAAGGATTTTGAACATGAGCGTTTCTTCCTGTCCTACGAAGCTACATTTCTAATTCAAGGAAAGTTAAGTACGGTGTTGTAATTTCCATGCAAGAAACAACTCGCTTACCTGCAAGGTGTCCAGTGTAATGTCCGCTTCTGCGTTGTTACTACATCCATTTTTTAATTGAACAGATTTAATTTGTGTCTACCCAATGTACAGCTCTGGAAAAAGAGACCACTGTATATTTTCAGCTCTTTTCCTTGTATGTGTGTGTGTTATAATTAGGGATGCACGGAAATGAAAATTCTTGGCCGAAACCGAAAACCAAAAAAGAGGAAACGAAGGCCGAAAACCGAAACACCGAAAGAAAT